>CM036535.1:32921467-33446467 GCA_020745685.1 Tautogolabrus adspersus | reverse complement strand
GGGGGGGGGTGACTGTTCAGAGTGCTCAGTAAAAAACGTCATACGGACAACGGAGGCGAGCAGCAATGTGTGTAAACGCAAAGAAACTCTGCTCAACTTGAACAAGGAAAAAGGTTATCTTATCAGGTTGTCAAAGTCAGGGTTAATGGATTTGCGCATTCCCCTTTCCGGAAAATCTGAACTTTTGGGAGAAGCGCAAGAGTAAGCTAGATTTTCAAAGAATCCAACTGTAAAAATGTAAAAATCATCCCCCTAGACACATGAAAGAGCGCTGACTGGCCTTTTTTTGGATTCCAGCTATTCATTTACACGTCAACGTTTTGGGTGCCTGAAAACAGAATGTTTTGTAATCGGGTTCTGGATCGCAACATTTTTAAAACGGCACCGTTTCACTGGCAATACACTGTTCCTCTGATTGGGAGACCTCATGAACAAGCACGGTTCCAGTCAATAGTCGTGCGTGAGTAGGTGGACTACAACAACAATGGCGGACTCTCAAAATTCTGTTTAGGAAAATGTCTACTGGCATGACTCCCAGTTGACATTTTCTTTCAAATGTATCCTTTTTTAGTTTAGGGTCACTTGGAGTAGCGACCCCATCTCATCGTCCGTCCACACAAACGTGCATGCATTATCCATTTTTGTATGTGTACACCTCCCCTCTCTGTGGATGAAAGAGTATGTTCACATGTGTGTTGTTCCACTAGAAAGTAACACCGCCACCTACTGGTCTGGCATGTATACTAGAGCACAATCATTTTTGTAGATTGTAGGTAACATTTCAGTTTTTGGAGGATCGTTCTCGTGTAAACCTGTCAGACTACCTTTCTGTGCAGCTTTGAATATAATGATTATATCTAATATGGGTTGCTACATTTAGCTCGTGATACGCTCTGCTCATGTGCACGGATGGTGTGTGCAGGCAAATAAACTATCCAATCATTTAATTACAAATATTACAGGCCAAAGATAAAGCATTTTCCCCTTTAACTCTGAGGGCTTTTATTCTTTTGATTGCTAATGGGATGTGAAAAGATTTCCAGCAATAACACAAGAACTGCATCTAAAATAAGTTGCCTGATATTTAACTAAAGCTCAGAGACGTGGATGTTTACCAGGCTCAAATAAAAAACCTCCAGGCAGGAGGAATAAGGATTTAGTGTTTTAAAGTTAGCAGCTCAGATATGGACTTCTGTTATCACATGATGAAACTCACTTGATACAGCGGCCCTGTCAAGTGCTTCATTGATTATAGAAATTGGGGATAACGGGTTACATTTCTGTCGTTTGACAAAACATTCAGCTCTACTCTGGATGTCTGGAAACGAGACTGATGAGAGGAGAAGAGAAGAAGAACAGCGATAGAGAAAAGGAAGAGGCACCAAAACAAAAGGGCAGAGAAGACCCGACCGCTACACACTAATTAAAATAACATGTGGTAGTTATTGTGCTGCAGAGACAGAGGGAGAGGAGGAAGAGGAGGAGGAGGGAGTGTGGACCATGACTAGACGGGCTATGGTTTTTGGGGACAGTGGCCCTGCAGGACTCCAGGCCAGGACGCAGTCAACCAAAGAACCAAAGTGGAGGAGGAGGACGTAGAGGAGGAGGAGGGAGGAGGAGGCCACAACCCTCCAAAACCAGATGAAAGGAGGAAGGGCCCCTTCCCTCCACCTTCATGGGAGGGGGGGGTGGACCGACTTCAAACAGTTTACACAGCGACATATTTACTGAGTCTGTCAGTTCTTTAAAGGTTGAAGCTCCTTTCAACACTCAGTTTGTTGCAGATAAACTGTATTCACTCCTCTTGTTTCTGCTCTTTTCTCTGTTCACTCTGAAAATGTGTCTGCAGTGATCTGAACGCAGAGTCAGCAGCTCGTCAGTACAGATATAAACTGCAGAGAAAAGATACAGGTTCAGATTTGTACTGAGGGTCTGGAGGTGATCCGCTCTAAAACCCTGAGAGAACGTTACAAAGATTCTCAGTGGGGAAAGAAAAGGGTGAAATCTGGTATTTTATGACCTGGGCCCTGAATTTAATATTTAAGGGCTTACCGGTAATTGACTAAAGTGTTCAAAGATATGGAAATGCTTTGGTCAATTTCGTCAGCCTGCCGCTCTGAAAGGGGATGTAATTGCTGTTACGGCACACTTAGTACGACCACAAAAAGTTTTGACTACCGACAGGCTCAGACAGTTTTTAAAACAGTCTGACAACATCACCTTTTTGTTGTAGACTAAGAGACTAAGGGGCTTTAATGAAACAGAAAACAGCTTTTAAGTTGCTCTCACTGAAGCCACCAGACTCCGTCGACATAAACAGTAACTTGACCTCACAGAACATCAGACTTTATTTGCCATTACTGCCGATATTGGTTCGTTTTTTTTGTGGGTTGTATTTTAAACATTTAAGATCACACATTAACCAAAACAAAGCAATTGAATAAAGCAGCAGGAGAAAGCAACTCTGCTATGTAATCACATGGGTTTTTTTATAAATGGAGTCTAAATGGAGTATAAGTGGGGGCGGCAGTAGCTCAGTCCTGAGGGACCTGGGTTGGGAACTGGAGGGTCGTCGGTTTAAGTCCCGGTGCGGACCAAGTCTGGAAATTGATCTGGTAGCTGGGGAGGTGCCAGATCACTCCTGAGCACTGCCAAGGTGACCTTAAGCAAGGCACTGAACCCCCCAACAGCTGAGGAGCGCCCGCTGTGGGCAGCCCCCTCACCCTGACATCTGTCCATTAATGCATGTTCATATGATCCTGTTTGTTCATGTGTGTGTGAAGCATGTTCAACAACATTTCCCCTCGCAGGAATAATAAAGTATACCGTCTTCTTCTTCTTCTAGAGTCTTTAAAAAGACGACTAACTGCTTTTCTAGACCATTTTTTGCTTTAAAAAAAAAAGCATATTCCTCTTAAAACACAGATCTAACTCTGTATTGTTGTAAGACTCTTAGAATAACAATCTGAGCCGGTCAGTGATGGAAAACAAGAACTTTTAGTGGATGTACTCTGCAGCCATTACAGCTTGTTCCACTTCTGCCTACCAGAGAAATCTCCTGGAGCACATCCACAACTTTTGGTACCTATTTGTCATTTAGACCACAAAAGAGGGTAAAAAGGGGGGCTCAGAGTTTAAGACTCAAACTCCCCTCTAATAAAAGACTCTAATGATGTGGAAAAGCAGTGTTTGCTAATATCACACAGGAAGTTGAGTCACAGCTTAAGTGACTTCATCATAACACAAACTGTTCTTCACTATCTGAGCTCACACGAGGGAAACTGACTCGGTGTTCTCCGAGAACATAAACAACTGAACTTCTCTGAGAAACGTCTCCAGTCAGCAGTCATTACAAACAGAACAATACGCAGCAGGACGGAGAGAACTCCTGTGAGAGCAGCTCATAGATCAGCTGAGCCTCCAAACAAAAACACATCACTCCTACACACACCAGGGACACACTGTCACTCAGAGAACATGAACCAGTACACAGTATGAGAGTCAGGATGTTTACATTACATTAGTCCGACTGAAAACGTACATAATGCGGTTGGGAATTGATTTACTCTTGCATGTATACACCTCAATCAGACCCAAACTAGCCGAGGCGTTCTGTGAACACTGCACAGTTTTGGCGCCGGGCTTTGACCCGGAAGTCGAGCTACATAAAGGCGTAGCGTAGCAGAAGCTGTGTTGTCATCTCCCTTCAAATATCACCATGAGCTACAGGGATAGCGTGCATTGGACCTAATCGAGCTATACAGCACACTTAAGTGTGCGTGTGAACATGCTCACTGTCTTTAAGGACAGCATGTAAACAACTCTTTTCATTAGTGTTATTAGTAATGAAAATGTCTCATCAATATCAACAATCATCTAAAGTGAAGAATATAATGGACCAATCAGAGAGCAGGAAGCACAGTTAGGTGGTGCTGTCAGCTGGGAGCCATACGGAGGAGAAGGAGGTTTAAAGGGTTAATAAATGAGAAATGAGGCTCAACAGACACACAAAGAAAATGTCTGTTCTTCTATTCTTATGAGGAATTCTTAAGGTAATGCTTCTTTCAATGTCACTAACAGGAAAACCGTATGACTTCAAGTTTTCACACATTTTTCCAAGATGACAACCGAGCAGCTTGCAGTGTGATTTAATGATTTTTTTTCTGCCTCTGCACTGTTGATTATTTGCAGAACCTGTGAGTACAAGAAATTCCTCTAGTGAGATATATGGTAGTAGATTTATCTGTGAGTCAGAGTGACACAGGCAGAACAGTTTGCTGTCTACTGTTCTGTCACTTAGACTGGAAGAGAAAAAACTCAGAGGTCATTGTGTGTCAAACTCAGCTCTTTGTAATTTCAGATAAGAATGAATGCAGAGATGAGCCCTGATTCCAAGTGTGAGAGCTGCGATCCCATGAAGGAGACAAGATCAACAGTCACGTTGAGTTACCCTAACTTTAAGAACCAGGAACTAGTTTTGAAGGAGCTTTAACTGTTATTTTAACCTATTGTTGTCTCTGTTTTCCTCACATACCCAGAGATCCTGCAATGAAGACTTCTGATTGCCTCAGATGATGGATTTCATCCTCAGCATCAACGCTCAAAAGGGTCAAAACTTTGTTGTCGGTCATCTATTGTGCGCTTCGCATGTCACTTCATCAAATTATCAATGCATGATGACCAAAAAACAAACACGCCGGCTCGAGGCTGCAGATTTAGAGAAGCAATGGCTGAATTAAAATGCTGCAGCCTTATCAGAAGGGTTCAGTGCTGCAAAGCCTCTTCTCTAAAGTCTCTGTAGTTTTTGGAGAGCTAACCCTATGCAGTGAATCTTCTTGAGGGTAAAATAACTTCCTCAGGTGTCTAATCTAGATCCTGGTCCCTGTGGTAAAAGCTTTGAGATTCCACAAAGGTTCCTGGTTCCCCCAGGGGAAAGTTCCCGCAGTGGAAATGCAGCTTGTGTGAGGGTTCACAGAAGGGTTCAAATGTCAATCAATTCTTTTTCAGATGCCTGGTGTTCTTCTAGTTAGTTTCAGGATCCTTTTTTTTAAACTTTAAATTGATTGGATGAAACCTAAGGAGTTATAATTGAAACATGATGGAAAACAAGTCAACACTTAGAAACTCAGGAATCTAACCTGAACACAGGGTTCAAACAAGAAGTGACACAAAAACACAAGATGCTAGCATCCGTTAGCATGCTCAGGTCCACTGAACTTTTTGTTGTATCAAAGTTATTCTACAGAAAAACACACTCACACACACACTGACATACAGTGAACGAGGGAGAGAGCTTGAGGGAGAAAGAGAGAGAGAGAGGAGTAGAGTGGCTTTCGAATCAAAGAATCTGGAGTCAACCTGACGCCAACTTAATATCCAACTGAATCACTGCAACACATACACACACACACAGACCCACACACTAAGTACACAGCTCCACATTATCAACTCTGTACTACTTCCCAACACAGTTTAAGGAGGAATGTGGGTGTCAACGTGTGGATAAATGTGTGTTTCCTACCTTGTTGTGTTCTGTTGGAGCGCTGCAGCCTGACTGAAGGGAGCAGAGAGCGGCAGCCCGACCACACACACACACACACACACTCACACACACAGACCACCCCCCCACCATCTCATTCACGGGCTGAATGGCAGATGGGCGGTCCCAGGAGGAGGACTGGGCAGGGGGAGGGTGGGTCACCACGGCAACAAAGACTTTGTGAAAGGAGTGAAAGGAGGAAGGAGGGAAAACTTGGCACTGGAGTGATACCTGGACTTCACAGACACACGCAAACACACGCACACACTAAAACACACACAACTGTTTGAACTGAAACTTTCTGACTTGACAAATCCACGATGTGGAGAGACGAGGTTTCCAGCTGAGAGAAGACTTTCCTGCTGTGACTGTAAGAGTGTGTGTGTGCATGGGTGTGTGTGTCAGGTCAATACATCAACCGTCAGTGTATCAGAGTGGAAACTTCACAATAAACTACAGTCACTTCACTGCACAGACACACACACACACGTTAATAAAGCAGTAAATAAAGTTCATACGAGGACACATATTGAAGACTGCTGCAGAGAATTCAACGACTAAAGAGGAGTAACGACCAACAGAAAGTCATTTCTCTTTTTCTGGTTGTCATGGTCACATACAAATTATGAATTTGCATTGTTAAGCGAGTTGATTTTTTCCTCGGCACAAGCAGGAAATCATTTTGATATTTTTCTTTTGACAGCCTATCGATGTTTAGTCGCGACTCGGCTTCAGATGATCGAACAAAACTCCATTAAGAAACAAACACTTTAAAGATTTAAAGAATCTTACAGATTATTCATTGTTGTTTCTGCATTATAATTATTATCATTATTTATAGAGCACCAGGAGCACAAAGTGCTTCATAGAAACTAATTTAAAGAGACAATCAGGATTAAAGACTGAAACAATAAAAAGATTTAAAAAAGTTCAAACGCGGGAGCTGCATAGCCTAGCTTGTACAGAGGCTGTAGTACTCGTTACAGCAGCCTTCGGTCTGAATCCAAACTCGCCCGTTGCTCCATGTCGCCCCTGACTCTCTCCTCCAAACATTTCCTGTCTCTCCTCCGCTGTCCTTTCCAATAAAAGGCAAAACTGGCCCCAAAAAGTAAAATTCTGTAAAAATGTGTCTTAAGACAAAAATATTAAAAGCAGAAACAAGAACGGCAGACCAAATACTAACATGAAGACGTCTCCAGAGCTGAGCTGCCATCAAAGCCCCGTTTGACCCCAACCGTGACTAAAGCAGCCGATTGAAGAGGCCTTCATGGGCAGTAAAAGCTCACTTATATATTCTGATGAAATTGTAAAGTTAATATTTAATGACTTCGGTAACCAGTGCATCCATTTTACCCGTTTATTGCAATTAAATCTCCGTCAAATCTGACGCTCTGCGGTGACAAATATACAAGGCAGCGCGAGTTGTTAGCAGAAGCTAAATACACACTTCTTGGAGAAGGAAGGAAAATTCACCAAGCTGTTGATGATGCTTTGAAATCAACTTCAATATTTAATTTAGAGAACAATGACATCCCTTCTGAAAATGTACAAATCATGATATTAACACACGCGCTCAAACACACATACACATACACACACACACACACACACACACCATCCCTCCTACAGTACAGGGTCATGTGGACAAAGACCACCACCCCCTACACACCCCTTTACAAAAGGCAGGGTCCAGTATACAAAACAATATTGACACTCTCTCCCCCCTCCTCACCCAAACCTCCCCCCTGGCCTCAATACAAGCTGTCAGTTTCCCTGCAGGAGGACGATGTGAGGAGAAGGAGGAGGAGGAGGTGATGTGTCAAAGCTACATCAGGCAGACATGAAACACAGAGAAAGGAGGGGGAGGCTATCAGGACGACTTATCGGTTTCCATCTCAAGATCTTGAGAATAAAAAAACCTTAAAAGTCTGTTCTCAATGTGTTCATGAGTCAGTGAAGGTTAACTCGTTACACACAGAATGACACATTTACAAGAACAAATGACGTGTGCTTGACTCCAGGACTACAAAGGTTTACGATAGATTCTAAATGGTAAAAGGACTTGAGCTTGTATATTTCTTTTCTACTCAAAGAGCTTTTTACACCGCAGGTCACACCTCCACATTCACACACTGATGGTAGAGACTGCTATAAGTGACCATCAGAAGTAACTCATCCCGTGCAGACACATTCATACGCCGCTGATGAAGCAGCGGGAGAAACTTGGGGTTAAGTGTCTTGCCAAAAATTAGACATGTAACTGCAGGAGCTGGGGATTGAACCGACTCAACCACTCAGCCACAGCCGCATTTACTTGTTTCTGAAGGCTTGAATGAAAGCGTTATTGTTTCAGATTATTTAACTTTTCAGAGCTGATTTCTAAAGCTGCAAAAAGTGCTGATTAGATGTTGGGCAGAAGATATGAATTGGAAATTACTAAAGTAGAAATCTTATTGAAAACCTCCCCGATATACTTTATGTGAAATATAATTGTGAAAAGGCCGTGAAAAAATTGGGTTATTTGTCTCCAGCTCACTGACAAGCACTAATTATGGCTCAGTCGCAGAAGGAGAAAAATAAATCACAGACCTGCTGAAACATCCAAATCAACTGTCGACGGTCAGAAACCTGATTTTCTCATATCTGAAATACATCAGTGTTCCTAAAATTCAACCACAGTTGCAAGGTTGGAAAGCCAAAACTAGTTGGAAAGAAGAGAAGCTAACTTTAAATTTGAAGTCTGATTGTAAGCAGGTTAACAAGAGATACTGGAGGATAGATGAAAGCAGTAATTCAGTATAGCTGCAGGCCCATAGCAACAGTGGAAAACGCTTATTCCAGACTTTGGTGTTACGTGCACAAGAGTTTAAAGAGCACACTATGTGGCAGATTGAGCATTATTTAGTGGCTCACTTTGTTTGACATAATGCTGGTTAGCCAGAAAAACCGAGCTCTGACAAAGTTTAAATAGTATTTCAAAGAGTTAAGGTTAGGTATAGAGGGTTTATAGTTTGTCTGAAGGCTGCAAAATATATCAGTTTTTGGATAGCAGTGTTTCACAGATGCATTTATGATGCACACGTTCTTCTAAGGCTCCTCAGGAATGTGTGGCTTTTTTAATGCAGTAATGTAAAACCATCAGCTGGTTACAAACAGTAACAGTACCTGGTCTAAGGAGCGGTAGAGGCAGACGGCCTGCTCGATGTTCCTGCCTGTGGTTTTGACCCGCTGAGAGAAATCCTGAAGCTGAAGCCAGAAAGAATGAACTTTATCCTCGTAGACGTGGAGGTCAGCTGATGACATGTCGCCCCAATGCTCGAGACGACTCAATAACGCCTCGCCACGACTGCATTTCTCCTGCAGAGAGAGAGAGAGAGAGAGAGAGAAAACTGGTCAACACCAGAAAAAATGATTAATCTGAGCAGTGTGTGTGTGTTTGTGCGTGTTTGTGTGTGTCGTACGAATGCAGTGCTGTGGAAAGCTTTGAAGTCTTGTTGTTTTTTGTTCAGAAGCTCCAGAGAATCGTCCGGTTCATTCAGACTCTTCAGATGAACCTCCCCGACCTGCTCCAGCCACGACCTCACCTGATAAACACAAAAACACATATTTAAAGTGTGTGTGCATTTTCATTCACAAGCCAAAGACACGTGTTGTCTTGATACCGACCTCCGTGAAACCTTGCTCCAGTCGGTTGAACTCCAGGAT
This sequence comes from Tautogolabrus adspersus, assembly GCA_020745685.1. Lineage (NCBI taxonomy): Eukaryota > Metazoa > Chordata > Actinopteri > Labriformes > Labridae > Tautogolabrus > Tautogolabrus adspersus. The sequence continues at coordinate 33,437,223 of CM036535.1, read as the reverse complement.
GAAATTGAGTTCCTGAGTCCTGGAGTTGGAGAGCGTCACCAGGCGATGGAGCAGCTCATCCACCTCGTCATACAGAGTCGACACCGTCTCCACCGCCGCCCGATAATCTTCAGTCTCACTGAGGCTGCTCTCCTCTCTGCGGAGTCGCGACAACAAGGCTCCGCCCTCCTGCTGCAGCTGCACCAATCGGCTGTCTTCGAGAATGCTGCGCATAACAGCCTTGTACCTGGACAGCAGCAGCTCGGCATCCTGGGAAAGAGAGAGAGGACATGATTAAATGGTCGTACTGGATGGTGAAGAAATAAAACCAGCAAAGCCATGATGATGTTTGCCACTGTATTTCCGTGAGTGTGTTGGTATGTGTGTTACCTGAGCTGCAGCAGGTAGAGGAGTTGACTGCAGGATGTTGATGGTTTTCTGCAGCAGGTTGATGACGTCTTCACACTGATTGGTCAGCTGCTCCACTCTCTAAAGGGGAACACACACACAGATATGTATATGAAGACTACCATGTCTTTTTAGACATTTAGATCCAGATAGGGTCCGAGGTTAAAAGTCTGATACGGGCATGTGCCGTACACATCTCAAAGACTGTCATTGCATGAATAGAAATAATGGGCAAAAACACAAACTATGCTTTCACACTATTTGATCTACATATTAGGACGTAGATCCTTTGGTGAAAAAAAACTACCTCCAGGTTTATAATTAATCTGGATCCAGGAGAAATGAGCGTAGCTTCTATGTAACTGCAAGTAATAGCTAATGTTCCCGCTACAGTACAGGTTTTAAATGCGTATCATATTGTCATTGGAAGATTGAGCATTGTTATCATGCATGGCTGATCTTTCTGATATTGTTAACTATTTTGAAAACGTTGAAATCCCCCTTTAAAGACTTTAGTTTCCAGTGCTGGATTAGTTCATATGTTGGGACTAATCACCATCCATAACAGGGGCCATAATAAGTTATTGTTAGAGAATAACAACTGTTCATACAACAACATATCCTCTAGTGTTTGTGTGTAATGTGCAGAGCACTGACCGATCTGAAGCAGAGCCAGCTGCTCTGACTGAAGCTGAAAGATCCTCCAAACTCAGCAGGAAGCTGACGGAGCTCCACGTGTTTCTGAACAGACTTGAGAGAGCTCAACACCTCCACCTGCAACACAAACACACACAGCTTTATTAAACTTCATATAAATAAGAAAAGCAACAAGGTCAGGTGAATGCGCGGGGTGTGATCAGGTGTCAGCTGTTACCTGTAGTGCTGCAGGTTTGTCCGGACGCAGAGACGAGTCCTTGTTGACCAGCAGCAGCACGGAGTGGATTGAGCCTGGTATGTTCTCCTGCACACACACACACACACAACAATACAGAAGTACTTTAGCACAGGTGACAGCAGGTAAACTGTCTTTAACTAACTCTGACTGAAGAGCTGCTGAGCTGCAGAGGAACATCTACTTCAAGGACAATCAGACATGAAGCGGTACAATCTTAGATTTCAGGATAGTTTTCTCTTTTTGAATGTGAAGTTTGGGCTGACATATTGTTGGCTTCTCTCTGTGAGATATAATAATGGCTCTCACTGTGTCAGCGTGATGCGTCGGCCTGGAGTCAAACATAAACAGTCAGTCTGTGTGCCAAACATCACAACCTGTCTGACTTTGTGTACACTTTATTACTAAACTAGAATCACTGCCTCCAGGTGGATTTTTGTCTGCCAGTCAGACAAGTTGCGCTCCGTCAGAGTTTCCCTTCAGAATAAAAGAGTAAGTGTGGATGGTTCCATTTGATTCATTAGAAAGAGGAGGCAGAGTGTTTCTGGATGATCTCTGACCAAAAGGTTCAGGAGTCCTTTGGCTTTGTGCAACTGTCGCCCTCTGCTGGTTAGTGACCAATCAGAACGCAGTGTGAATGACCTTGGACAAAACCCAGCAAGAGAAGATTGTTTCTATTTTTACTTGTGACCAGCCTTCATTACTTATTCTTCAGTATTTTTCTAACCCTTCACAGACTCTGAGATCTTCTGCAGCTTGTTATCTATGCAGAAACCATCACAAGTATAAGAACATTGGAGCTCAGACTTTTAAACTATTAAACCCCCTACCCAGTTATAAGAGATGCTAACTCCACAATTGAAAACGCATTTATTCAACATTAATTAGCGGTCACTTGTCCTTAATTTTATTGATCTACTGAAAAAGTTAATGTTCTTTCTATTCTGTGCCTCTTATATTTTGATTGCTTGTTTTTTTTCCACACAGTGTTTGAATAATGTTTAATTTGCCTGTTTCGATTTAATAATTTGTACTGGAAGCTTCAGTCTTCGCTCTGCAACCCAGTAACAAAATGTATTGTTTATATCTGTTCCCAGAGTGCTTTTGAAATGTGGAAAGGAGTTTCAGGTGCGCTGCTCCTGCCGCCTGGACTCTCCTGCAGGATGATCTGCGTCTGGGGGAGCTGGTCTCTCAATCTTTTAAAAAGTAGACTAACGTGTTGGAGGACGATGCTTCAGATTGTAGATGCTTTGAATAATGACTATCTGCTCTGTGACTCAGGACATGTTGATCTGTGTTTGTAACTGTTCTATGTCTGTAACTTCTTTGTTATGCTGCTGCTCGTCTCAGCCAGGACACTCCGAGATTCTTAATCTCGATGAGGTTCTCCTGAATAACCCTAACTGTGCAAACCACAGCAACAAAAATAGAAGTTTTAGCACTCAATACTGGGTCATTTTTTTGGCAAGAAAGCTCCTGCACGCTGTCTTACTTGAACAAATACGTTTGTTTTTATGCATGTTTTAGGGTTGAGATTTAGAAACCTGAAAATTTTACAAATACAGATTATAAATGTCCACGAGGCCTGGAGCCCTTCTTAGTACCACAGCAGTTACCTTTACTAAGGACAACCATGCTTTACTATTTGACCCACATTAGATCAAAGAAGGTTATAAAGTCAATATTAAGTTCCTCTTTCATCTGTCATGTGACCCCTCCTGTATTTAGTCCACCTGCCTCCTGTCACTCACCTGTAAGGACCTGAGGGAGGAGAATAGGGCGGGTGCAGGAGCAGCTCTACGGGCGTCAACCAGCACAGTCAGTCCCAGCGCTGCCACGTCCTTCCTGTTTGCCACAGAGAGTGATGTCAGAGTGATGTCACAACATAGTGAAGCGACTCTGTAGTTTCGGCTGTGTGCCAGAGAAGGGGGGCTGTTCTTACCTGAGGGTGGATGTGTAGTAGAGCAGGAGGCGGAGCAACTCTGCACTGTCACAGTCAGGGTTTGACCACACGGTGTTGCTAGTGCAGACGGTCAGCAGAGCCCGACCACTACGATCTCTGGTTCCTGCAGAGAGACGCAGAGGAGACACTCAGGACAGGCACGAATTTTAGTCTGTGTTCTGATTTCAGCATCCACTCTTCAGTCTTTACCGACTTAAAACTCCTGAGGAACTTTCAGATTTTCTGCATCATGTCGACAACGTGTTTCATCTTATTTCTTGCTGATTTTGACCTGCACATTTGTAGGTAGAGTTTCTCAGTTCTCACCCTGCTTTCTTCTAGCTGTCAGGTGTGCCGCTCACAGTGAATCATTGATGCAGAAAATGTGAAAAAGGCTGTTTCAGCAGAATGTTGTTGATTGATTTGCCTGACAACAACCAGGTGGCAGTGCAACAAATATATAGAAGTAATTGGTCTTAAAATTGTAGGTCATATATAGTAAGGCTTTCAACATTTGCGATTCAAAACTTTTTGATACCATGTTTTTTGAAACGATACATTCTTCGTTATTTTAATAATCGAATGTATCGGAGAGAAGCTGCGCTTTAAGGAAACTTCCCACCTTTAGTCCTTTTGTTAACCAAAAGCTGCCGTGAGCAGAAGAGAGAGAGCGATGTCTGAATTTCACAGATACGTTAACCTAAGTATTCATGTAAATTACAGAGTTTGCAGAACTTTGCCTGCATTCATCTCTGTCTGTTTGCCCTAATCACTCCTCACATGAGCTCTTTAGTCTTCATGTTTTTTTCTCACCAGGCAGACAGAGAGCTGCAGAGTTTAGCAGCACGCTGTAGAAGCTGGACCACTTGGACTGGGAGGACTTGGAGGACTGGGTAAAGCGCACTGGGACTGTGGGAACAGCTGACTGCTCCTGATGTGGAGCAGGTGGGGGTGGTGCTGGTTCTGTTGTGCTGGGAGCAGCAGACTGACTGAGATGTGGCTGTGCAGGAGGCAGCTCACTGATGAAGCCTGTGGAAAGAACACACACAAACACTGACTTACCTGTACCTACAAACATTTTGCACACTGAATGTTTTTTGATTATTTCTGGATGTCTTATTTTAGGCGTCTAAATCGTCTATGTACGTTGTGTTCTTTGTGGAGGTGTCGACTGTGATTGCAGCTGCTGTAACAGTGTGATTTCCTGCAAAGGATTATTAAGTATTTATCTTCAACAATTAAACATTTAGTGTATACAGTGATTGTAACACTACACTATGTCTAATACCTCACTTAGACCACCTGTTTACCCTCCAACAGCTGCCTGAAGACGGGAGGATTGAAGAGGAAATTGAGTACAAGCCAGCCCGGCATAAACTGGCTTCATTTAGTATCTATTCTTGTCTTTGCATCAACTTTGAAATAATTAAACGTATGCTTTTTTTTTTTTAGCATGGTGTGATTTTGTGCAAGTTCATATTTCTACACTCCACTTCACATGGAAAATGCTTCTCTGTTGTCCTAACGTGCCGAAAGAAATATAATCTCTGTGCTAGAAATCTTCATATTTTATCACTACAACTATGACGAGTCTGTTACTTTATAATGAATAAGAAAGTTAAAAAGGTAAAGCTTGTCGAGTAGCCCATCATGGATATCATACACATGAAAGGCTGCTTTTAACTGCTTTTGCACTCAGGACATCGAGTTTAATCCATCAAACTAATAAATCACACCTCGGTCAGATCTGCAGAGTGAAACACTTCACTGACTGATTTAAAAACGTTTCTAAATTACTGTTTGTGAACAAAACTGAAGAAATGTCTGTGGCCAACAACACACACTGCAGGGATTAGTCCACATACACAGACTTTTTTGGGGGGTATTTAAAGTTGTCAAATGTTGTGTTTTTGATCAAACAGCCTCGGGGAGGAGACGTCCTTTTCATTTAACAGCCGGCTTAATCTGCAGACGTTGTGTTGAAGCCTGGAGTCAGTGCTCTGTTCACTGTGTAAGTCTGACTACAGAGAAAGAATGATTCTTTATCTTCATATTATCAAACCTTCAGTTATAAAACCAGCTGACCAGTGCTATTTTTTACATCCTAACAGATGTTGAAAATGTGAGATACCTCACACACGACAACAAATCCAGCAGTTTTGTTCCTATTCTGAAACATCACCCAACGCACTAACAGATTCATTCACGAGCAACCAGCGTCCTGACTCTAACAACTGGATATCACACTAAATCTCTAACGGTCAAACGTGACTTTAGAGCCGCGGACATGGCGGACTATGGACACAAAAGAAAAGTTAAAGTATGGATGTAGTAAAGAAGATGCGTGAGCATGGTCTGAACATGTTAGAGAGTGAGCTGGAGGTGAGTAAATATGAATTCGCTGCGGTTGTTGTTCTTCTTTCTTATTCAGTCAGCTAACTTCCCCATTGGCTATTGTTTCGTTCACATCACAATCCACAGAGTGCGTGCTCGCTGTCCGTGGTGTTCCCCCAACACTACAGGATATAAGATCGTAAATATTAATCATGTTCAATATTTACGATTTAAAATTCGTTCAGCACAGACCTTCTCAGTCGGATCACTCTCTACAAACATCTCACTACAAGAAAATCTGACAACATAATCTATTTTGTCAGAAGGGGGGAATCAGGCCCAAAATCGCCTTTATTATCTCATAGTGAGTATCTTGCTTTACCAATTACTCTCTCGGTGTGCCGGTGGCCTAGTGGTTTGTGTGCATGTTGCATGTACAGAGGCTGTGGTACTGCTACGGGCGGCCCAGGTTTCGGGTCCAACCTGAAGATCCCTTCCCTCATGTCATCCCCCTATCTCTCTCCCTGATTTCTGACTCTATCCCCTGCCCTGTCACTAAATGGAGGCACAAGAGGCCCAAAAATAAACCTTAAAAACAAGTACTTCCTAAACCTCCTGCTGCCGGCTGATTACTCTACATGACCTACGTATATCTGAACAGAAATGTGTTAGAGATAGAAGAGGATGTAAGGTGTGTTTGAACTGAAGAGATGGATTAAGAGGAAGGTAATAAAAGGAGGAGGAGGATGAGGAGGACTGTTACAGCCAATCAGAGGAGGAATGGGAGAAGGAGGAGGTGGTGATACATGAGGACAGTTTGTGGGATGGAAAGCAGGAGAAGGAAATAAGGAGCGATGAGGAGAAACAGGTTTCTGTACCTTCAGTTGGAAGCTCTGCAGTTCCTCCTCCACCAACCTCCTCACAGCAGCACCCTGCCTCCTCTTCCTCCTTCTCCTCAGTCAGCTTCTCCTGTGCATTTTCAGACTCCTCACATAGACTCCCAGATGAGTCTGGATCCAGCGCTGGCGTGTTAAACTCCTCAGAGTGTGTTTCAAATGTGTTCTTTTCAGAACAAGAGTCTTCGGCAAGGGCTTTGAGGGGGTTTATTTCCGTATACGAGTCTTCAGACTGATTTTGTAGCGTGTACTTTTCAGTATGCATGTCTTCAGCCTGGATCTGATTTACGTTCCCTACAGGATCAGAGCCTTCAGATTGGGTTTCTTGTGTGTCCTTTTCAGATTTAGAGACTTCAGACTGATTTTGTAGTGTGTTTTTGTCAGTATGCATGTCTTCAGCCTGGATCGTTTTTACGTTTCCTACAGGATCAGAGCCTTCAGCTTGGTTTTCTTGTGTGTTCTTTTCAGATTTAGAGTCTTCAGACTGGTTTTGTAGTGTGTTCTTGTCAGTTTCTTGTGTGATCTTTTCACATTTAGAGTCTTCCGAGTGAGTTTGAAGAATGTTCGTTTCATAATAGGAATCCTCAGGCTGTTCGTGTTGCGTTTGAGACTTTTCTACATGTGTGTTTTTCTGACAAAAAGAGTCCTCAGAGTGTGTGTGTTGTTGATGTTGTTGATCATTTTCAGAATAAGAGTCTTTATAATGTGTGTGTGTTATGTTACTTTCAGAAAAAGAGCCCTCAGAGAGTTCGTGAGGTGTGATGGACTCCTTAAATTGCCTTCTGTTTTCACAATAAGAGACCTCAGAGTGTGTGTGATTTGCATTATTTTCAGAACAGGAGTTTGTGCGTTGTGTATTATTTTCAGAATAAGAGTCTTCACAATACGTGTGTTGTGCATCACTTGCAGAACAAGAACTCTCAGCTTGTGTGTAAACTTCCTGATCTTTGAGTTTTTGTTCACCTCCTCTCTCTTCTCCTCCTTCACTCTCCTCTTCTTTCATCGCTTGCTGCTCCTCCTCCCGTCTTCCTTGACTTTGCTGCACAATTATAACTTGAACCTCCTCTTCTAACTCCACCTCCTCTGCTCCATCCTCCTCTGACTCATCCTCTTCTTCCTCATCAAACTCTTCTTCTGTCTCACTTTCATACTCCTTAATTTCTCCTCTCTCTTCAGCTGTGTGTGTGTGCCTCCTACTCTCTCTGTCCTCCACCTGTTCTTCTTCCTTCTCTTCACCCTCATCCTCTAACATTTGATGCCTCTCTTCCTGCCCCATCAGATTCCCCTTCCCCTCTGTCTCCTCCTCTTTCCCTTGCTTCTCCTCTTCCAACTCCTCCTTGCTTTCTTTCAAATCATTCTTCTCTGTCTGTTCTGTGCAGTTTGCAGATTCAGTGTGTGTCTTCAGACTCCCCTCTAAATCAGTACCTTCTATTTGCTCCAGTGGCATCCAGCTGGAGGTTTTCACAACTTCAGGAGGAGCAGCAAAGGAGGAGGGAGAGGTGCTGGAGATTGGGGTGAGGATGACCGGTTCATTGAAGTCCTGGTGGGGGATCTCCTCGATGAGCCTGGAGCACAGTACAGTGGCAGAACTGACCTCCTCGTAGGCCCAGGAAGAGTGTGTGGTGTTTGTGTGAGCAGTTCTGGGAGTGTGTGTTATAGCAGCAGTCAGTGGTTGAATGTTTTGAGGTGTGTTTGTGCTCACAGTGTGTGTATTGATGCATTTGTGAGTGGTTTTCGGTTGTGTGTTGACAGAGGAGTGTGTGCTAGTGGTTGTGGGAGTGTTTTGGGATGTGTTTGTGCTCATAGCAGCTGATGTGTCAGTGGTTGTGGGAGTGTTTTGAGGCGTGTGTGCAGCGGTGTGTGTGCTGGTGCGGGCTCTGTGCTGGAGGCTGATGGACTGGGTTAAGGAGCCTTTCTGAGGGGAGAAGCGAGGCAGCGGGAGCTCCGACAGCTCCACATATTCGCCCTCTGAGTCTGAGTCGTCGCTGCTTGCATGTGATTGCTCAGTGTTAGTCAAAGATGGGAGGAGCTTAACATCCTGTCTTGAGGTATCAATATTTCTGCACTGATTGGTTGATGTATTTATTAGCAAATCTCCATCCTTAACTGATGATTCCTGATCTTCCTTCAGTGAGGTCCGGGGCCGGCTGATGAATTGTGGGTAAACTAGGTCCTCCCAGGGGACCCTGAAGACGTCTCCATTGGCAGAGAGGAGGCAGCGCTCCAACCTGGACGCTCCTTGGTGCTCCCTCTCTCTGTTGACCGAGTCCAGCCAGGCCATGCTGAAGAGAGATCTCAGGGCTATCTCCAACACCTCCTGCTGCTCCACATGATGGCTGCTGGCTGACAAGCTGCACAGGAGCAGACGGGGGGAGGAGGCGACAGTGCTCCTGCAGGAGGCGCCCCGTGCTCGAGGTGGAGGAGGGACAACAGCAGGAGGAGAAACCAGCAGGTAGAAGTCTCCTGGAAGGAGAAGGCCCGGGTCCAGAGGACAGAGCTGAACGACTACCTTCTCATGGACGCACAGAGGCCAGCCTTCATGACGGAACAACAGACCACAGTACTGCACCTGAGGATAGGAGAGGAGAGATTTTTTTTTTTCTGAAAAGTTTAAATACACAATATATCACTCAGCTTTATACTGTATGAATCTGATTTTAAAACACTCTCTGTGTCTGAACCTGAGCTGTAAAACTTCTTCATAACTCTGCATCTAAGAGCACAGACCTCAGGTTTAGCAGGTGAGAAACACATTTAACTGTAAATTACTTCTTGTTTTAAATCTAGTCCTAATCTGCAGCATCAAACAAACACAGCACCACTTGTTTCCATACACTACTAATCAATATAATCAGACAAACCTCCACACACACACAAACACTTAGTGACTTCCTGCCCAACACTTTGGCCTCTGTGATTAAGTGAGGCGCCACCCAGCAGCCGCAAGGTGAGTGACAAACCTGCAGAGTCACCTTAACCAAACATGACACATCAGCCAACCACGCGAGCAGCTAAAAACAGGCAAGAACAGACAGGATCGGAGAGAGGGGAGTGAAAGCGGTCGGACTGAGTCATCAGTGAGGGAGAGTAAGTTCCTCACAGAGTTTAGTCCTGACTCACTGTGATGTTCACAGTTCATTCAGTCAACTGAGGATATGTTACACTGTGACTTATTGTCCAGAGACAGTTCTTTGAAGATATAGAATATGATACTTATGCAACATGCTTTATACAAACATGGCAGCATTTTGTAGCAGTGAATCTTCACTTAAGTCCTCCAGAAATGCAGAGCTGTTGTTTTTGTCGTCAATGATAACACTTACAGAGCTATCCACAACAAACTGACTTGTACCCCATAGAGATCATCAGTATCCACTACAGCCTGAACAGAAGAAACTACACACTGACAGGTAGCCCCAACAGATGTAACGGTAGCCTCTTGAGGCTTAATGGTTGCGCTATGGACTCGATGGTGGCTACTACTTAGCCATCCCAGACTACAATACAATCAGTAGGATCTACTCTTTAGTGTACTGCCGCTATTATTGACTCTTAATAGCTACTGTTCACTCTGTAGTCCTGCCCGCAAGCAGCTATCAGCCGATCTGAGAACCGCGCCAATGCCAACCAATCATTATCATGCTCTGACAACAAGGCGGTAAATTTAAACCATTCTGCCTCTCACTCCTCCTGCATCACATCCACTCTGCTGCTAGACACTGCTGTGCAATTCTCCCTCCACCAGCTTAAGTGAGTGCATTTTATATTCTAGGATGAATTGCTTGCTTCTCATGTCTGCAATATGTCAGTATCATTACATGCACATTCAGGTTCTGTTCTGCATGTCTCCATGGGGGGAATTAAATGTTTGCGCTCTGAGCAAGATCTGTGGCATGCTGCACTGATACTGCTGAGAGCTTAGAGCAAAACCAATATCGCCAAATACAACTTTACAAACCACAAGTTCAATAAATGGTTAAATCTATGATGAGAGTATTCTGACTGAAATGCAAATAACAAAGATTGTATTGTTTTAAAACTGGTGATATCAACAAATATCAAACATTTTGACAATCTTAATAGCGACTGAACAGTAGCCAAATACAAAGTGACCTGCAGACTCTATAGATTACAGACGGTACAAAAGACATGGCAGACACAATCAGATCTACCACAGACACAGAGACAGCAACCACAGAATGTATGACAGACACATCGTGTGCTACTCACGCAGGCATCTTGCTGGAGGTTTGCTAAGAATTGCTTTGCAGGCAGCAGGAAGTGGATTAGGTAGCGAAGACCGTCTCCTCTGTAGCAGCGCTCGACCACGTTGAGGACCTGACAGAGGACGGTTGGAGATGTGGCATGGAAAGGCGGGTAGAGGGCTGAGAGAGCACTCTGGATGCAGCGGTCCAGAGATTCAGAGTCCTGAAAAATAACAATTAAGCTGATGGTCAGACTTTAACAGCTTTGTTTCTTCACTGCACTCTTAATTTAGTTTACAATTGTTTTTCACGCTACATTTAGCCCCTTGTCATGATCCCAGCACCAGAATAAATTCCAAATTATAATATTTTACAGAGGATAACATGAAACAGTTGAAGATAAGAACATTTCAGGTCATGCAATCTTTACCCTGGATTATGTTTCTCTATTGTCCGGTTTAGGTTGCTCTGAGGTTAAATCGTAAAAGCTAAGAAAAGCAATGTAAACCAACAGTTGTGAGCATGTGCTTGTGTTTACAAGAGATACAGCTGCTGTCTTTAAAAACACCACACCTCTGCATCACATTCCTGTCACACCGAGAACAGAGAGTCCTTGTAAGCCTTCCACATTTCAAACATGTCTTCTGTTTTTCTTTGACCTCTGAGACAAAGCGACCTGCCCGCAGAGAAACAGTCAGAGGACCTAATCTGATCCTTTGTTTACTCTGCTCTTAAGGTAACTTTACCAGACCAGACCACTGACCATTTACACCAACCACAGCTTCTTCTATACATTTTTTCCTCTGTACTGTACATTAGTGTTCAGTCAGCTGTTTTATTCGTCTGTACCTAGCTCTGGAGCTGCTCTCCCACTGCCAACCCACCTCATATTAGCAAGTTCAATCTTTGAGTTCACAGACAAAAACAAGTTCAACATTTCGGGATAACCGCCCTGGGAGTGCCCAGCAGGCACTGGAGGCCTGGCTGGGAGGCCCCGTCTGCCGTGGGGATAACAGGAACAGGGCAGTAACTGGATCCACTGGTCTGGAAGCTGCAGAGACTGCTCAGGTAAAAATATCAGCCGGCACACGACGTCTGGCTCCAGCTTTCTGTGACCGACATACATTTAAATGCTGACTTCAGTGGTTCTCACAGTTTATGTGCAGCAGTTTATTTCTGTTTAATCTTCACTCGCTCCTTCTGTTTGCATGAGAGAATATGAGTCCAGGTTCCCTCCTCGTCCTAATTTTAATTTGATCCTCCAGCGTGCGTCTCTCACAGATGACTCACTGTAAAACCCGACGATTCACTTATATATAGTAATGAATAAATACTTGATTTCTATCATTCACACTGGGAACTTCCCACGGCTTTTATAAACACCTCTGTTTTGCACATTGGCTGTTTGACAGATTCAGTATACCACTATAGTAAGTCAAACTATGTAGATTATTCGTTCCCTTAATTAGTCTCACATTGGAAATCTTACAACCGACCATGCTCCAGTGTGTGACCGTAAGGTGTGCACCTGGCAACATCTACTGAATAAAGTTATATTGGTCCTATTATTCTACAGCATCCAGTGTGTCCCCTAGGTTTACAGCTTTGGACGGTGGGGGGACGGGCCGCCCCCCCATCATTGGGGCTTAATGAAAACAATGCACGCCATTTTGCATTGACAGCAAAGCATGGCAAACTCTGGGAGAGGACATCCAGGTCAATGTAAGGTTGACAATGAATCTACACCCGATGTCACAACTACTGAAACAAAGACAAGGAAATATGACGAGTCATGTCTCGCCCTCGGCTTCACCTGTACAACAGCAGATAACAAAGAGAGCCACACTCCTTCCTTTACACTGATAGTATCGTGCAAGATCTATCTGTGGACATGTTTTCATGCTATTTTAACGCACAAACTATCACGTTCGTTGTGTATTGTTGTCGCTCAGTATTAACTAAGAAAATAAAGGTACTCCAGGAGGCGTTTATGTTGCTTGTTCGACTTGTTGCCAACTCGTATCTTCAACGCGGTTAACTCGTGTGTGACGTCATTCCCAGCTACGAGATCTAAGGTAAATGGAACGTACCATTAACGAGCTTATAACAGAGGGGTCTGATGAGTAGCTGGTAAGCTAATACCGTACAACATGTAAAGCAGAAGTTAGATTCCCACTGCTTCCAGTTATCACTCATCTTTTTCACCCAGCAACACATGTAACGTTCTCCATCAGTCTCTGCTGCATTGAATATTCTGGATGTGACTCAGCTGGCCGAGATTCATACACAACAACTGGCAGCCAAATGCAGTTCTGAGGCCAATATTAGCAGCAGGATATCAGATGACACTGGGTGGAGGGTGGCACGGGGCTGAAGGGGGTGTGTGTGTGGGGGATTTTTGTCCTGCTGAAAGGCACGATGACCGATCACAGATCATGAGTTGCAAACTGTTGACGCAAGCAAAGACAGAAACTCTTTTGGATCAGAGCGGGAACTAAAGTCAACACAATTTCACACAGCGTCATAAACACGCAGCTCCAAAATTTCTAAGATGATTAAACAAAAACGCAGAAGACACAAACTTGTCACAGAAAAGAAAGTGTCAGCGCGTCTGCAGCAGCTAAATCTTCATTACCCTTAAAAGCTAATAACTCCATCAGTTTACGACTCGTCACTCAGCAGGTTAAAGGTTTCTGCAGGTGTGTTTTGGCCTGCGGCACTCTCAAACTACAGCACTGAGCTGAGGAGTTTCATATATACTCCTGAGGAGGTGGGTTCATTTATCAGCTATCCTGGTTACTATGTTCCTTTACTTTTCTGTATATTGTACCACATGATGTACCACATAATTCACTTTTCTGAATAATTACATTGGACTTGATGTTTAAGGGAGATGCCTTAAGGAGCGATGAGGAGAAACCTCGGACTTGAATGGGGAATGACTGCTATAGGATTATAACCTCTGCATATGGGCCACACGCTCTAACCACTAGGCTAAACTGGGGCTCCTGCACATATAAATGAAAGTTTCTTAAACACAAGTAAAGCCAGTGTATTGCAGGGATCATTTACATTTTTAAAGGCGGGTTGTATTAGGTACCAGGGTTGGAAATTATTACCCGTCAACCGCAAAATACGGTTGTTGTTTTTTGCAGTGACGGGTGAATTTGCTCAACGTACCAGCCACCGTGGCTGGTAAATAAAAGTAGTGTGACAGAGTGGTTTTTGACAAGAAACAACGTAAATTGAGCTGCATCGTCCGCTCCGACTTTGAGCAGAGACAGAAGGTCTTGCAGGCTTACAGAGCCCCACCTCGTCCTGATGTCAGTATTTTCTTTTATAGCCAGTGGCAGGAAGGTGAAAAAGTTAATTAGTAGTAATCAAAAGTCTGTATTTCAACTAAAGCAGATTACAGGCATCCCGGCCAGTGTTAAGAAAAGCAAGATGGAGTACCAACATAAACACTAAACTATGTTTGGCTGTGTACATGGTCTGCACCAAAATCTACCCCAATCAACTAAAACTGCCAGACTAAAATGAATCAATAACAATTTAATTGCACACTGTCTAATGGTGTTTACCTTGCCATCACACCGCCCTTTTCTTTAGTGTAATGTTTAATCAAAAGTACAACTTCTGTGTAACCGAGCATGAGACACACAGTCCTCCTCCAATCCCAGAGTTAGAGGTTCAACCTTTCAGCACATGTTGGAGTGTCCTTGAACAAACTGTGTGCATGTGTGTGATTTAGAGGCTTGTAAAGCACGTTAGCACAAACTCAGTGTCAAACTATGTGATATAAACAACAATAAGCGCCAGATCTGTGGAGCAGAAAAAAGGGAAATGAGGTTTAACTACAGCACACACAAAATGTTAATCCAACTGTAGGAATACAGAGTATATACATGTGTGGATTATGGTATTAGGACTGCAGCTTTGCCTTGTGAAGGAGGGTGAGGAGGGGTGAGGAGGCGGGACATCAAAGCAAGCTGAGAGAGGTTCCCATGAGACTGAAACAGGCCACCCACTCAGAGACCCTGCTGAATAATAACTTCATTATCCTCCACTGAGCAGACCTCTGTGATAAATTTGTATTCTTTTTTTTACCTTTCATTCATCTTGAGCTCTTACTGAATGTACAAAAAAGCAGAAAAGGCTTCACTTCAGAGATCATTGACAAAACAAACAGACAATTAGGAAGAGGGCAAAGATCAGAGGTCAAAGCAGTGGATATAAGGGTCCTTCCTGTGCAGGGGCCTCAGGCAGAGCCGTTAGTTTTATAGAGTGAGATCAGGAACAGAAAAACCCAGATTCTCTCAAATATGGAATCCATGGGTGATCTTTCTCAAACTATTTGTCACAGCAGACTGAAATTAAATCTATTTGCTACCAGAGTGATAAAGTTATATTGAAATCGTGATATGCTTTCAGCTAAATAATAATAAAACAATAAGTTTAACAATAACTGAGACATCGCCCTTAACTGAAGGTGTGTAAAGACCAAGTTTAGTTATTCATGCAGCAGGTTTACAAAGATGCAAATCTACATGAATAGATCAGAGTTTCCTGGAGGCTACATGAAGACACAAACCCCTGCTGCAGGGCCTATTAACATGATCCTGCAAAGTCTATCAGTGTCGGGAGTCTCCTGTCAGTCAATCAGAAATGGTAAGTCCAAATTCAATTATTTGACGCTGGTCGGTTGTTTCTTCTTGCACGACTGACCCAAATAATTGTAACTTTTAACTAATCTCTTCAATATCGACTTATTTTAGATTCAATGAATGACTTCTCATCACAGAAAAATCTGTTTGGTTTACGACAGCAGTATGATCCCAAAACAGACTTCAGTGGACATATGACTTGCTAGATTCAGTAAAAGTGCAACTCACCAGAGACAGACGGACTACACAGCGGGAACAGAGATCCTGTATTCTGAGAAACCCTGGTACCAAAACAACAGGTCATCAAACCGGGCCTTGGTCAGTGTCAAGTTGCTTTAAATGCCGGTAAAAATAATCCAGACAAAGTTCCGAAGGCAGAAGACATTCTAAATAATCGAACACAGACGCATCACTGTTTTGTTTTTTTCCGACACTTTTGTAAAAGGAAAATACTTGCGGGTCTTGCACAGTTAATACAAAAAAACACGAATGATTCTGCAGTCAAACTTGCACAAGTTAAATCAGCTTCATTCTTGGTCTGAAGGCGCAACAGAAACAAACACAAGTACATCCAGCTTGTTGTCAGGCCACAGTAAAAAGCCAAGGCACCAACAGATACAGTAATAATGATGATGGTCTCATTCAGTGTTCAGGAGGGACCAGACAGACCTGATCCTCACGTGTCATTAGCAGATGATGTCAAAAAGCCTTGTAACATGCCAGCTAAATAAAGCGAGGCGTGCTCAGCAAAACAAGTAGCATGCTTATTGTGTCATGACGGTGCTTTAAACATCTGTTGCCATGGTTACATTGGCAACAACATGAAAGGAACCATCTCGGCTGCCCCCTGGTTTTACAAGTGATATCTGGTTGATTTTTTTATTTCTTATTTCTCAGAGATGATGTGTGTTCAAAATGTCTCGGTTGAATAAAACAATTTTCAAGAAGCTTGTTGACAGAACTCAAAGCAGCAAAAAAAACTACGACTCCCAGGGCGCATTTTACTGACAAACATCAGATTACAAAGGTTCACCTTTTGAAGACGGAGAACTGAATGGTTTGAATCAGTTTACTGTGAGATTTGTATCCGTTTTGGATTGAGTTGGTTATGTTTACAAAGCTTCTTTATTATCGCAGAAGCAGCTAAGGCTCATGGATATTGTAGTTTTAACAGCAGACCAAAGGTGGTCAATCTAGTGTCAGAACAGGAATCTGCATTCTGGTGACACAGTCCAGGAGAGTCTGAAGACAACATTCCAGGGAACAACTCCATCAGGACCTCAAAATCCATTACGTGTTTTTGCCTTCCAGGTTTTTGATCACAGACAACAGGCTGTTGTTTAATTATCCAGATGGAGCCTTTAGGATAAACTAATCCAATCTCTCAGGTTATTCTGGTTTTAATGAATAGTCAGTGGCAGCCTCTCTCTCCCTGGAGGGTCATGATTCATCCACCACACAACTGCTCGGCTGACTGTTGATGGAAAAACCAGTTCCTGTTGGGTGTGGAGGATGAGGGTGCAGCAAATAACAGGGTCACTGTCAGAGTCCGGGATCCTGCAGGCTGATGGTGCTGAACTGAAGCTACAAATATATCATGGGCATTTTCAGCATCCTTTGGAAGATTTATTGTGACATATGGCTGATATCTAATAAACGTCTTTAACCCTGTCTCTGCCGCTCACGTGTTTAAACAACCGGACCATAAGAGGGGTCAGGAGCTCCAAAAAGCAAAAGTCATGACCTTTTTTTAGTATCCAATCATGGTGACACGGCACGGGGAGGGAGGAGCTCTCAATGCAAGGGAACCCCAGGAGACATGATCTCTGACCCCTCACAAGTGAACACAGTGACAGCCCAGGCCAGCTGTCGTGTTGTTGTGGAGGTTGTCAGGAGCACCCACGGCTAAGGTTGTCAAAATGTTTGATACCACGTGTTTTAAAACGACACATTCTTGGATTTTTGAGTACCAAAGCCTAAAATAAAAAACTTCAGTCATATTTATAACCCAGAGAGAGAGAGGAAGAGAGAGAGAGAGAGAGAGAGAGAGAGAGAGAGCGAGAGAGAGAGAGAGAGAGAGAGAGAGAGAGAGAGAGATCCGTTGAAATGTATAGGTCGGCAAATACTGACATTTCCTTACTGACAAGTCCTTCAGGTACGTATGGCACTCTCTAGATTGCTTTAGAAAATTGGCAAAATGTTGGCACCAAAATGTTGCCAATGTGTTTTTGTAATTTACACAATGTTTGCAGAAGTTTGACTGCAGTGTTTAGTAATAAAAATCAAGAATTTACCCAATATTGGGTGCTCAAGGGCACGATCACACTGGCAATCCGTACCGTGCCTAAGCACGCTTCACCCCTAAAGTCCAGTTCATTTGACCAGTGTGATCGCTCAAGCACGGTACACTTCTTGGCCCTGGCACTCTTTGGAGAGGTGTGCTTCGGCAAGGTACAGTTCATGCACGACCACAAGCATGCAGGTACACAACGTTGACAGCCTTTATTAGCTACACAACCCAGTCACAGTCAGACTGTTCAAATCCACAGGTTGGCAGATATGGATGTTTGTAAAGTACTACCAGTTGTGCAGGACTGCTGCAAACTAGTATCAGTATTGACCTCTTATAGGGTCTAAACTGTTATATCTGGTATCTGCAAGTATGCCAATTAATGCATTGATCCGAAAAACCCACAAAAATCATCAGGTTTTAGGTACAGAGTTATCATTACAAAAATCGGAGGATGTTATGTTAGTCACAAATGTCAAAAACAGGGTGTTTCCATCAATAATCATATTGATTTATTATCCAATAGTTTGGAAGGGAGCTCAGTATCGGTAAAAACGAATCTAGATTTGAAATCAATAGCAAGAAGAAACAATATATCAGAAAATCTCTACACCTTTCTGAGCAGGTCTTCTCTAAAATCACATACCATTTAATCACAAGCTTCAACTCAACATGTAAAACTAAGAAAACTCTTAGCTGGCTGATACAATTGATAGTTAATGGACAAACTGGAGGGATGTTCATTTTGCTGGATTTGATGTTGGTATATAGTCTTTCATTCGTCATGTTTCCTCTGCAGCCTCTGTAAGAAGCTGCTTCACATGGGACTAATATTATCAGATGACCTCGGGCGAATTAGGGCTTTAATTATCGGAGGAATTTGACTTTATAGATTACACACAGGGTTAGGAACACAGACGACCTCTGTTTTCTTAATTATTATAAAAGTAAGAAGGTCCACAGGTAATATGAGTCCCGTGTGAGAAGGACTTTCTTCTCCTCAAGTTCCTCTGGTGTAGTTTTACATCTATTTGACTTGCTGTAATGCTTTCTTCATTCCTACATTTCCTCTTATAATGACTTTCCTTTGTTCTTATTCTTGTGTTCACGTCTGTTTCTGTCTGCTGGAACGTGCTGCAGCTTGTTTAAAGACGGACTGCATCCAAGTTTCATCTGTCAGATTGTATCTGGCTCCATGAATGACGGGCTGGAATGAATGGTGAACAGATACAGAATGAGATTACTGTGAAAGCAGTAAAGTGATCACAGTGTGCAGCAACAGTTGGAGCTCCGGGCGAAAAACACGAGGCGTGAGATGAGACAGCGTACCGGGCTGCCATGTTTGAACTGATAACAGAAAATGTGTCAGAACACATCCACAGTCATTCTAACTGCAAGTCAACTAAAGCTGAAGCAGCATGTAAACAAAACCCCAGCATTGCTACAGCAACAAAGTTTGCACTAAATCTGCAGATGTTTCAGTAGAGGATGTGTGTCCACTGAGAAAAACTGTTCTACATGAACAAAGGTATGCCTCTTCTTCTTCTCTCCTCAGAAGTATTAAGAGTTTCTTTATGAACAATTTTGAAAAATAAGAATACAATTAAAAAGCTACAACAGATGCAAATCAGTTCTCACTTTGTTAGAGCTGACTGTAGATTCATGCGGCTACATGTTGCTATAAATAACTGTAATAACCGTTGACCTGCCACCTTATTGTTACATCTATTGATCATCGCTTTCCCCCTAGTACCCGGTCATTTGGATTTTGTTGAAAGGTGAATACATGATCTGATGTTTTGGGTTTTACTTCAGGTGCACGATATTAGATTTTTCTGTTGTGCAATCCTTACCTCACAGATTGCAAAGTATGCACATATTTATTCCTCTTGTTGCAGAGAGCATCAAGCTCCTCAGGAAGTGGAATTAAAAATTGGCATATGCAGACCATAGACTGTAAATAATAGTCGACAAAGTCTGAATGATTTCACCCATTGATTACCTAAGGTGCTGTGAAAGCCCACCGTTGGCCGTCGCCAGACAGTGTCTGCAAAACACAGTAGCTAATCAGACCAATTTCGTTTTTGAACCAGGCTATGAACATTTTTATTTCTGCTGTAAAAACTGGGATTTTTGAGTTGTTTGTATAAAGTCGCTTGAGTCGCTTCTGGAGCCAGCCTCAAATGGGCACTCTGTGAACTGCAGGTTTTTGCACTTATGCATTGGCTTCATCTTTCAACACTGGAAGTTGCAGCATGATGCAGACACAAAAGCAGCTGCTTTTCAAAATGTGCATATTTACTTGGCAGAACAAAATAAACTATTTCAACTTTGGTTTCATGCTAAATATTCCAAAGCATCGTCATCATCATTGGAAAAGTGAAGACTCCCACTGTCTCAGGAGTTTAAGCGTTTTCTTATCAGCCTGTCATGTGGGCAGAAACATATTCTATTGGGGATGACGCAGAGATTTAGTTTTTAGGTTTTATCTGCTGATACAGATGAGATGTCAATGCCTTCATGCATCCTTAGCTTTACCTGTCCTCTCTTACACTTTCTCTAAATGTCCCACAGTGTGTAAGTAACTATCTATATAGTTAAGGTCCCTAGGTGACCTTGGCTTGTGTAAGTTAGAAGCAAAAATGTTGACAATCCAAACCCACAGCGGGCAAAACAAAAATGATACAAGATCTGCTGTTGGTCTGTTGTGTGTTCACTTTTTATTCTGGATTTTTCATCCGTTGTATCTGCTTTCAACTGAGCCTGGCTACACGGCGATATGTTAAGGATATGTTTACAGACTTTAGAGCCCCACAGCTTGGACCTTAACTAAGCAGTATAATTAATCTTTTCACATAGTTTCAGTTTCTCCACATACACTGAAATACAAAGCCCAAGCATTATGATTTATGTGGTCTGAAGCCATATTTGGAAAAGCTCCATTTTGGAGGACAAGACTTTTGGTTAGAAACAGAGAGAAACCACTTAAATATTCTCTTTGGCTGCTGGTATCAACTCAGCATGGTTCTCCAAACCAAACACCCTTTACAACCAGCCTTCACTGTCTGTTGCCTTTGTGTCTGCCTCCTCTGTTTTCACAGGAGTTCACACCTTCATGAGAGTGGGGAGCAGCTGAGGCTGCTGGTGGGAGGAGGGGGGAGGTCCATCCATCCCACACAAACACAAACCTCTCACCGTGAGAGGAGGACAAAGACGTCCAAACCTCTCCGGCTGTTTTAAAGCAGGCGCCACAGAGCTGAGACTGATAGTGCAGAGTGATGACCTTGACACACAGTGAGTTCCTCCAACAGGAGATTAGATTTGAGCGTTTCTCAGACACTGAATGATTCTCAACGCTGCCCAATAAGCGGAGCCCAGCTGTGCAGGCTTCAAGGCCACTCCACTGAGCTCCTTTGTAGAAATAAAGAGGTAATGCTTCGGCCCCTCTGGGACCTGTTGTGATTTGAGCACTGAGTTAATCTCCAACCACTGACAGACTCAAAGGAGCTGCAGGAACACTCCACAAATACAAGGGGAGAAATCTACAATTTTTTACTGCAAAGGTAGAAATCATAATCTCAGGGATAAAGAGTGAGATGTCAGCCTGACTAACTGCCAGCGTTGAGGGCAAAATGTTTCAGCTGATGTCCAAGGTGAGCTCAGTGACAATCTGATAAACGCTCCAAAAATAGTTCCCAATAAACCATAAAGTGTTTATTTCCCACCACAACACCTGGTTTCTGGTGTCCAGTTAAAGCTGCTTTCTCTGCTTCTGATTAATTAAAGTCCATAAATGTAAATCTAAAATAATCAATATTGGTATCTGTAAATATCTATGGATCATTAAACTGCCTGTGCATGTCAGGCAGCTTTCACCTCTCACTGAAGTAGGTCAGAATTTAATGGTCCAAAGGGAATCTTATTTTGATGGGTGTCGGGTTCAGGTAGTTGAAGCGGTGTGTCTTTCGGTGGCGGGGTGTTTTCCCAGAAGATGTGGGGTGGGGGGGGGGGGGCTTCAGGTTTCAGGCAGGTTTGAGCAGGAAGATGACAAGAGCCATGAAGATGAATCTTCTGGATCTGCAAGAACACTGCCTCATTGTGCAATGTCTTCTAGAGTCCGAGATGGGGACTTTGTAGTCCACCGCCCCGGGACGGTCCTTTCCCAACAACACGGCACTCAACACCACGGACAATGGACACTTCCTGTCACTGACAAGTCCTGAGATATAAAAGCCTTTCCGGTTGAGTTGTAGCCTGCAGCTCCAAAAGCTGAACTCCTTTCCCTGACATTTGACCCTCGGAGAGGAAGCGTGAAAACAGCTTCCATCAGGACCTGAAGTGGTGCCCAGTGGGTCAGTGTTAAATGTGATCCAGAGACCTACGGTGGCCCAACACATGGAAAACCTCTTTGTATCCACAGACTGAGCTTAATCATATCCAGCCCAGCAAAGTTCACTCTTTCAGATCTGACATTTTCAAAAGTTTTTCATGCTCAAATCAGCCGAGTTCATCTGTCTAACATATACATGTGTCATAGTGTTGTTCAAGTGTGTCAAAACGAATGAAGTTAAATTGTGCAAAATAATCAGCAAATCATTCATTTGAAATATATTTAAAAATCAGAGATATGAGAGCAGGTATATCAAGAAATTGTCACGAAGGAAAGTCTTAACCTGTTTTCTCTGGGTGCTTTTATGTGAATGGGGAAAACTCTGGTCTTGGTCTTTACGTTGTCTTTCCGTGCCGTAATCCTGGTTTAGTCTTGACTTGGCCTAAATCCCTCTAAGTCTGTGTCATTTCTTGGTTTCTATGTTGAAAGTCTTGGTTTTCACTCGGTCTCGAAACACTTTGTATTTGGTTCTTGACTTGTTTTTTCCATGACTTGGTCTTGACTTGTCTCAATCCATATAAGTCTTGGCCTTGTCTCAGCCTCAATCCCTTAAAGTCTTGGTTTCTTCTCACACCCGACAAACCCTGGTCTTAACTCATCTCATTCTTGACATGTCTTGGTATAGTCTCAGCTTCGATACACTCTGATCCTTCTTCTGACTTCGTCTTGGTTTAGAGATCTTGTCGTCAGCACTACCGCCAACCTAGTAGCTTTTATAGTTACTCTACTACAGTAATGTACGGGATTCTAATTTTAAACAAGTGTACCAAAGTAGGAAACTATTTTGCTAAGAAAGGAGACTCTGCACTTGGTATTTTTATCCATTACCAATTGGCCTTTCCAGCAATGAACATACTTTAGCATGAATTAACATAAGAGCAACAATAAATTCAGTTTAGTAGTATCATCTTTTCATTTTGTTTAATCTGAATCTTCATCAATCTTAGCTTTGTCTTTACCCTCTCACCCTAAAGACCAATATCTGTATAGAATATATTTTATATCTGCATAGGGAGATGGATTGGACCATAACAGAGAGGCATTAGAGAGTACTAAAGCAGGCCAAGAAGCCCGGTCAATTGCTTTTCTCCTTATGTTTGTAATGTATCCTGATGTAGTTTCCATCAGTGACTTGAGCACATGACTCCTCTGGCACCTCCTACGTTAATGTGATATTTCAAACTCTATTTTCCAAACACTGATGGATATTTTTGGACAGCAGATACAACACGATGGTTTGGTTGTAGTTTTTTGGATGTCAGACGAGAATAGCGTCATAACTGGAGCGAAATATACAATGTCTGTAACACTACCAGCATGAAGGTTAACTTTCATTTAAGGCTCTAACCTCCTAGTTCAAATTGATTAACAATGTTCTTCAAAAGGAACATGAACGATAACAAAGTGATGTGGAAAACATGATGTAAATCAAATTTGCATTAAATTAATGTATTTTTGAAACTAAGGTCCCACTTCCCATCGCTCCACAAATATCTTAGAACTGAAGCTTTTCAAAATGACTCAAATTCTTTAGCTGGTTATGAATCAGTCTGAAATGAATATCGATGCCTCCTTATGAGCTGCTCAATTTAAATGAGACAATCAGCAAAAAAAAAGTCCATTTCTATTAAGTCATTTTTTATGCCTGGAACTTCTGCCACCAGGTAGGTGTCAGGTGAACTGATTAATTTTTACATTTAGCACAGAAAAGATTCTCAATAAATGTGACGGTGAATGGATTCGTTGAAAAAATAAAAAATCGCATGTACAGAACAAAGTGATCAGCAGAGCAATAAGAGCTACAGCTCTGTTCACACGAGGCACATTTTACGTTGAGTACACAAGATATTTTTCTGTTTTTGTTAGAAAGAGCTTTTCGTTTAGAATTTATCAGAAAAAGTCATATTGCAGTGAGGTTTCTCAATGAACTGCAGCTTTTAAAATTCTGCTGGGCTCTAGAGGGTTAAATAAATCATCCTAGCTAGTTATTTAGCGTTATTGATTAGTAACACTATAACACGTCCCTCTGATAACAGCATGTTGTTTCCTGTGCAACCCCATCAGCCTCCATCCATCAGTACGAGTCCATTATCCAAATGCTCCAAACATTCCTGTAGCTTCTCATGACTCCCCCCCCCCTCCATCTTTTTACCCAGCAGCCCCTGAACAAGTCCTAACATCTCTGATTTAGAGTCTGTAAAGAAGAGCCTGAACATGTCTCCTTTTCTCTCCTCTGCACTTTTCTTATCTTTGTCTGTCTGTTTCAACCAGAGCGGAGTGCTGCGCTGCCAGGCATCAGCATCCCGACTCTACATCAGATTATACAAAGACTGATGAAGTCTTTATTGAGACAATCCTTCTGGCTGTTTTTAACACAAAGAGGCACTTTCTCCTCAACCAGCTGCAGCATTTCGGCAAAAAATATCTTTAAAACTGGCACTTCTTCTTACAAGCACGTGGACTCTGATGGGCAGGCAACCTGATTTGTTTGTTTTTGCATTATTGACGGACTTGTTTATAATCTGTATGCAATCAGTGATTCTACCAGTGCCGTGTTGACAACATGCTAAGGTCGTGTCCCTACAGGTACAGATGAGGTGAGAAGAGTCATGGTGATTCAGAAAGATCTGTTTGTCTTTATATTCGTAGCAACGATTGTTTTATCACTAAATAAACACTGAATACAACATCCACGTGAATAACTCATCTATTAGGAATGTGCACCTGTAACAATTTGATTGGCCAACACAACACGGTGTGCATGGGGATTATGTTGCATTGTGTTGCAGTAAGGCCTAACCAGGTCAAACTATTTCAGTGTGAACATCCAAGTGATTTGACTCACTATCAGTAAATGTTGGAACACGATGTTAGATCCCATTCTGTTCATTTTATATCTACAATGACGCCTTTGTTGGTTATGAAACCATGAGGCTGTGTTCAGACCAAGAGGGAAATGTAGTTTTGTTTTGTGTTACTGATTCATTATCGTCCTGCTGTTTTAGCAGGGATAAACCTCCCAGATACCCAGAACAAGTCTGAGTTCAAAACATCAGCCAGAGGTGCACAAAGGTTGATTATTTCCCTCTTCAAAGAACTGGCAGTTAAATTAATCCAGCTGAAATCTGAATTTTCTTTACTGCTGCTTCCAGTTACTTGAAGTTTACCAATTCACCAGTTCGGTGACCTGTTTGCAAGGTTCTGTATTCAATTTTTTCAGGTGGAAACCACCATGTTTTTGCTATGGAGCTTCTGTCTGTACTCTGATAAGTGGCAGCTTCACTGTATCAAGCATCCATCCATCCATTATCAATAACTCTTTTGCCGTTTGGGTTCGAACAGATAGAGACAGACTTCCAGCCACACATTCACATTCACACCTACGGGCAATTTAGAGTCACCAGTTAACCTAACGAGCATGTCTTTGGACTGTGGGAGGAAACCGGAGAACTTGGAGAGAGCCAAAGCATGCACGTGGAGAATATGCAGAAAGGCCTTGGCCGTTTGAGATTCAAACCAGGAACCTTCTCACTGTGAGGCAACAACGCTAACCACTGCACCTGGAGCTGTACAAACCACAACAATTCCAATAAACAGGTTTAAAATATGTTAAAGGAACTAAATCACAAAGCAAATACGAAAACACACTTCATCCACTCGTTTGTTTGGACCGTCCATCAGCTGAGACAAGCAAACACACTGAAAGGCTTCCAGAACACGACATCACACAAAAGTGTCCATCTAGTTAAAAAGAATCAATCAATCAATTCAATTGATTAATCAATTTAATGTTCTCACAAAAATCCCTTCTTTTTGGGACGGCCATTTTCGCAGGACTGTCAACAAATCACAGATGTGTACACTGTGGCAACACGGTTTAAATATTGTTAGGAACCACTTCTAAGTTCTAACCTTCTCTGATGATGGGATCTTACATTTTCCTGAGAGGGGTCTTAACATTGATTTAGTCTGACTCTGCAGGGATCAATTGTTTAATCAGTGACAGCGGTTAAAAGTCACTGAAGGGTTAAAAGGCAATAAACGCGGTCAAACCTCAGTGGCATCAGGGTCCGCCATCATTAACATGATGGCATAACATGACATAGTCTGAGTCACAGGTCACCTCCAACCAAAACCAATATTCTTGAAATAGTACAACAACTAATTTCTGTTCTGTTGTAATGACTTCAGCAGCATCGTGGTTAGTCAACACGTTTGTAACGGTAAAGGTGTTCACCCAGAGTTAAACTATGCAGACACTTTCACTTTGTTTATGGTCAGATGAACACATTTTATCCAAAGACAACAAAGTTGGCAGATGACGACTGAGCAGCAAACTTAAACCAGCACCATCCTTCATTCAGGTCTGCCTCCACCTTAAATGTCACGACCAAATATAGTCAACTTTTAGTGAATCAATGATAAGAATCACTTTTTAAAAGGATCACAAATACGCATGTACCTGCCTTCTCCTGTGGAAGAGCTAGTTTTGTGATTCATGAACTTCTTCGGCCTAGATCTAGAATTGTTCAGACGCCTTTTTCTAGATCTAATCCAACCTTTGCTCCTAACACACAAAGATGTTTTAGCATCTCATTTGAAAAAGCAAAATAAGATTTTAAATCGTCCCAAAATGGACCAAAGACTGAAAAAAAAACATGAATTCACTTACACTATCAACAAATCAATTATTCTTGGCACTATAAAAGTCAAAATAAATCATCAGGGTGTTTGATATCCAGAGCTGTTAACTGGTTTGTGTCTGACTGGATGCACCGCTGCTTATCCAACATAGTGCTCCAACATGTCTGACATTATGTTTTTTACTGATATGCCACCTTTATATGAAATGACGCAAGCCCTGAAAACACACCCCGGGAGTGTGTACAATCACACTCATTGTCTCCATGGAAACACAACATCCCTGCTGAGGTGTGTGATGACACACAGAGAATAAGTGACACAAGAGAAACAACCGCCTCGGGTGTCTTTATTCCTTCTGTCAAAGTCTTCTCTGACACAAAAAGCAGCAAAAAGGAGTTTGAAGCTGAAACTCTTCAAACCCTTTAAAGAATGCAGATTAAAAACTAATGATGAGATGCAGGAACAGGGCCAGAAATTAAACTTTATTATAATTAGATTTAAACAGAGGCCGAGTCTTATAGATTTTAGCTGCAGGTGTAGCTCAGGATGAACTCTGAAGAAAGACACATGACAGAAAGACAAAAGCTGAAAGTAAATGAGCAGGTGATGAATATTCTAATATCAATATTTACCCAGACAAATTCATAGTTAGTGTAAACCTGCTCGGTAAAAACACAAACAGACTCTGATACTTTATGAGAGTGTTTAGATACAGGGCTTGAATGTTAAATAAGCAGTAAGAACATCTTTAAAACACTTTTTTTTGTGAGTTGCTGATCCCATGTTATTTCAAAATGTAGCCTTGAATAAAGAACGTATGATTGTATCAATGATCGTAATGAAACATTCAAAACAAAGACTCAGTTGTTGCTCTTTGGTCTAAATTGTCAGTTTTTGTCCTTGAAGGGAACATTTTTCGAGAACTGTTGCATTTAAGTGAATGCTTGAAATGTTTGGGATGAACTCGGTAAACTTGAGACAGACGAGGTTCAAACCCGTCTGTCTGCTCGTGACTGACTGTTTGTTTCTCTTCAAACAAGGCGCTCTGCAGACAATGTTTGCACACATCAAAAGTCTTGAGTTCTGCCTCTTTCACTCAATGAATAAGTGAACTTGAAATGACACCATAAGCTCCTAAACATTTATGTTTTAGGAATGATTTGTGTAGACTGCAGAAGTGAGTGCTCCTGCTCTCAGCGAGGTGTTTATAACTACATAACATCCTGAGCAGTCAGCTGTTAACACGAGGAGTAAAGAATAAAACATGAATCCAGAATCTAACAGACTGACTACGGGAAGAGCACAGGGACAAAACAGGGACACTTGAGTTCTCAGTGACTCTACAGGAGTCCTTCACATGCTGATCATCCACAGCAGGACTGAAACAACATTTCTCCATTTGTGTCTCTATTAGGGCTTTCACAGCTGCACAGAATTCCTGAAAAAACTCCTGATGTTTTCAGGAGGAGCTACATATGTGAACACAAACAGCCAAATGCTTCACTCGGACTTTACCTAGAGTGACTTCTGCCAGAATATTTTCCGCAGAAATTCAGAGTGAGCCGATGTGAGAACGCAGCAGGATATAATCAGGAGAATTCACCTCGAGCGAGTGGGAGGGGGTGGTGACATTTATTCCCCGCGATCGGTGCACCATTATAGACTGTTTGCACACGACCGCTGGCTATATGATCTCCGTGCACTAAATTCAACTGCTGCATTATGTTAACTGTCCGCCGGTATGTTCTTATCCGCACTTTTTGTTGATGTTGTGATTCTGACGAACTACACATTGCATTGATATGAATGCAAATATTCTCATTATAGCGTAATATAGCGGACCCTGTTGCTTTGTCCCACATATCCGCGTTGTTATTTTTACATCACGTTTTTGATTTCCCATTCTGTTGATAATAACCTGAAGGCATACTGTAACTAATTGTACTGCACAAACTCCTTATCTAAACTACACACAGGCACACACACACACACACACACACACACACACACACACACACGCAGACTGTATTGACTGTTTAACTGACTGGAAACACACACACACACACACACACTTAAGGACAAATGTTTAAGGCATACACCTTGTACGAAACCCTACACCCCTGCAGCCCCCTCCCCCACCAAACACCCGGCTTCAGCACACAGAAACACACACATGCACCCACTCAACATGTGCTACAGACTGTTTCTGTATGTGTAGGCATGTGTGTGTGTGTGTGTGTGTCAGGGATCTTACCATGGTCTTTGCAGTGTGTAGTCAGTTGTTGTATATTCCAGTGTAAGGTCATTTTCCAGTCTGTCTCTCTCTCTGTGGTGTGTGTCTGTGTGTCTCTTGTCCCGTCAGGTCTGATTCTGCTGTAACTCACAAACTGCTCACATGTTAAGCTCCGCCCACCAGCTGTCAGTCAGTCAGTCATTCTTCCGTGGATCCTCCCCCCTTCTCCTCAACCTCCTCACCCCTCTGACTCTCTCTGCTGGCAGGTTTTTGTCTTACTGAAAGCTAAATACACACACAAAGTGCTGAAACTAATATTATTAATAATTAGGATTTATTGACATTTTAGATATTAAGGGCAACACCAGTCATTTTTAAACCTGGGTCCTACTTTTACTTTGGTTAAAAAAGTCAGTTCAAATCCAGAACAATTTACAGTAGCCAGAAAAACAGTCTGAGGCTGTCAGTGACACAAATCAGGACTGTTACAGAACAAACTTTGATCAGAAGGATTTACCACCAAACATTATGTAGCACCCATCACAGTTTGTTACCTGGCTGCTTGCTGAAGCGATCCATTCAGGCACTCGTTGTGGGGTACTGATGGCCTAGTGGTTAAGTTGCAGAGGTTGTAGTCCTCCAAGCAGGTGTCCAAGGTTCAAGTCCAACCGTGGCTTCTCTACCGCATGTCATTTCCCACATTCTCTCCAGATTTGCTTCTCTATTCATTGTCCTAATTGTTCCCAAAGATTTGCCAGGCATGCCTTTGGTCTTTAACACATGTTCAGCAATGATGAACAGAGAGGGCCACCAGTGGTTGCTTCCTGCAGTTGGGTCGTATTTAAGTCGTTCATGTTCCAACTACAAACAAACCGCACCAGAGCACCGTACCAAGCCCAACCTTTTCAAATGGTCTCGGTATGGTTGTTTGGTCCGCACCATGGTTCGATTGACAGCTGTCACACCTCTACAAACTAATCTCACTAACTTGGCAAACAGACTTGAGTTTGCTTTAAATGAACCAAACAGGTGAAGTGTGAAAGCACCCTTAGAAAATATCAATCTATCACCAAACTGATCAATAGTTTGTGTCCATGTTATTGAATATGTTAGTGTGAACATTTAAACAGGTGAGGGAGCATGAGTATTCAATGACAAAGTCAGTAAAAACTGATTGTAGGGGTACTGGAGAAACACCACTATGATCATACATCTGGTAAATGAACATAAAAAGGCAGCTGAATGACTGATGAACAAATTCATCTTATTAAGGAGTCAGACACCAGCTCCTGTTCTTAATGAGGGTTGTTATTCATGCACAGAAGTGAACCAAGCGGTTCATCTTCTGTTGAATCCATTACTGCAGTAACAGATTCCACATGTGACTGTGGACCAGTAACACTTTACTGACTGGGAACAAAAACCTGCTCTGAGCTGGTTTCACTCCCATAGCCTCCAGTCGGAGTTCAGTCTGAAGTCCAGTCACAGCTGGAGACAAACAGCTGCTGCCTTCATCACACTGAGTCGACCTCCGAGTTTGAGGTCGGGGAAACAGATAATGTGATGGCAGCCAGCCAGTAAGACACTGAACTGGGCCACTTTATTGTCCAGTTGGCTCTGTGCCTGGAAAGGAGTTAGTGTTATTTTTTTTTTACCTGATGACAGCTCTGTTATCTGTGCTCAGACTGGAAATCAGTTGTTGATGGCAGTGAGTCCACACAATACAAAGCAAGTCTAAATCCTGCACCAGTTCTACTAAAACATCTCACCACTCAAAAGACTCAAAAACATGAACACAATCGATGGACCCAAAAAAAACGTAGCAGAAAATGGCCTGTGTCTGTCTGTTCTTTCCTTGTTTCGTTCTGTCAGTATCCAATCTTCCCAAAATCTCAGTAAGATTTAAGCTGTTCGGGAAGCCGGTAACTTAGTGGTTAGTACGCACGCCCCACATACAGAGGCTAAAATCCTCGAGGTGGCCTGGGTTCAAATCCAACCTGTGGCTCCTTTCCCGCATGTCATTCCCTACTCTTCTCTTTCCCCAATTTCTGAGTCTATCCACTGTCCTATCCCTGGTGAAAGACAGGACAACCTACCTTACCTGCTAATATTTACCCTTTTATATAAATCCCAGAAACCAAAGGCTGCCATGTTCTGGTTGAAAACATTATCTGAAGACGACACACAGCTCAATTTATTTCCCC
This sequence comes from Tautogolabrus adspersus, assembly GCA_020745685.1. NCBI lineage: Eukaryota > Metazoa > Chordata > Actinopteri > Labriformes > Labridae > Tautogolabrus > Tautogolabrus adspersus. Next base: position 33,406,142 of record CM036535.1, on the reverse strand, counting down.
ACCTTTCCAGGAACTGTGTATGGATTACATTTTCTAATGTTTTCAGCTTTTTGATCCTGACCAGAGCTCAGTTTGATTACCATACCAGCTAGGATCAGTATACGGTCACACGTTAACTATAATCTAACCTATACAACCAGAATGACGAAGAAAACTGGATTTGCAATAATCTGATGCGAAAATATGCAGTGATGATGCCATGATGCGAAATTCATGCAGATCCATAAGAAGTTTAAAAAAAAAAATTGCAGTGAGGCTACAGTCCTCACCGCATCGAATCCGACCTCTGCCCCTTGCTGTATGTCATCCCCCACTCCCAACATTCCCTCTCTCTTCAGGTGTCTTATCTGATAAAGTCAAAAAAGCCCCCCCCCCCCCCAGACCAAAAAAGAAGGAACGTCTACAAGATGAGACACGCAAACCACTTTTAAACATTTTAGTATTCATTTTAATCCACCTTATCTGTGATTCAGGGAAATCAAACCCTACAATTTCTTGCATCTCAGGGCCAGGCAGATTTTTTTTCATCAAATTACACAAGCAGTCTCACATTTGTGGTGCCAATACGTTTTATTTCCATCACTTTGTATCTATTCTCGATGCAAGTAAATGATGACTTTACTTTTGATCTTAAAACACCTTTTAAGGTAACATTTGGAACCTGATCACTCCTTGATGTATGAATGTGAGGATGTGTGTTTGTGTTTGGGAGTGTGGGTTCAGCTTTCCTTCATGACTCCCTCTGACTAAAGTATTTCCAAAACCTGCACTGTTTAATGTCTGTACTCTTTATTAAAAACAATTTATCTCTTTCATTTTAAAACTTGCATCTGCCTGGCAATGTGCCTTAGTTGTACCAATCCCAGACAGCCCATTGAAACCAGTGCCGAGTTTGGGTCTGTGCTGGTTTCCAGGGTGCTGAAACAAGCTCTCAGCGAGGAGAAAATACCAGATCAGAGCTTTGAGACGAGCTGGCAGAGTCACAATGACCGTGGCTTTGAGGAGGTGACATGTTGGATTAAATGGTCCTTCTCATTCCTCACTCCCCCCTCCTCTCCCTGTCAGAGGTTTAATGGGAGCACTGGGGACTCTGCTGGGTTTCTTTGCTTCCTGTGAGGCTTTTTACAACACAAATAAACCCAGTTACCCTGATCCTGGACCACCTGTGTGGCTCTCAGGCCACTCGTCGAGACACAGGACATCCATCAACATGGAAGACAACTTCCTGTCAGTGATGTCACTTAAAACACTAATCTGACGGCTGTGGACTGGGAGAACTGGGAGGACTGGGACTGAGACTCTTGTTTTTCTTTGACACAGGCATGAATAAGATAACATTGTATCATTGTTTCATTTGATACGCTGAACCCTCATACAGTGTTTCTATAAAAGTACATCGTCTTCTTTTTGAGCTGCTTTAAGAAGAGGATGTTCAAACGTAAACGTTGAAGATTATGTTAATTCACACATTTTCTCTCTTATGCTGGCCTTACATCTACCAAATTTCCAAGCCATTTTAAATTCGCAGACAAATTTCTTAAGTCCTAATAAAATCCTGATAGTCGTGCTGGAGTTGGGGCGCGCTCCCGTGATCACGGTCGTTTGGTGTAAGGTGGTCTTAAAACTCGACCCGTGCTGTTTTAAAGGAGTCTTTTTCCTGTCTTGTCGTTACGATAAAATCAAACATGTTTCATATTATCACAGGTCTTTAGTCTAGTCTGCAAATTGTGTTGTTCAATGACGTGACCATTGACAACAACCAATAGGAGCGGTGTCACCAGCACCAAACAGAAAAATGGATTAATTGTACTAAATTTTGACTGAGTGAGTATATTTAATCTTTAGACATGTCAGTTGAACAGAATTTAAATTTACGTTTAAACGACTAGAAAACGATTCAGCTGGAACCATCCCTAACCTGAACACACCTTTGTATACACGACCTACAAACCTGAGACAACAGTTAGCTGACCTATATAGAAACACACACAGACCCCAAGTCAGTGTGATTGATTTATATCTACAGCGTACACAGTGAGATCATAATGTATGAATGGGTGTATTAACCGGCAGGAAGTTAAAACAGAGCCTGATCAAACATGATTGATTCATACGACATGATCAACAGCACACTCTGCTCAGGTATCTCACACAGGAGGGATGTTTGCACATTATAAACGTTTAATTAATTACCTTTAAGAAAAATAAAGACATTCAGCAGAGGAGAAGAAATATTTGTTCTCCTGACTACTACCAGTTCCCTGAATTCCTTATTTCTCTGCCAAACCATAACCCTCCTCTGGTCTGCTTAGAGAGGTTTACTGCAAACTTAAAATGGTTAAATGTATAACCCTGACACCTTAAAGTCATTTTACAGAGTTATACCTGCAAGACATGAAGCACACGTAGGACAAGTCCAGTCTCAGAATTACTAGCAAGGTATAGATCAAGCTTTGAATTTATCATGACCTGGATGACTGAGAACTTACACAGACAACTTACGAGGTAAATAAATTCCCATTCAACATCAAAAGTCTACTAAACCTCAAAGTTACTAATTGAAGTGTTTTCGTTTGTTTTTTGCAGAATGTGCTGCAGGCTTCAAAATTGTTGATAATATCTTTAACCTTTCTCCATAGCTTTCATGTATCATCTCACACTTGGCGGGCAAGAGAGGCTTCCTACCGCTGCATGCTACACACAAGTGTTCGGTCTCGGTTGTCATAACTACATGTTTTAACCAGTTTGACTTTCTAAATGAAAGACAGTTGATTTTCAATTGGTGCACTAACTGAGGAGGAGGTAAGCCCGGGTTGTACTTCTAAATGTAATTGGAGAGAGAAAACCCAGAGAGGAGGAGATTGTGGGTTAATGCTGTCAGAAGCCCTGCTGTCCCTCAAGGTAACAAAAGAACAGACTTTCTTCTTTGACTTCTAATCCTGACATAAAATAATTGTGTTAACTTGATCAAAATATTTAAGCTTTTAAATAACATTTCTGCCCCACAGCACCAGCTGACAATGATCCTGATATCGTTAGCCAAAGTTAACTAGCTAATGAAAGCTAATTAGCATTCAATGATAATGAATGTCTTGTCTTTCACGACGCACACTGCAGCATTATTGACCCACACATCAAAAATACATGAAGCTGTGCTTACTTTTGTAGGTTTTCATCTTACAGTAGTGTAAGTTCTGTTATCCAGCTCCAAAAATTGAGATCTCATCACAATTCCTCCCACAATCTAGGTCATGTCTTTGATTATCCCTCTTTTGCCCTCTAAAAACACAAATGTACTCAGCAGCAAAACCTCACACTGCCACCAATCTATCAAAGTGGTTGCAGGTTACATTTGGGGGTAAATGATCTGGAACTGTCTGGCCATTGTTGGACAGGTCATCCTGACTAAGAGTAGATCCAGATCTGCAGATCCATCAGGTTTAGGGAGGAGTTTTCCTTTAATCAGACCTATTAACTGTGACCCTGACCCTGTGTGTGCTGAGAAATGAGTCAGTACACAATAACAGACAGCTGCAGCGGCACATAATGACATTTCTTTAATGGACTGTGTCCACTGTGACGAATGAACAACACACCCAGATAAAACATCCATCCATCTGAACCCGTTCAAACACTTCTGTTTCCAGTCCTGTTTACCATCTGCATTAAAGTCAGTCCAACGTCACCTCCTTCTGTTTAACACTCATCATAGTAATACAGTTTTCTATAGAAGAATAAATCATCTGTTTTTCCTCCGGGCTGTTTCCATCAGACAAATGAAGTTAAATCTATCAGTCAGAGTCACTCATATAATGGAGGTTATTTTTACAACACAGCTGTGGAAACAGAATCCGACATCTAATCACATTTCATCTGCACATTTGATTTATTTATGTATTTAGTGTCTTTATACAGTCAGTGATGTCAGCTGTTAGTGTGGAAGAAAAAAATAAATAAACAAGTCCAGGATGCAATGATTTTAAAACAAGGCTACAGATTTTAAAAAGTCCTTAACTGTCCTGAGACCTTTAACCCTTTCTGATCTGTCTGCACACAAACAGTGAGGCTTTTCTGTTTACTATAACATTGTCTGAAAATGTACATCAGTGAAACACGAAACATCATTCAAGTTATCTTCTCAAACTTCAACCTATAGAAGACTTCATACTTCAGACAAAAGGGTTTATTTATCACTGGTCTCAACACTGGTCACCTCCACAGGCTTCAGGTCAGGTTGAACCTTCACACCTGGACGACACATTCAACACATCGGATGCAGACGCTCCGAAAAACGAGGTGACCAATGACCTTTGTTGTTGACAGAGCGTTGTCTGATCCACCTGACTGAAGAAGAGTCTCTGGTTCAGTACCACGAGGTCAGGGGTCAATAATACCAACTAATCAAAGTGAAGGCTCAGGATTCACAGGCAGCATGGATGTTTCTGAGAACAGCACAGACAGATGAACCAGTGTTGGTCTCCAGACAGACTGAAAAGTGTTTGACAGAGCAACATGGGAGTGAGTGTGAAGCTGATACAAGCTCTGAAGAGGAGTCTCTGGTGTTTGTGTTCAAAGTAAATACGCTCTGGAACTTTTACCACCGGTAGGTTCTGACTCAAATTTACTGACTAATCTGCCAGTGACTGTAATTTCTAACCCAAAGCTGCAGCAAGTTGAAGAGAGAGCAGCAGTGGTCCGTTGAAATTCACAGATCGGTTCAACTTGAACAAAAGCGATAACTGAGATGGAATACTTAAACATGGCTCACTACAATATTTTGAGGACAGTTGAAGACCACAGCAAAAACTTCAGATATGCAATGGCAATGTTTCGGTAGCGTAGCATTGCCAGTGCATTTGTGCTACTGAGACAGTGTGCAGAAGTTTGCTTGCAATTTTCGCTCAGTAAAAACAAGAGGCCTAGGACCTCTTTTGTTGCTGTGGTGTCCAAACTTATCAATATTGTATTTTTACCAGTATCGCATCACAGTTTCAAATCCTGGTCGTGTGATAACCCTACTTTTTCTGTCAACTATTCTCTCATCTTTGGACGATAATGAAAGTTCACTCATACTGTCTCAAGGTTCCTTTTTAAAGACAAACTTTGCTGGTAGCTGTAACAATGCAGTGAGAAGTGAGCTCTTCACCCAACATGTTCCTCATGTGGATGCTAAACTCTGTAGATAAACCAGCTGTTGGGGCTCAGATGAGCTAGCGGTTAGGTTGCGCTGCGTGTATGGAGGCTATTGTCCTCCCAAGTGGACGTACCAGGTTCAAGTTCGACCTGTGGCTCCTTTCCCGCATGTCATTCCCCTCTCTCTCTCTCTCTCCCTGATTTCTTCCTCTATCCACTCTCCACCAACCAGAAAAGATAAACCAGCTGTTGGTGCTATTTCTGTGGGATCATTGCTATCACTGTAATTTTAAAGAAAAATAACTGAGCACTTCTGATTAAAAGCCACATATATAAGGGTGACAGAGTGCATTATGGGTACATAGAAAAGGAGAGGAGACCCTGTGAGGCTTCTGAGGAGGAAATTAAAGAGTCAGAGAGGAATGAACAAGAGCTGCAGACTGGAGTTAATATCCTGTCAGTGAGAGGCGTTCAGGCACCTGCTCCCTCATGATGCATTTGTCAGAGTCAGAGGACGAACAGGAAGAGAGTTTACTGTCTCAGAGGGTTCACAGCGCCGTGGCAGGTCAACTTTATAGACAGGTCGGGGGGGTCTTCAGTGCCTTTTTGAAGTTTGGACACGCTCTATCAGCCTGACTCCCCCACGCACACACAGATCTACAGCTTCAGCACATTTCAATACAGGACATGACAGAGAAAAAGATCCAGACTTTTCCCTCATTAGTGGGAACATGAGGTGAAGCTAAGGTCGCGGATGTGTTTCCCACCGGGTCCCCGTTTGATTACACGACTCACTGCACACACAGCGGGGGCAAGAGGGGCCACGGGTGCACCACAGCTAATCAAGGGTTAAAAACAAACAAAGATAGAGCCTGCAGACAAAGTCTACAGCGAACAGGACTGAAAGACTAATTCAACTTATCAATCAGTCACCTGACAGAAATGAATTATCAACCACTTTGAGTATTGATTAATCAGTTCATTCGTTCATCGGGATAATGTGAACAATTTGAAGCACCTTCTTTTTAAACTCTTTAATCTGTTCTCTATAATAATATTTCTATAGTTATTTTGGGTCATTTTATAGATGTGTCAGTTTGAGGTTACTGTTTCTGTTTTTTTAAGTGTGTTATTAAAACAGTTTCAGCAGAGGGAACATTGAATTCCTTCAGGGCCGCTGTGATCAATGTGAAACTCCTTAAAGTCAGCTGATGTTCTCTGCAGAGCTCCTGACCCGAGAGTCAACTGAGAAATGTGACTTCAATAAATAAACAGGATTGATAAAGTGAAGAATTACACCTGGTTGGTTAAAGCAGTGAAAAAGGTTCCCACACACACAAAAACACCCCTCCACACACACACACGCACACGGGCAGGCACCCACCTGCAGCAGCAATGCAGCCTCTGGCTACATACTCTGCTCACATTTTTTGAACGCCTCAGTAAAACCTCACATAACTTAGCGGAGCGGTAAAGCCGACTCGTGTTCCAGCTCAGTGAGACTCAGTCACAGCAGCAGTGAGATTATCACAGAAACTCAAATACTGCAGTCAAATTTTTCAGGTACAACAACCAGGTTCTTTTCTATCCACTTTATCAAAGGATTAGTTCTCGATGTCTGTGCACAAGCATTTACAGAAAATATCTCGGTGAACTCGTTTGATCTGTGAGCATCACAAACAGGGTTCCTATTCCACAGCAAATTTCAAGACAACTCATATTCCCACGCTTCACTTTAGATGGTTTTTGTAAGCAAACTGTTAACATTTATGTTTCATTCTGTACATTCTGTTTGCTATTGAAGCATGTCAGGCTTTATTTTTCTAAATGTCAAGTGACCTTACTCTATGATCAGACATTAAGGAAACATGCTATGTTGAAGTGCTGGCTTCTCTGACAACAATGCAGCAGCCAGTATGTCCTCCTTCTAAGTTTAGATTCTGGTCCTGAATGGTCTGGATTTGTTTGGACCAGAGAAGGTAGGCGGTTTTAAGGCACCCCCACACGGCCGTTTTGGACGCCCCTCTGTTTGCCAGATATGAGAGCAGTTATCAGGTCAAACCAACAGGTGTTGCAGCGATGGAAGCGGGCAAGAGAACTGGTTCAGATAGAAGTGATTGTACCCGACCTAAAAAGCCTCTGCATGTTTCTAATAAGCTCCACGAGCAGGAACATAGAAACGTCTATGAAACGTAGTCTCTGTCACGTATAAGAAAAATAGTTGAAAAAGGTGAAACATTGAAATGTTCACTGTGTCCATGGACGTAATCTAAACAGCTGCAAACACATTTTACTTCTCTGATAACTTAATCAGAGTGTAACTTATATGCTTTGCTAAATGTATGGCTAATTTTATTTTTGTAAATTCTGAATTTAGATTTTTAGGAGACATTCTTTCTGTACTTATTTAGACCTGGACATCTTGTGAATAAATACAATTGACCTACTTTTCTATTTTGTGTTTCACACAGTGAGGATACTAAACTGGTGAATTGAGACATTTCAGCTTATCTGATCTGAAATTTTAGAAAACACCTTAATAATTAGAAAAACGTCATACTGCAAAATAACGGTTTAAACTGCAAATGTACCAAAAACTAAAATGCCCAAAAAGTCTAATGTTAGATGAATATTTTACCCCATTAAAACAAATCAGAGCTGTGCTGTGATAAAGGAGGGGCAGGATGAGAGGCAGAGAGGAATAACCTGCCTCCATGTTGGCTCCAAAATCAGACTGTGGAGCCAGTTCCTCCCCCTGCAGGCCTCAGACGGTGCACACAGTACACACACACACACACACACACCAACTGTTGGCCGCCTCACCCAGAACTTTAACACCTGCAGCACAATCACAAACTTCCACAATGACACACACCAATGAGCAAGCAGTAATAGTTCAGATGACTAAAAATACATCGTCAACTCTTTTATCTGTCTGGAATGTTTTCAACAAATGATTCAGATTCTTTTAAGGTTAAGCAAAGACTGAGAGTAGAGAAGAAGTGTTGCATGTGAAAGCTCTTATCAGTCTTTCTTCCAGCATCTCAGCGTGGGATTGTTTCCTGCTTCAGTTAAAGTCTCCCTCATGTATCTGTGAGTCTCTTGAGGTTGAAACCCTTCCAAAATGTGTCCTGGCTTCAGTTAGAAAGAAAACCAGCAGACTGCAACACAAGTGTGAAATTGACTGTGAAAACCAAGACAGCAAAAACATTCCTGTGATCTGATCCACATCTGAAACATTTTGCAACTTTCTCCAAACTTCATCACACAGTTTAGCACATTTACCTGTCTGGGAAAAACAGATAAAAATCCCCTGACATTCCAGGAATTCCAGCACCAGTAAATTATGTTCAAAGGAGACCTTCAGGTGTTTTCTCTTTTCTTTCCTTTCTGAGCCAATGCTTCAGAATAACTTTGTCAGACTAAGATTTCACACATCTCACATGTCAGAAAACACAAGGCTGAATCTGCATTCTCTTTTGGCTGGTGATGCAAAAAGAAGAAGCAGCTCTGACTCTGAATAAAATCCCTTTTGCAGCTGTAGAAACAAATAGACCTGCAGATAAAAACACTTGTCACAAAGTTTGAGTTTGAAGGGCGCTTACCCTCTGTGACTGCAGCACGACTCACACTGTGCGCTTCTTAGGACAGAAGCAAAGTAATCCAAACTGAAACACCAACAATGACAGCAAAGGGAGCGGAGAGAGCGGAGTCAATAGGGCTCACACGGACACAGTAGAGCTCCAGTGGGGTGAGTTCAGTCAGAGAAATCCAGCATGTGTGCACAGAGAAGGTCCTTGACAAAATATCAGCCTGCAGGCGCAGACAGCTCCACCCACATCTCTCTCTCTCTTTGTCTCTCAATGTCTCTCTACCTCGCTCTGTTCTTGAAGCATGTGAGCCTCTATCAGTTCACAAAACAGCTGTTAACACACACACACACACACACACACTTGTGCACGCACAGACAAACATATTGTTGGCAACAGTTTACAGGACATTCTTTGGCGAGCAAATTGAATCTTTAAATAGTCCAGAAGAACACATGAACAGCACAGTGAGAGACACTGTGAGGTTAAACACACTGAGACTGATCAATACTTTCATATTTATGATAGACACAAAAGAAACTACAGGTTGACCAATTCATTTGGATGTTTTACAAACAATTGTAACCCCAGATATTTCAGTGTGGACCAAAGAGGAAGAGCAAAAGATAGACAGAGGACCATGGCCCTAGCACGGCTTGAAACTACTACTTTTATATAGAATAGCTACTACTGCTAACTTAATAATTATTTTGGAATGGGGTTCGACGTAATGAAATCTACAGGATTGCAGATTTAAGGAAAGTAAGAATGAACACCTGGACGAATTGTGGGAGAGAAAAGCAGAAACATATTTCAGAAGCTTTTAACAGACTCCTGGGTCCAGAAATCTGCTCCCCACGTCGGACGAGAAGAGAAATTTAAGATTCCAGGAAAAGAAAGAAAAACAGCCAAACTGCAGTGAGGTGTTTGGGTTTCATCAGGCAGCAGCTGTGAGGGATGTGGACATAAATCCATTCTGTGTGTGTGCTGCTGTTATCAGCACTGTGAGGATCAACCTGCAGTCATGTTCATTAGACTCCGCCCACACTGACACGACAAATACACAATGCTCTTACAGTCAAACGTATACATGGGCTGAGCACATGCTAAATAAAGAGTAAGAGGAGGAGTAGATCTTGTATTGTATTGTGGTCAGGTAGGGTGTGCTTTGACTGAAGCTGAGATTTATTGTTCAGGTGCATGGCAGGACAGACAAGATTGTATGATGCAAGATGGAGGGTGTTTTTAAAAGCTAGTTACCACATGTTACCAATAATAACACCCTTTAGTTTAAAACAGTGAACAACAACAAGATATGGAAGTCTATGAGCCCGACTGTTGGGCTAAATACTCTCTCCTAAGTCAAACATGACTTCAGGTATGATGAAGAGATTGGTCATTGATATAAGTCATTTCTAATGGTTTGGGTTTTTCTTGTGTCATGGACTGAAAGGTGTTGACTTGCTAGTATAGAGAAATCTATCAGGTGTGGCCTTTGTGGGTCCTCCCTGACTGTTGTATATCTGAAGTTTATCGTCCATTCAGAGAAACTCAATCTAACCTGTAAACATAAACACATATGTTTCTGCTGTTCTGTGTGTTTTCGTTGTATCTGTTAATGCTAAGTGGCAGGTGCCCCCCCCAATATTAGTGATCTTTGACCTCAGAGGGTCTTTAGTGGTAGCAGTGGGACTCGGGGGGGCGTCTCTGGGGAGAAGAGTTCAGGGGGAATCAGAATGAATGAATAATAAGCAGCGTCACACAGGGAGCAAAACTAATGAGAGTGTGTGTGTGTGATACTCTGTGTGTGTGTGTGTGTGTGTGTGTGTGTGTGTGTGTGTGTGTGTGTGTGTGTGTGTGTGTGTGTGTGTGATGTAGGACCCAGCTGGGCTCCCCAACACTCAGTGACAGACATGTAGCTGGGGTAGAAGTGCAACATTCACATTTATGATAGCAGGTGAAAAACAAACAGATAAAATAAATTGGCATTCTAAGGTGTTCAATTTCGTTATGAGGTATTTATTTAAGGGAAGATGAAAAGCACCTCCATTTGATATTCATCAAAGCCGCCTTCTTTATTAATTTCCTAAACATCTGCACTCTTTAATGACTTGTGCATTTTTCCTCGTATCCCACACGGGTGGTGCAACTGGTCAAAACACACATTTCTTGGATGCCACCTGGACCAGGTTGATGCACGTTTGCACCATTAACACTAAATATCAGCAGTGAGAGCTGAGTTTGTCAACTTTAAAAGCCAACTTGGCTAGGACGTTTTGTAAATTCATAGTTAAGTGTTTGGATGATTAGAGTCCATGTAAAGAGATTTCAAAGCCCTCCAGGATATTTGTTAAGTGGTAGTCCAGCGCACAGAAAAGGAGCAGACGCAATAAACTATTTAATTTATTCTATCAGCAGTCTTACATTAGTGACTATAAGTGATAATAAACCTTTACGTTACCTTTACGTCTAGATTGTTCTCCAGGCAGTCTGCTTCTGATTATCTGGCATCAAACTGACCTGCAAACAATCACACAGACACATGAAAAAATTTCCTGTAGCTGAGTACTTGTTAGGCCTACCAATATGAGAAAAATCTGCATTGCAATTCAGTGTTTGCATCTGCGATAACAGATATGATGTGAGATAATGAAACGAATATTAAAGAGTGCACATTATCTGTAAATCAGTTACTGTCATCATAATACCTGTTTATTCAAAATGTCCCCCCTGAATGTGATTTATTGTGCAGCCCTACAACTAGCTTCACCATCTTGTGAATGAATCAAAAGATGGCTGACTGAATGACTTGGCTGAGTGTAACAAGAACCATTACCGGCTCTTCACACAGCCTGGACACGAAGGCCTGATGTTGGCAGGGAGACGTAAACGCTAGTGTCTGACTCTTTGCCTCATGTCGCCATAATTTCTGTGTACTGACGCAGGAATGTGTGGATTCAGCCAAATGAGCACAGAGAGCCTCCTCCAGTGAGAAAAGTGAAAAGGTGGAGGAGGTGGAGGAGATGTAACTCCTCCATCAAACCCTGCAGCTCTGAAGATTCGGGCCAGCACTGGCAGGATTTATGATTAATGACCGTTGGCTGTACTGAGTGTGAAACTAAACAAAATGACACACTGTTAACAAGCCTGGATAATTTGTTCTACCAGAGTCTCACATGCCCATATCAAACCCCCTCAAGCTAATACAACTGTAATGTTTTACCTTTAACCATCACCAGATTAGGTGCGGCCAATAACTTGGATACCACACTCAAAACTTTACATTTATCCTTCTATTTATTGTCAAGCAGATTAGAAAAAAATGCATAGCTTTTAGTGGTATGACGCTACACTCAGCTCACGAGACAAGACGATACACAACACATGATACAGGGTTTACGAGAACTAGACGAGACTAGACAAGATTTTACACTACGATTCAAACAGATTAGGGATCCGTTTCTCCGCTTGCTGCCACACAAACTATTTAAAAGTGGCAGGGGCCTCTTCTATGGTAATGTCCAGTTCAGCATCAGACTCAGCCATGGTGGCTGCTGATCTTTCTGATATCGCGAGACGGTTTTCACCTTGACAAAAACTTTCATCATGTTTCAATATTTTGAGATCGTCACACACCCCTAATAGCTTTTTCATTACCAGCTGTCCAATCACAGAGGATGAGGGGTGGGACTAGTTACCGCCACATCCTACATTTACAAATGCTAAACAGTAACAACAATGGAGAAGAAATTCCTACCTGCTTCAGCCTTCAGTACATCCAGCGAGGACCAAGTATTCTGCCTTATGATCTCAATATAACCTCAATATCAATATGAATATCCCCTCCACTGATATTCTATATATAACAACCAGATGCAACCTTAACATAACAGCTGGAAATAAAACATGTGAAGCTAAGCCGGGTTATGATTGCAGAATAGTGCCTGGAGTTTTCAGCTGTAAGAAAATAAAGCTCAGTAGACACATGGCCTTTGAATAGCATGTTAGCATGTTTGCAGGAAAGACAAAGTCCAGCTGGGAATGTCATCAGTTTTGCAGGTAAGAGCCTATAAACTAGAGTTTTCCATGGCACTTGATGTAGACCTGATGATGGTTGTAGATGAACAGTAAGATAATCCATCAATGTTTTTTACGATTTATCCTCAGAAGAAAATGAAAGTCTGAACCACATTTCATGCTAATCCTTTTTACAGATTTCCGTCTGGACCAAAGTGGAGAGCAGACATACAGTCGACTGAAACTTTGCAGTGAAGTAACAAACATGTAAAAAGTAATGAAGTTCACTTTAACTCTGTTTTTGAACATGCATTAAGCTCTGCAAACATCTCTCTATTTTGCACCTCTAAAGCCATTTAGTCTCCCTGTCTACATTAAAACGGCTCCCTGCCTTCTCTCCTTTCTTGCTGCGAGTGCAGATTTTGTCCTGCTGTTCTGTTGTGGTGGGCTCGACATTTAAAAACAGCATCAGTCTGGACCTGAGGTCTGGCCTTGAAGGGGCCTCTGTGGAGTCTGCCTTAAATCCAAACCTTTGAGGAGTCCGCCAGGCTTCCCTGGAGGGTTTCCCTAAACCCGACACTTCAACCTGACTGCCGCTTCAATGGCCAAAAACCAGCCTCCTTTCAAACCACTGCTGAATATGTAGAGAAAAGGTCGAGGGCAGGGGGGTGAAACAGGTCAGCTGAATTTAAACTCAAACAAGCCATGTTAACTTTCCATTAATACAGAGTCGGGCCAACAGTGAATATTTCTAGTGATAATTATTTTGTGTTTCTATAACAAATTCAGATGATTCTCCCTCCTCTATGACATTAAAACTATTTTTTTTTAAACATCTTTGATCCAAAGCGTTGTACTGGGTGACTTTTTACTTAATTACCATGAACACAAACTCCAGTGTATTTGACTGAAGCCAACAGACACCATCCTGTTGCTGCAAATACTCACTAGAGCACAACACATGGATTTATCAACTACTTATAATAGTCCCCAACAAATGCTTTGTGCCCTCCTGTACAGTTATCAGCTGTTTAAGAAAATTACTTATAGCTCAGCCATACCTTCTTATTAGGTTTGTTAGGAATGTAATCTCATAGGATTTGCATCGTGCACTTGCATTATTTCACTGGTCTTAAGAGCCAAAAGAAAACACTAGTAAATTGACAAAAGTCTGCTCCCACAGTCTGTTACATTCTGACCATGTGAGCAAAAGCAATCCAGCATGGCTCCAGTCATGTGCTGCACAGGCTGCAGTGTGGCCATCTGGTAAAATGATCAAATCAAAAACTCTGGTGACTTGACTTCAAAGTCTAATAGAGCAGTCGGCTAGAAAAACTACAATGTTTGGCTGACAGCCAACGCTTAAGGAAAACTAATAAACATGCATCTTACAGGTAAAATATGAGGTTCAGGTATGGGGAGTTTTGAACAAACAATTCTTGTTTAAGTGAAAAATGCTGAGACAGGTGAAACGTAAACAAATAAAGAACAGAGATGTTCCATCAAGGCTCAGGAAGGTTCAGTTCAGTTCTGTTTCTTACGTAACATCATTGTGTTGGACATGTGTAAATAAACAAAGCCAGTATCTGAAATCTTTTGTGTGTTTAATGACTGTGTGCAGCGAGTACGGGACGTCCAGCATGCACTCACATGCAGCGAGTCTGAGGCTCGCACTGGCTGACAGCAGAGTGGTGATTACGCAGCACAGCCTGCCCTGGTGGGCCTGTTTGTGTCTCATTCTGTATAATTAGTGTTTGAGCCGAGGATGACAACACATCTATAAACACCACATCTCTCTGCTCTGATGGAAAGTTACTGCTGTGTGCTCAGAGCGACAGGCCGGCCGAGCAGCTCATCACAGAAGAATGTGAGCAGGTTTTCCACCTCGCAGAACAATTAACAGGGAGCCAATCAGCAGCCGGCTCGGCCTGCAGCTAAGCCCTCACAGAATAGATTCATTCTTGGCTGGCTGGTCTGAGGCCGACACTCTGGTATCCAACGAAAGACACAGACCGCTCAAATGGGAAGCACTATTCCCCTCAGGTTGAAGGATGGAGTATTGATAAATGATTATTAAAATCATCACCAGCGTTCACATTTAGCAAACATAAAGAAAGAACAGACCAACTTTAAAAGCCATCATCTTTGTGGTCCATGTTAGTAGTTAAAACAAACCTGCATCTGTGCGCAACAAGAGAATTACACTGACTTTGGTTTGTTATGAAAAACACCTGAGATAAATATAGTCTTCTATTCCTCTGTGCATTCAATGTGCATGAAACTACATGTCAGCGCTCGAGTGTCTGTGGTTTTATCACCCCTCATTCATTTTTCAACAGGATGGGAGCCACAGGATTTAGTCAACGACACGACACAACAAAATAATCAACAAGGGTTCTCCAACAAGGTACTAACTTCTACAGGCTTTTACAACATAACAGCACAAGTATGCCTACAATAATCATGCAACTACAATCATTAACTGAGAAAAATAACCTTTCTTCTTTCTCTCTCAGTGTTTCTCTTCAGAGTTTACGACTGTCAGTAAAGCTTCCTAAGGACAATCAAGTAACACAGGGGAGATTTTCAACTAATTCATCTGGAAGGCTTGTTTCTTACAGACGACCACTAAGTAAAACTACATTTTCAGCTTTTGTGTACAGGTTACACCTTCGATACTTCAATACTTTTAAAAACAACAGCTTTTAAAACCATACAATCTCCATTATTTAATGATCAACAAGGATACAAAAAGGACTGAAGCTTAGAAAACTTCAGATCTATGGTCATATTTTAAACCAAAATCTGCCACGATCGAACGAGAGAGAGCGCTGTCTAAATTGCACAAATACGTTGGCAGCATATTTGTAATTTAGACAGTGTGCAGGAGTTGGTCTACAATACTTGGTCATTTGAACAAGATATTTCCAAATATTGGACGTCTAAGACTTTGTGTTGCCGAGTTTAAAATCTGCAATTGTGAAAATCCAACTCCCTGATTTTGTCATTGCGGAGTCCAAACCCGTCAGCAGTCAGCAGCGGGACATGTTAGGATTTGACAGATGTGCAGATGATCTTGTATCTGCATTTTCCTGATCTGTTAAGGATGCATGATAGAGCTGAAACACACATTTAAGAGCTTATGAGACTATAGAGCAGATCTACATGTTCTGTGTATATATCAACATTACAGCACAGTGTAGCACACAGGCCAGAGCAGGAGGACAGGGTAAGAGTTAAGCAGCTCAATCAGAGAGTCTGAGCAGGCGTGTCCTCCTCATTATCCCCCCGTTTCCTCTGTCTGATGTTTATGACTGGACTTCTCTCTGACAAAACTAACAATTAACCTCTGATTTACACCCACCAGGCCAGGTGAGGCTGCTAGCTACACAAACAATTACATCCATTTAGCTGCTTTCAGTAAAACAAAGACAGACAACCAAAGTGACCTAGCTGACCCAAAGCAAAGAAACATCCTTCTCTCACCAGGCTCGTCGAGGTGACAGTCTGTGTTCCTCCTGTTTGTTGCAATGATTCAAGCCCAGGCCTGCAGGTCGCTCTGAATCCAAGAGAAAATCACAGCCCTGCAGGGGGACAGTCACATAAGAGTCTTCAGAGGGTTTATAACAACATGCTGCTCTGTAGAATGAGATGAAATAATTCATTACTTCAACACTTACATTCTCTACACCAGTTGTCCTTACTCTTGTGTTCATAAATGGGACTTAACTGAAATTTTAATGTGTTGAAAATCTCATTTAAAGCATTTATTTTGCCACCCTGAATAATCAGACACTAACTGCCGCTACAAATCAAACATGATGAACACTAAATTTCTTCCCTCTGGGCAAGATCATCCAGATTCAGCTTAGTGTGCCTCCTCATGGGCACAAACAGCCCTGCAGCCAAGCTTCAACATCATGTTTCTTATGGAGTGAGGTCCATGCTCCAGTGTCTGACACAGCAGAAATGTATAAAGCCAGCAGACTGCTGAGGTGTTGGTATGTGCTCTCAGCCTCTCACTGAGGCGAGGCTGTGATTCAGAGGATAAACTCTGAGAAACAAAAACAGCTGAGGGGTTAGATGAGCCACTGATCTGAGAACAGTTGTTAAAAAAAACAGATGTGACAGGCTGAATAAGTGCAGGACAGGTGGAGTTTCCATTACATCTAATGCTCTACCTCTACAGAGACAAAGTACTCTGAAGGAAAGTACTGAGGGCTGGTCATCAGCAGTGCTTTTTTAAATTACTACCAGACGAATTTAACTACCTTATTGGACATTGTGATGTTTATGATATCCTGAAACAGCGGCTATAAAGTAACATACATGGAGCGCAGATGGCCTAGGGGTTAAGTCCTCCCCATATTAGGAGGCTATATTCCTTCAAATGAGTGGCCCGAATTCAAGTCCCATCTGTGGATCCTTTCTGTTTCATTACCCACTTTCTCTTCCTAGTTTACAACTCCATCCACTGTCTTATCAAAAAAGTCAAATAGCCCAAAAATAAATCTTTAAAAGTATCATATATATTAATAGATATAAAAACAGATTAGGCTGTTTATCACATGTGATGTGGAAATATCAGATTGAATTTTAAAGGCTTAATTGGCTTTATCTAACATTTGTCTGTTTCTGCAGAGACCCTTCCCTTTGAGTGTCACTGTCTTGTTCCGCTGTGTTGAGAACGTTTAATGGCATCAGCCTTTGGGCAGATATGTGTCGTCCCCAGCCAACGGACGTATGTGCATCCTCAGTGGATTATTACAGCCTGTCTCTCAATCATTACACACTCAGACACACTGATCTTTTCCTCCAGCATACATAAAGTTCAGGACAAGCTGCCGCAGAACTGAGTTACACAACACATGTAGCCGCAGGGGAAACTTAGGAATCACATAAACACATTCAGAGACAACTTTACTGGGTGAGCTAAAAGTTACACCTTGAGGACATAATACTTTGTGTCAGTCAGAGGGCGGTGTGGACAGAGGTGGGGTATGAGGAGAAATAATGTTGAATTCAGAAGAGATGTCTTTATTTAAGAATGAAGACATTTTCCCTCAGATCTGAAAAAGATTTCGGCAAAGGAAAAACCGTCAAATATACCCTGTAATTAAATCTCACCACAGGCACTGAAAGACTAAGGTATTATCTGCTATGATCTAACTGAATAGACACGATACAGGAAATTTGCAAAAGCACTCAGTCATTTAAATAGCATTTCAGTGACCACAGCTTGTTCCTCTTTCCACCCCAGTGGGTTCGAATGTTGTTATCTGTCAAATCATCCATTATTCTTTGCATATCATTCATATTTTCACCTTCTCTTTAATCCTGAGGTGATGATTAACTGAGTGCACACAGGTAACACACCCTCAGCCACAAATTGCTTATTATCATTTAATGCTATTCAGGAAATTGCTGTTGATTAAACCAGTGTGTAGTGCTACTTCATGCCAAAACTAAACGATTAAAGAATGATTGAATCTGCTAATGGCTCAATAAATAAATGTACCAAGCAAAATAAATAAATGAACTGACTGCTTAGGAGTAAACACGTGTTGTAGCGAATTGTGCTACCCTTGTCCAGAGTACAGGGAAGATATATTAAGGAGGGTTACTCGACAATATGCTTCCTCTAAATCTTAAATACATGTTTTACTATAGACTATCAAAGCATGCTTCCCGTTTCCTTACAGCCCAAATGCAGCGAGAAGTTTAATTTTAAAGTATTTTAAAGTGATTCTGCAAGGGTAGCATTATTTTATAGGAGATAATTGTCCTTAGAGATGGGCTGCCCCTGAAATCTTACATATTTCGAGTACAAAAACTTGCTCCCCATACTCTGACAATGCATATAGAGTGAGTAGTACAATTATTTATTGTTTGTTTTTCTGGTAGCATTATTTGATAGGGGACACGGATAGCCACTGCTGTCGTTTCGCGCTATGGTAGCATTGTTCGTCAAGGTAGCACATTTCGACATAACACCATCAAGGCTAGCTAGCGTTAGCGTTAGCATTTCGAAATTAACTTCTAACGGGTATGTGAGCGATAAATTACGACGCTAACAAGCTACCAAGCACTGTTAGCAATAAAAAATACTTAACTGGACTGAAAACAAGTCTGGCCAACGTCGCATACCAGCTAAACACACTTAATAGAAGTTAAAATTAACTCACCGAGAGTTCCCAGCTGTCAATGGCTAACGTTTCATCAGCGGGTAAGGTTACCAGGACAACGCCACTAGCTAAACTGACAGATGTAAACTCGATTTTTCAAAGTAAGCATTAATAACTGCACGAACATGCCAAACTATAATAAACCATGTAGATTGTTTGTCCATACTTACCGCTGTTTTAAAGTTGTACTCAAACACTCAACACAGAATCCTTAGAACCCTTTAGTCCGGTAACACGAGGTGCCACTAGCGCTTTCAAATGCGTCACATCAAATAAGTCTTTTATTTATTATAATTTAATTCAATTTATTTTATATATATTTTTTAATGCAGGCTACTTAACTCACTGGCTGCGCTTAATATTTTAATTCAATTTAGCACCGTTTTTTTCCCTTTCCTAGTTAAAGTTATGTCACTTCCGGTCGCCATGTTGTTTACTTTAACGATTATTAAAGTAAATTAAAAGGTCTTTTGATGCATAATGTTAACTTGTAAGTGAAGTAAAATCGTGTGTCACAGAAATACTGTGATGAAATTGAAAAAAAAAAAACATTAAAGCACTATAATCATTCAAATAATGAATAAAAAGCCATTATAGCTCTTACAAAAAAAATCCAAACTATTTTTAGTGATATAGACCTCCACTTAAGTTTAAAAAAATACATAGGCCTATATTTATATTTTATGTATATATTAGCGCCTGAGTAAATGACAAAAGCGCCCATGTTTAAAAACACTTGAATCACCCATAAAACCCCAAATTAGTTGCCTGAATCCTACTTGGTTTAATAAAAGATTGGTATGTTTTTACAGTGTTGGGATGTTCTCTTAGGAACATTTTTGTCTTTGTTTTTTATTAATCAGCCAGCCCTGCCAGTTTCTTCTCAAGAAAAATGTCCCTGTGTTTGTGTATAGAGACGTTTTTGCTTCAGCCAGTGCCCTCTGGGTATTTAAGTTGAATTGAATACACAGATATCTTTTATTTAGATACTATAAACAATTACACAGTTTAATAGTTTTCCAATACATACTATATACATTGAGTTTCATGTATAGTTGCAATTGATCTTTAGTTTAAAGGACTATAAAGTTGTTTTAAGAATCTCTCATAGTGAATTTTGGAGAATAGTAAGTCTCATTAAATGAAATTACCTTAATAAAATACAAATACTGTTGCACAAACAACACATTATCATCTTAAAACATCTTTAGACTCAGGCAGTTAATGTAAAGAAGCAAAGAGTCAGCCATGTTCACTCAAAAAACACCTTACATTTATTGGCTTTAAGATCTCTGGACATAAGCCAAAGAAAACAAATATTTGGCACAAAGACAGATTTGTTTCATTCGATTTTCAACAACCTGAATCACAGATAAAATAAAAACAGACTTTATGCTCTGCAGCACATTCCTTTGTCCTTGTTTACATAATGAGTGATTTAAAAAAAGCAACACTGACATCTGGATGAAACACTGCAGTGCTTTTGCAACACTTATTTTTCTGAGCTGTTACCAGATTTTTAACACTAAAATCACCACTGGTCCGGTGTCAGCTCCAGTTCAAGTATCTTTGCAGAATAAAGGCATTTCTACAAGCAGCAACATGTTTGTTATTTCAGTCACCGCTGATGTACACTGAGGCAACAAGAAAGACGATACACACCATAGACAGCCTGCTGTATCAGCTGAACATTTATCACTCAAGTTCAACAGAAGTTTGAAGACAGCAGCCAGGATGAAAAAAATTTCTGGAGCAACAATGACCTGCAGGTGGAGGCAGAGGGATTTGAAAAAGCTACTGTTTTTGCACCAATACACCAAGACAAATTCCTTGTATGTGTAAATGTACTTGGCAATAAACCTGATTCTGATTTTATACATTGAATGCTATGGATGCCAAAAACAGAGCTTTAAAGTCTGTAATCTCATGTCCATTCATTTGTCCCCCATTCTGCCAACAAGTTATAATTATGACTTTATTCTCAGGATTCTTACTTTTTAATGTATTTTTTCTCCACAAATATCAGATTTTTGATATGACCCTTCAAAGCTTAGTGTGCAAAATACTGGAAATATATTTGGAGACCATTTTGAGCCATTGGAGCTTTAGTACTATTTCACTACTACCAGGTAACGAATCCAAGACAAGCTAATATTTTCCCAAACAAGACTGGACTAAAATACAATTTTTCATACTCGGCACTAGTCCTCTCAGGTACCTTTGTGTTGCACATGGACGTTAATATAATTATTATTTTCTATTAAAGCCAATATGGAACTTAAAACTATGATTGGCAAGTTCTTTTTCAACCCTTTTGCACCTGCTGCTTAATCATAAGGAAGGTCTTGGAGAACCAAACGTGTAATATCAGGCAGAGATTGTTGTAAAGTTTATTGCGTTAAAAGTTAACATGATTCATGTGATTATAGGACAGTCCTTCCACCTGGGGGTTCACTGCTGTTGAGGCTGCTGGGCTTTAATCAGACTGAAGCTGAGTGTGAAAGCAGCTCTGACATTAAGGCGAAAAGATTCTTTGGCAAAACAAGCAACACAAGAGAGTCAAAAACAAATGAAACCATCAGAGAAACATCTTTCCTGCTGGTGGGATGATAAACCTGTGGACGGTCTGGTTGGGCCCCACCTATGGACTCGCACATAAACACACTCAGACAGGAAGACTGAACTGATAAACCGCTACACAGAGACAGCAGAGTAAGGCAGTTATACACTGATACACAAGGTATAAATCTTCATTATGCTTTGTTTTTACACACTTTGGTCATTCAAAATAAACTACTCTATGTATTCTATATTTGCAGCTTTACAAAATACATTTTAGATTTGAGCGGCTTTAACAAAATAAATAAAGGTGTTGATGCATGTTGACAAGTGTGTGTAAAGAAATAAGGCTTTAAAAAGCTGTCAGCTCATGTTAAAGGGCGGCTGTGAGTCGGGCAGCAGGAGAAGCTGTGCCTCTATTTAACAATCATTATTATGACATCTCTATTAGCTGTGATGATATTACACTCCTAAAGTCTAATAACATTATACTATGTGACTACAATGTTCCAAAAGTACAAAAGAGATGTTGTCAGTATAACCAGAATGATCTCTAAAGATAACACATCAGTCAGCGTCCACCTCCAGCAGAATGATGTTATCTTTTTTCATTGATTATATCATATTTTATCGTTTTTTTCCCGTACTGACTGGAGGAATCATTCAGCTGTGGACTGTGTTAATATTAAAAACTCAACAGTGAGTGGGAACTGTTGTGCACAATCACAAAACTGGAGATTATATCTTTAAAGCGTTAGCCTGCTGATGGTTTGTATTTAGCTTTGAATTGGTGCTTTTGGTAACAGGATGCAGTACTGCTGTTCATTTGGTGAGTTATGGTATTTTTTAACTTAGGGGCCATCTTTACAAACTTTAGGGTCAAAATAACTAATAGATACTAAAAGTTTTGGAGCTGCTGCTTCAGCAGTCAGCTGGGAAACTGGCAGTAATAGCTGTTAAGTTAGTCTTTAAGGAAACTCGCCTGATCAAAGTGTGTATTATAAAAGTGCTTGTTTTTGCCACTGACATGCTCAGATTGTTATGATAGCTGTCTGACAACGACTCGGGTCCTAAGTCTCTAACTAGACTCTTTTCCCCTCTGGTGGAACAAACTTCCAAACTCCATTCGATCTGCAGAGTCCCCTTGCACCTTTAAGAACAAGCTAAAGACCCAGCTCTTTCATGAATACCTACGCACTTAATGATATTATTGATGATGATGATGATGGTTTTGTTTGATAATGGCGATTTTAGGATGGTGCTGATGCTGATTAGAACTCTCAAGAATAGCTGTTGATGTTGTGCTCTGCCTCTGGTCACTTCCTGTCAGCACCTGTGTGTCCGATCAGACTTAAAGCTGTTTGCACTTCCTGACCTTGTTTCCTCCTCTCTAGATCCTTGCTTGTGTTGTACTTACTCTCTGATGTTCGTCGCTTTGGATAAAAGCGTCTGCTAAATGAATTGTAGAATAGTAGACTAGAATAGTAATATTTGATCTTTTTGTCAGATTTTTTTATAACCAGAAACAGTTGTTACATCTCTCTTTAAGACTACTCGACCCTATTGAAAAAACAAAGAGTGATTTATCAGTGACACAAAGCACTTTTAATAGAGATACTTTGCTGCCATTTCAACTTGTTTTACAAGCTGTTAGTTATTTAGACCCAAAGATGCGTAAAAAAATGACCTGTGATTAGAGAACAATAACTAACAAAGACAAAAATAGAAAATAACTCAGAATCTTTGTTACATAAAAGTCATGAAATGAATGATATAACATTTAAAAAGATATCTCCTGTCCGACCAGCTGTCTGTACCTTCAGTCTTCTCTCAGGAGCTGGTGATATGTGAGGGCTGGTGATGTGCAGGTTAGAGCAGTGATTGGACTATCGGGTGACATCTGACCTCAGTGTTCTGCTCATATCAGACTGTCAGGATGTTGTAGAGATCTCAACGCTCACAGTAAAGCTTAAACTCCATCAGGTGACACGAGGCTGCAGACGCAGAGGAGACGTAAAGACCTGCTTTCCTACTGGACGGCGTGTGCATGTGTATATATATATGTGGGTAAATGTGTGTGTGAGTGTATATGTGTGGGTTTTTTGCATTGAATGTGAAGCTGCTGATTAGCACAGTTCCTGCTCCGCTTTGAATTAGACAGATGTTTTATTGATCTGGGATCTGTTGTTACAGCTGGGTGGGGCCTCGGCTGTGCGGCTCTCCACTGCCAGGAGGGGGCGCGGACACCAGGCTCCTCAAGTAGACACAGGGGTTCCTCCTCCTACCTGACCCAGGGGCAAAGCCTGGCGGTGGTGGAGGCGGTGGCAGGGGGCCGGGAGGCCTCATAGATGACATGAGTGGCTGCATCTCTTGTGCGGCTCCTCCATCTTCCTCCTCCTCATCGTCCTCCTTCTTCTTCTTCTCTGGAAAGTGGAAGGGGCCCTGTGACACCTGAGGTCCGATGGAGGTGGTGCTACCCGCAGTGCTGCCTGGCGGGGTGTAGGAGGCTGGACGGGGTCCTCCCAGTCTGGCGAGGGCGCTCACTCGGGGGTGGAAGGGCTCAGGCAGGGCAGGCGGGGAGGAGATGCTCTCCAGGGAGGAGATGCTCTGGTTCCAGGCCTGCTGCAGGTCCACAGGGATGATCTTTGTGGCCTCCACAGACACACAGGGGGGAGGAGAGCCCACACTGCCCTTCCATGGTAGATGGCTGTCTCCACTGGGGGGTGAGGCGGGGCCGGCTGCTGGACTCTGAGGCCCGTCCAGAGCTGCAGGGACTGATGAAGGAGACACAGTTAGACCACAGAGCTGAAGATATTTTGGGGGATAATGACGTGGGTTGGTATCTAGGAAGTTTTTTAAAGTAATTTATTTTATTTTATTATGTCATCTCTAAGTGATGTCATGACTTTGCACCTTGTAGTTAACCATGGCAACCTGCTGCCAAGTTGCATTTAAAAACTTTTCTACTGACAGAGTGATCAACACTTCAATTGAAGCAGAACCTAATGGCATGGAAATGATTCTTTCAGGTATTGATCAAACCCAAAAATTAACAGGGAAATAGATTAACACTTTAAATTCCAATGCAAAATTCATAAAAACACAACTCAATGGTCTTATTGTATTTTTAAGCAATTAACAATGATATAAGCAGGTTAATGAACATGAATGTATCCATAGTTATGACTTAATGGACTTGGGGACTAAACGTCATGCAAAAAAATGTGGTAATGTACACCTGGGGATGTGAGTGTGGGGCTGGGGTATGTTTTTGATCTTGTTCGGGACATGTTATAAGTGGAACAGGAGCTATCCTGACCTTGTGCATGTGATCACTGCAATATAGAGGTTTCTGACAATCTGTGTGCAGTTGTGTGTTCACTTCTCAACCTCTCAGACACTTTCTCAGTCACGTAAATCTTAATGAGAGAAAATCCCACACACTGCTCTTACTCAGCATCACCATTTATTCTCATCACAACACCATATGAGGAAAAAAGTAAATATCAGGACCAAAATCCACATTTGTGTATTTATAGATGTGGATTTTGGGGGGAGTGAAAGACACTCTCAATAGCACCAAGTATCTCACACCTGTGCACACACAGTGGGTGGAGCACTTGAGACCATGGTTGTGAGAATTGATTGAGAGCACACTTGACAAACGCCAAGAGGGATCGAAACACTGTGTTATCTTACCAACAAGTAGTGATGCTGAGCAAGAGCAGTGGGTGATTTCTTTTCGTGTTAAGCTTAAGTTTTATCTCCTACACACCTGCTTCAAGAAGCAGCTGAATGTGCAAACCCTAAAAAAGTCGAAATCCATCTAGGAGCCATCTTGAATGTTGTCTGTGTGTGTTCTTACCGGACTGGGGTCGCTGTTTTGGTGTCTCTGGCTTACGAGCGACGAAGGTGATCCCAACGTCTTCCTCTTTTTCGGGGTCTGAGTGTTCACCTTTCTCCTCCTCTGTCTCCACAGGAACAACCACTGGATCTAAAGACACACGTGACACAACTCATCACATCACTACACCACACACACAGTGATCACGGTAAAATCTTAAAATTCAGAGGAGGATGTTATTTAGTTTTATTACAGCTAGCATCAAAATGTAGACTGGTTCTTAAAAAAGCTAAACAATTTATTTTATATGATCGTTCTTTTGTACTTTCATCTTATTGAAGTCTGACATTTGACTAACTAACTACTGATCTCTCTCCTCTTTCTCCTTCTCCCTCCCCTCAGCATTACTTTTGTCCTGCCAGCTGACGTTACGTCTCGGTTTGTCGCTGCCATCCTCCTTGACGTCGGATCCTCGGCGCTGTTGAAAACAGAACAAAATAAACACGTCAGCCCGTTTAACCTGCATTCAAAACAGGAGGCAGTCGGCAGTTTAATTTGCACGCCACGTTGCGTTTAATGACAGAGAGTGAAGCAGCTGTGATTAACTGACTTAAAACAAGTGCAAAAGCCAATTTCACATCAACTCTAGAGAGGAGGGGGCGGGGGGAGACAGCTCTCTTCAATGTTTTCAATTTGGACTGCAGTACTCATTTTAAACACTAGGTGTCAGAGTTACATATTGCCCCTTTAAGTAAAAGAGAAATAGAAAAGTTATAAATGAAATTGAGTTTTCCTGAGGAGCCAATTGTTCTTGCTGTGTCTTTGTTCAGACTTTAATCAGAGTGATAAGAGAGTTTCATTCAAACAGAGACAGAAGTAAAGAGAAACATTTTGCTGCGGGTGTTTCTCACCTTCTTGAGGCTTCTCTCCTTCTTGTGTCGTTTGTGTCGGCTCGATTTAAACGTCTCCATGCGGCTCTTCATGTTCCTCTGAAACACCTCCCGGTCCTGACGCTCCTTCTCCCCCAGAGGCATGAAGTGACGGCTGTAGTGGGACTGATACTGCAGACGCACAAAACATGAACAACATGATACATACAACAACACAAAGCACAACATGACACACATAATACAGCTGACACATTTCGGAGTCTATTATCCAATACTGTGACCTATGTGTCTATCCCTCATTACATGTTTGATGTGAACAATTGGCTATGTGTACTTTATATTATACCTAAAAGTCTCTGAAACACCGAGTCCTAACAGCACGCGATTGTTAGATATTGCATCACATCGTTCATGATCGCACGCTGGCTGTTCACTCTGCATCCGTTAAATATTTGCTTCTTTGCTCTGTAGATTTCAGTTTCCTCTTGTATAAGTATGACATCTAGTGCTTTTGTATTGAAGGTGGACAAACAGATGTGTGGTGCATTGTAATGACAAGCTGATGACTCAAATCACAGCAACCAGAGGCTCGCAGTGGGCCGAAAAAACGTTTTTCTCTGGTGTTTCAATTACAGGTGTGGATATTATCAATGCTCCATTATCTCCACTTTGTAAAACAAGCTAACAAGCTCTGCTGAGTGAGAAAAGTGAGTACTAGTGCCATGTGGAGCCCCTTATTTATTCGTTCCTTGTCCGTCTCCGCGAGCGACAGAGAGGAAATAGAAACAGTGAATCGGGGTAAAAATAGCGCTTCTTCGCGTGGCAACGCTCACAGGCAGTTAAGACATAGATTAGGCTGATTTTGTCACTGATGCTCTCTAGCGTCTCGTGCTGTTAGGGCAGGCTGTCAGGAACACTTTATTTTTTTAAGTTTTGTTTTTGGGCTTTTTATGCCTTTATACAAAGAAAGAACAGTGGATAAAGTCGGGAGAGAGAGAGTGGGGAACGACATGCAGCAAAGGAGCTACAGGTAGGACGAGAACCCCGGCTGCCAATGGGGCAGTACATGGAGCACGCAAACTAACCACTAGGCCACTGGTGCCCTATTCAACCTTCTTAATAAAAGCGTCCTCAGGATCTCTGCACTCTATTGAAGGAAATTGGAAAATAAAAACACAAATTCTTCGAACTATTTAACACCTGGGGCGCCGGACAGCCTAGCGGTTACGTTGCGCCCCGTGTATGGAGGCTATAGTTTGATTCCAACATCAGCCCTTTGCTGCATGTCCTCCCCCACTCTCTTGTCCCAACATTTCCTGTCTCTCTTCTGCTGTTCTATCTAATAAAGGCCAAAAATAAGGACCCCTATAACTTCCTCAAGGACGTTTAAAACTCCTCATGGACCCCCTCAATTTATTTTACTTTAATTTCATACTTTTTTATTCATTCAGAATAAAAGTGGTTGATCCTAATTTTGTTGTTGGTGTTGTTGTTTGTGTGTGTGTGTGTGTGTGTGTGTGTGTGTGTGTGTGTGTGTGTGTGTGTGTGTGTCTGTGTGGGTGTTACCCGTCTCCTGGGTTTGTACAGGTTCTCTGCGAGGACGTGGTGTGTCTCTGTGTCCTCTTCCACTTTGGCTCCGGGGACGTTATCGATCGCCTGCAGGTCCAGACACACACCGCTGCCATTCTCACGCCTGAAAAAAACAACAACACACAAACACACAGTTAGCATAAAGCTAAAGAACATGATGCTAAGACAGCTCTGGTCTGCGTATAACGTATAAGACTTCAGGAAGCTGAAGAGACATACTACTGTTAAATATGACTTTTAAATAACGTACACAACATAAAGCTGAATACAAACACACACAAAAACACACAGAGTCATGTGACTCACAGGTAGTTGGTGACGTTGGTGACTTCGGGGAATGAAGCTCTGCTCGCCATCGAGGGCAGAGACAGTCTGGCTGAAGTGAGGACGTTCCCACCCTACACACACCAAACACACAAAGTTTTTCAGTATTATCAAATGACAGAATATCTAATCAGTATTCACATTGTCCGGAAGTATCAGGACTCTGAAAAGATTGTGCAAGAAACTGAGTCTACTCTGAAGAAGAGCTGTCTAACAGGCGCAACTGACCAATTATAATGACTTGAATCTAAAAATCTCAGATTCTTTTTTTAAATGTGGGCCTGATACTCTGAGGTTGAGATTCTAATTCTACAACAGTGTATTTTCTGTCAGGTTGGAGTTGATGTCTTGCAGCTCTGTTTGTGTTTTTTTTTCAGGCTTGGATTGTTTGGAGGTTTTGTTGGATGTCTGCAGCTGAACCTGGTCTCAGATCAGAGAATCATCACAGCAGCACATGAAGAGTTTCCCTTAGGGTCGCTGTGTTGACGTTAATGTTTTATGAAACCTTCCTGCAAAGTAACATGATCTCCGTAAATCTGTTTCATGTTGTTTTAAGTTTGCACCGACTGTGTGGGCTGATACATTAAACTTTTATTATTTATGACATAACAACCAGGGAGGGTCAACTGTGCCAAGAGCTGCTCTTAAGTTTCACTACTGAACAGTTTTTGGTTTCGGATTGAAAACACAAGACTGGAAATTTGATTTTACAGAACACAGAACGTTCTGTATAACACTGGCTGCAACAGTTTTATTGTAGTATTGGTGGTTACACAAATAAAGAAACTTTCTGTTAAAGGTCACATATTATACAAAATAAACTTCACTGAAACTTATATGTGTCTCTAGTCTGTCTACAAACCCCCAATGATGAGAAAAGTCCATCCTCTCCGTCTTCTGCCTGCTCCACTTTTCAGAAAATGTGTGCTCAAACAGGCCGTTTGGAGATTTTCCCTTCATGACATCACAAAGGGCAGTAACCCCTCCCCCAGGTGGGTGACACTCCCACAGCTAGGTGTTTGTTCTGCCCTCTGAGTCTGCCTTCTCACCGTAAACAATAGGACATGGAGCGAGAAAGCCCGAGCCATCCAAGCCCTTCCAGAGAGGGGCGTGGTCAGACACAGCTCATTTACATTTAAAGCTACAGACACAGAAACAGCCTGTTCTGAGCAGGGCTGAAATAGAGGGGTTTATAGGCAAGATCAAATACAGGATCAGAGTGGATTTAGAACAAGGAACTGCACACACATGTTTTGGGGAGCTCTGAGACTTATTTACACTGGTTGAAATGATGTGACCTTTAAAAGGATAGTTTGGATCACATAACTGTCTGACAACGTACTTTACTCCGCCTTCCATTTTCACCTGAGTGTCTCTCTATTAAAAACAAAATTGATCATTGAAATGCAGCCGTGTCGTGTCTCACTCAAGTCATGAACTGAATCCGAGAGGATGTTTTCCAGCTGCTCGGCTCACTATATTAAGAGCCCCCCCCCCCCCACACACACACACTCACACACACACACACACACCTGATCGATGACATTGATGGCGTCTCTGATGTTGATCTTCTGATATGCCTCCCACAGCTCGCTCTTCCTGTACACAGACTTCCTCAGCAGCAGCTTGCTCAGGTAGTTCTTATCAAACTGCTCCCACCTGAGCAGACAAACAGACAAGCAAATATCCAATTCATATATTTATGATTGGAACACAGATTTTACTGAAAGTTCTGATTTAAAAGAAACTAAACACATTTGAAGACCGGTGTTAGCCTGTTTGAAATGTAATGTACTGTGTTATGGGGCTATCATGTGAATAAACAGATGTTTTTAACCCTCATTTGAACAACTGATACTGAATATGACACTCTCGAGTTGACAGATAATGTGATTTATTAATGGTTTTATCAGAAGAGCAGAACGTCTCATCATTTGTCTCTAATAGAGATGGGGCTCCCCCTAGTGTTCGTCGCCACTTATTACAATGTAGACCGCCATTAAAAGTAAACGTTTCAGATATGTTCACAGTCTTGTACATTTACCTTTTTTCTCTGTTTTCCAAGTTAAGTTATTTTTGAGCCATTTTGTCTTTATTGGATAGGACAGCTGAAGAGAGACAGGAAGTGTTGGGAGGAGAGGGTGGGGGACGACATGCAGCAAAGAGCCGAGGTCGGATTCAAACCCACAGTGACTGTAACCTCTCTACATGGGGCACACAACTGCTAGACTATCCGGGCCCCCTCCAGTAATTTATTTTTGCATAAAATAAAATATTTTATAGTCACGAGTATTCAGGTAGTTGATTGTCTTGGTTCCAGGATAAACCTTAAAGAACCCTAAAGGGTGAGGGACCCTCATATATGAAACACTGGCTCAGAGTAAAATATGCTACACTGAAGTAGCCTAACTCAATGTTATAATCATGTTTAAATGTTGCTCCGATGCTCTACTATCATGGTGTCTCTGTGTTACTAGTTTCATATCAGTAAAGTAGCCTCACTTGTCTCTCCAGTGGTGATATCCCTGCAGGCCTGCGATGTCCTCCACAGCTGTCAGGATGTGGTCGAACGCCTGAAACATCAAAGAACAATGAGCTGAGGAAGACCTGAAAGTGAGGGTTAAAAACTCTGGAGAAAGTCAGAGGCAGAAAACAGGTGAGGATGTTTGATCAATTTTGGGGAATCAAACCTGAAGACATTTTTTAAGGAGTCTTTGGCTTTAATTTTGGGGACTTCGTTCCTTTTTGAGCAAACAAATTGCTGGTTTGAATCCTTGCTGCAGTGTAAAGTGTGTCTTTACTCCCTCAGGTGCCTTTTTTGTGCACTGAACACCTCCATCTTTTAGTTATTTAACAATATGGACATGACGATTAGGATGAGAAAAAATGAGGAGCAACAGAAGGAGAAGTGAACCGACCCTCTCGTGGATCTCCTCGTTGATGGTCGGCTTCCTGCTGGTGGATCGAGGAACTTTGAGCCAATTAACGAGCGGTTTGATGGTCAGACCCTGAAACAGAAATCAACACAGAGTACGATGGTTCAGACAGAGAGGGAGACATCTGCAGACTGACTGAAGAAAGTAGAAACGATGGAGGATTCATCAGAAACATAAAAATAGAAACAAAGAAAAACAAAATGACGTATTCTGCATGTTAATATATGGATAGCAGAACATGGTTAATAAAAGTTACATTAAAGGAAGAATGTGCAACACTACAAATAAATACAGCAGAGATCAAGTATCTCCTGTAAATGTGTCTCTGAGTCATGACTGTCTACAATGAGTGAGAAGCTCGAGTCCCGCTGGCTGTGTTGTTGTCAGAGCCGTGTTTACATGGACGGGACGGCCGGCTCCTCCCCTTGTGTATAAAAGCTGTTTTAGTCAAGAACTAGAGAGAAGAAGAAGAACATACTCACTGATTATTTGGATTCACGTAAGTGTGTTTAGATCACGGTCATACTGTGTCAATTTATGTGCAATATGAAGCTACGAGCTAACTAAAGAGCGCTAACATTAGCCTGCTAACACAACAATGCAGGACACAGGTGATTGCAGCTCGAGCAAATGACAACTTTGTCTAACCGCTTGTGCTTAATAGTGCTTATTTATGGTGCTTTCTAATTCGTAACTACTTGTGTGAACGTGAGTGGAGAGAGGTTGGAGGTGTGTCTCTGCAGGAGAGAGGAGTCTTCAGAATAGCGGAGGTGTCCCCTAACAGCAGTTTGTTTTGGTTTCATGCTGGAGCTCAAGGGCGACATCTACTGGATCAAAAAGTCACACATTCTTCCTTTAAAGAGCAACTGAGTTTGGAATCATGGTTTTAAATTTACACACAGGAATAACTATTATGCTCAGCTCAGCAGCTCATTACAGAAGAGAAACACAAGAAGTCAATCTCTATTACAAACAACCACACACGGCTGCAGAGCTGCAGGAAACTCAGTCAGAAACTTCTCCTTTATGTTTCCCAGTTGGACTTTTCTTTGTATCTTCATTAATACCTGGACATTTACAGCGTAAGCCTTTCTTTGTGAAATAAATTCTTTAGTTTCTGCACTCGGGTCCTCCTCTATGTTTGCTGACGAACTGTGACAAGAAGTTGAGAAAGAAAACATCAGTCCCAACGGTTTCATTCTCTGATGCAGAGTCATGCTGGGGAAGTGGAAACACTCAGAGAGGGAGTCAAAGGAAGTCCGAACTGAAGTTTGACATGTTTGTACACACTCTAGATTGAGTGTGTTTTTACCCTTTATGATCTTAATGAACAATAAGTCAAGGAGCCATTTCTGTCTCTGACTTAATCTCACACACGAGAGATTTAAACATGCATTAAGTAAACATGTCTGATTATTTCAGCTAAATAAATCTGATACGAGGAGGTTATGAGTGGATTTGGATCTCTGAAATCTCAGACCTCAACTCAACTTTAACTGCAAAGTGTGTGGTCCAGGACTGCAGCATATTTTTCCTTTAATTCAACTGTTACATACAATTAGCTCGTCAGGCTAACACGACGCGCTGACCACACTCATGTACTCTTTTTTCCACACGACTCTGTTTGTGACACATGACAAACACGGACTCAGATTTTAGCAACTATTGATGAGTTTTATTATCAATTGATCTGCAGATTTTCAAATAATCTTTAGGCTACAACACGTTTTAAAATTGTGACAACGCTCAGCACAATGTTTGTGAGCCTGAGGTGACACTAACAAAATCGAGTTCAACCAACGAGACTTTTTGACAAAAGCAGATCATTTGATCATCATTCCTCATGTACGGAGGCTGTAGTCCTCATCACAGCGGCTGGCTTTGAATCTGACCTCGGACCTTTGCTGCATGTCTTCCATCCACTCTCCCCTCCAAACATTTCCTGTCTCTCTCTAGCTGTCCTGTCTGAAAAAAGGCCCAAAAAAAACTTAAAAAACAACTCAAACACCTCTGCTTTTGACCCTTATAACTTTAAAAACTTCTCATGGACCCCTGCAAACTTCTTAAAAGTCATCAATTCATTTTACTAAATTCATAGTTCTCTTTCCTGATTATGAACCCTTCAGATGTTTTATTGACTCCAAAATGTTTCCTCTAGCGCCACCCTGAAGACAGAATGTACATGCTAAGCTCTACTGCTGATAAGAACTGATAAATCATTGTGATGCTGATTATTGTGTCAAACAGTGTTTTACTGCTCGCTGTAAGAGCAGGTGGCTAAAGGTTATGTAGAGCATGACATCATTCTGGTTGCTAGGCAACATGAAGCTGGAGAGTGGGGTGTGACTGGTCTTCACACAGCTGCAGCAGCTCAGTGTCTCTGTCAGTGACCTTTGAGCGTCTGTGAGTCCCACGCTTTGACTCCATGAACTGAGTCTGG
Source organism: Tautogolabrus adspersus (assembly GCA_020745685.1). Lineage (NCBI taxonomy): Eukaryota > Metazoa > Chordata > Actinopteri > Labriformes > Labridae > Tautogolabrus > Tautogolabrus adspersus. The sequence goes on along the minus strand of CM036535.1, from coordinate 33,372,634 downwards.
ATGAACTTTCCTCCTTGAGGCTGACCATCGCCCAGTGTGACGACCTGTCAGCAAGGACCAGGACCAGGACCAGGATTTCTCTCATGGATACCAAACTTCGGGCGCTCTGTTTCAGCTGTGGGGCTCCTGTCTATCTAACTCCGCTGAGTGGCAGTTTTACTGAGTCTAGAAAATCTGGAAAGTTGGATTACAAACAGGGCTTGGAAGTCAAAATAACAGATATTGCTTTTTATGGATGGAGTAGGAATTTGGGAGAGAGGGTGGGTTATGAATGCGGGAAGAGAGCCACAGGCAGGTTTCGAACCCCGGCCCACTGCTTGGAAGACTGTAGCCTCCGTTCATGGGACGCAACCGAACCACTAGGCCATCTGCCAGTCTTAAATTCTGTTTGTCTTCCAGTCCTATTGCATCTTCATTTTTCTCAGACATGTGGGATATGTGAGAACAAAGGGTCACATATTTAACCTCTGAGTGCTTTTATCCAGCACAAAGACCGACAAAGACATCCTCATACTGAATGAGCTTTTACTTTCATGAAGCCACCATGTTCATCTTAAAGTTACCCTCCAGACCTCTATGAATCTGTTTTCCCCTATCGGTGCAACAAAACACAGAAAAAGAAGAAAGACCAGGTATCTGGATTTTGTTTCTGCACATTAAGTGTTATTGCTCTCATACCTGGAACATGACGGTGAAGAAGACGACCACAATCGTCGTGGCGACAAAGTAATCCTTGGCTTTGACCTGATTGCTGTCAAGCAGCACCACCAGAGCGAAGGCCACCGCCCCTCGCAGGCCACCGTACGACATCACCACCTGGTCGAGCTTGTCCAATGGAACCAGGCGGAAGCGGTTCAGGACCCAGGTTTGACCGATCACACCTGGAGCACAAAGGTTACTGAAGGTCAGGAACAGAAAGTCAGGAGATATATGATGGGGGAAAAACTACTGGCTGCTTGGTCATCTTAAGAGAAAATGACTATATTATGCTGTATCTTTAAAGCTGCATGCAAACGGCCACAGCTCTACATTTCAAATCGACTGTCAGCAGGGAGAGCTTGAGGTAAAGGAGTGGACAGGCTTAAAGGTTAAAAGGGAGTCTGAGATGATTGTGGTATTTTGACGAGGACAGTAGAGAGCAGCGATCCGCATCATGAGACAGTTTTCAGCTGTGAAGCTAAAATGTCACATCCTGAGGATGAAACTGAAAAGGTCAAAGCGGCTTCATTCCTCCAGCTTTCTATCAGGGTGACAAATGAGCTCTTGCTAAAGTTGCTTAGGTGAGAATTTAGGTATTTTTTCTGATTTCTAATTGGAAGTTTGTTGTTCTTATTCTATGTTAAATGATTCACTTCCTTGTGTCTGCAGTAAAGACCACACAAACAAAGGGACAGATGAAATGACTGACCCATAGCCCTGAAGATGAAGATGAAGATTAGCGTACAGGACACCAGGCCGGTGTCCCACGCCCACTTGGTCTTGTCTACTGCCGAGATCCCCAAAAAGATGAAGATGATGGTCTCTGCAATGCTGGCCAGAGTCTTCATGGTGTACTTCACCGTGGTCCGAGACTTCTGGGAAATGTTGGCCTCCACGTATTTATTGGCACCAATACCACAGAAGGTCATACTGGAGAGAAAGAGAGACAGAGCAAGATATAATTAGCCATGGTCACATTTTGTTAGACCTATGACCTCTGTTCTAAACTAACAGCGAATGTATTTCACAACAGATTGCTCGCCATTTAGGAAGGATGACAACACAGGAAATCAAAACTTAGCAACCACTGGAAACAACAGAGTCATCATCTCCAACTACCAACCTCAAAGAAAGTACTGACTTCCTGTTAACACTTCAGCAACAGCTCAAACTCTTTTTTGAGATTCTAGATGAAATGTAGGATTTAAGTCTGAGTGGTATTGACCAATCACATATTAGTTGGCTTTGGTGTCTGTGTGGAGAGCAAAAGCAGGAGGAACACATTTCATGATAATGACATCCCGGCTCTATCCTGGTAATCTGTTTAACAGTTTATTTATCTCTATGGCTTCTCAAGTTGCTTATTGGACTGTAAACAATGCAGCGCACCTTATAGAAAGTCTTGGCAAGAAACCGTTTAACCCTAACGGCTTGGTACTCTGGATTTAAAGGAAAGTTGGCCATCGTTCCCCGGGGAATATTTTGTCGTCAGACCCCAGCTGATTGGTTCTAAGATTGGCAACTACTGGACCCAACAAAACCAAATGCTCTACCAAGCACATAATAATTCTGCTTTTTAGCAATCTGTCGTAAAACTCTGGCAACACACCAGCAAACATCTCCCCGTCAATAACGACATTTACTCCATAAACTACAACCACAAATGTGCCCATCTCTTTCAGCATCGGGCAACGGAAACCAAATGATAACTGCAAAGGTCAAAACCTCTCCTCCTCAGCTGATAAACATGTTAACATGCAGCTCTGAGCCTCACAGCACATCTCCATATGACCTTTCTGTGCGGTCGTTTGTTTTCTTGCAACGTGGGAGATCCAGAAACTGAAGTCCATTTCACGTTGATTGCATAGAAAGCTCATTAGAATCTCACTGTGCTGTAGGCAGCTGAACCATTTATCTATAAACAGAAGAAGAAGGAGAGGACATGTTTTTCCGGTTGTACTTTCCACTTTTGTACTCACGACAGAATGGCCGACAAGGAGAAGAGCTCCGCGGTCAGGTAGGCCAGGTAAACCAGCAGGAAGACGAAGAGAGGCTCGATGATCCGAACCTTCTTGGTGAAACGAGTGATGAAGCCGAGGATGACGGCGAACACCAGACCCACCATGGTGCCCCCGATGCTGACGATGAGGAAGGAGGCTGCAGAGAACGAGGAGAAGAAAACAGACAGATTACAGAAGAGTGCGATAAAGGTTTTGATTCTGTTCCTTTTTCTGTACTCACCGACTCCTTTGAAGTAATCCACCGTCTGCACGTTCTCTGCTCCCACTTCCACGAAGGAAATGTAGACTTTATAAAGAACCTGAAGAACAGGGACGATGATAACATTAGAGGTATGTTTCAGTAAAGCTGTAACTCGGTTTGTTCAGTTCAGTGGAACTCAAGTTGGAGCACTTCAGGTTGTACAAATTGAAGTGCATCAAACCTGACAATCACAATGAACCTTTATCAAACACTGTGAAGGACGTTTGTCTTCTGTATTTTAGGCCCTACCAAAGATAAAAGAAAGAAACCTTGACAGGCTTCTACATTTTTAAACGAAGGTCAGAACTTCTTAACTCAGCACTTGATTCAAGTTTGAGACCACTGAATAGAAAATCAACATGAATGGAGTCATTTAAACACCCTAACAATGGCCTCAGAGCTTCTTTTGATCAGAGATGTTTGGACCTTGTGCAGGTCTTTGGTTTCTCTCCAGAGTTACCTTGGTACGATGTGTTAGGCAGATAAATAAGGCCTCTTTAACACATGCACTCCTGGAAATTTCAGGAGAGTCTGCCACTGACATTTTCCAGAGCTCCCTCACAGCAGGAGAAAAGTAAAATGTTTGATGTCACAAGGTGGATATTACTTTTGACATGTCAACTGAGCCGTCCGGAAGTTTTTCAAAGTGAAAAGAAATATTCAATGGCGCAGCCGTGTCGTTCATTTACATCAATGTAACTACAGGGAGACAACACTGAATTAATGCAATAACAAACGCATTCATTTAGCGCCTTAATTGCATCACAATTATCGAGGTTAACGCTGACAAGGTAAGGTAAACATTTAACTTCTTTAGAAGCTGAGGTGAAATCTGAATACAAAAATCAGGCATTAGCCTGTTGGCCGTCTAAAGGAAGAGCAAATGTGTAGAGGTTAGGAGAGTGTAGAGGTTAGGAGAGTTATTTAACAGCGAGTTTTAGGGGTTCTACTAGTGCAGCAACAAGTCTGGGACAAGATCATGAACACTGGAAACACATATCATTATGATGTTTTAATGCCCAGAGCATTTAAGCTAACTTCGTAGTAGAGCCTGAAAGATTAATCGGCTAACCGATAATATCGGCCGATATTTGCTAATCCAGGGACTATCGGTATCGGCTCGTTTTATCGCAGATATGCAACGATATTACTCGATTTATTCACCAGAAAGTACTTGTGCACATTGTATGCTGTGCTATAAAAAAAACAAAAGGTCACTTTTCCGCTTCAACATTGAGCAACAGTGAGTAACATGTAGTTCCATATCTACCTTTGGTTTGAGAGAATGTGTGACAGCATTTGAGTCTATTCTCAAGGCATTCATAAAGGGTGGATTTAGAGAAATATCACTGAGCTACTGTGACGTCATTAACTGTAAAACACTGAGGATGAAGTAACAGAGAATTTTAAATGCGTACGCCACTGAGTCTTGTAAAATAAGCCCACCCTGCGTCTCTTTTCTTCTTTCAGTCTTTCTGGGATTGCAGGTCAGAGCTGCCGTTTTCCCACACTTTGGATTTTCCATTTGTTGGTGGGATTATTCTGAGTGCTGCTGGGGATTAGAAAAGTGCAGAGTTAATCTGCTCTGAACTGTTTAATCTCTGCTTTCTCAAACTGCTACAGAGTAAATGTGAAGTTTCTCTGCTCTTCTTGCAGCTGTTTGTGTTTTCATCAAACATTTGTAGTTTACTGGGACAAATCACAGAGAATACGAGGAAAATTCAGCTGCTTTTTACAGATGGTATGAAGTTCCCTCAAAGTATTAACAGGCCAGACGACTTGTTTACTTCAGGGCTAAATCAGTTCATGTTTCTCTGCAATAAATCCGAACATCCTCAGTTCAATATGAAGTCGCATTTCAAAACTCTAACAACAAAGCATCTGTCTGGCGTGGAGTCAATTAACATGTTTCCAAAATGTTTAAATCTTCTTTGTATACAACCTTACCCTTCACCAAAATGTTGTCTCTTTCTTGTCTTATTTACACATGCTTGAACCAAGTGCCCAAATGAAAAACCTCATGTTTAACCCTAAATATAGTATAAAGCCTCTGTTTCTGCAGCAGCAGCAGCAGCTCAAGAGCTTTATTGAAGCAGCTGATAAGCATGTTTGAGGGAACACGTCACTGAAATGTTGGGAAAGAGCTGATTTAAGTTGTGAAAAATAGTCCAAACAGAGACTCTAATGTGTGCTTTTTGGATTTTTGTGGATAGATAGCAGCACAGAGGAGCAGAGGGAGATATGTCTGGATGGAGCAGCAATTCTGTGACTTGGTATTTTTTCATGCTTTAAATTCTGTAAAATAAATATTTACATTCAGATACTATCTTTCCTATGATGTACATGTCGACACTCAACAAATAAATCCAGACTGGAACGCAGTTAAAGAAGACACATTCTTGAAAAAGGAGGTTTGCTGTGTTTTTTTTATATGCAAGAATATATATTTTGCATGTTAAAGGTCACATATTCAGCAAAATACACTTCTCCATGTTTCTCTAACACTAACATGTGTCTCTAGTCTGTCTACAAACCCCTCAATGATGACAAAAGTCCATCCTCTCCGTCTTTAGCCTGCTCCACTTTTCAGAAAATGTGTGCTCAAACAGGCCGTTTGGAGATTTTCCCTTCATGACATCACAAAGGGCAGTAACCACTCCCCCAGGTGGGTGACACTCCCACAGCTAGGTGTTTGTTCTGCCCTCTGAGTCTGCCTTCTCACCGTAAACAATAGGGCATGGAGCGAGAAAGACCGAGCCAACCAAGCCCTTCCAGAGAGGGGCGTGGTCAGACACAGCTCATTTACATTTAAAGCTACAGTCACAGAAACAGCCTGTTCTGAGCAGGGCTGAAATAGAGGGGTTTATAGGCATGATCAAATACAGGATCAGAGTGGATTTAGAACAAGAAACTTCACACACATGTTTCGGGGAGATTTCTGGTCGATTGCATGGTATAGATGTTGCTATGCTAAGAGTAAATAGAAAATACTGCAAAGCAATGTGAAGGCTTTAAGGACCATATTAAAGGGTAAAATAACACCTAAAATACGGTTTCCCCTAAATGACTAGCTACCATAACAGCAGGGAATGTTAGCATTTGACCAATGCTCATTTAAAGCAACCATTAGCTAGAAACACCTTAACCATGTTTAACACCATCAAACTGTAACTTAAGCATTCAGCCATATTAACCCATTTTCTATTGCACCATATAAATCAATCAAGCTGTTATGTAAGCTTTTAGCCACTTCCCAGATAAAAGTAAAATTAGCAAGAAGTTAAGTGGTTTGATGCTAAAATTGGCTAGAGAGTTATTAAATATGTCGTTGCAACCTAAAACATGGACCGAGGATGAAGGGAATGTTTAAACCTTTGTAATTGAACTTTTCTGTTTAGGAATCTCAAAATGTAAAGTAAAAGCATGGAGAGAAAAGGGCCATATATTAAGCTTAAAGCTAAGACAGACAACAACGAATACGTGAGCATTCGACTACTTCCTAGCTAATATTAGCATTAGCTAAGGTTCAATCCTTAAACAACATACAGCAGAGAGCTTTCAAACTGTACGATTTTCAACACATTGCTTTATTTAACTCGAATTTTAGCTTTTAGTTATTACTCCAAAAGTAATGTTAGCTAGGAAGCGGTTGAATGCTAACGTTAGCAATTAATTGTCTCTGGATGGCTGTCAAGTTCTCAAATGTGTTGTTTTTAACATGAAATGTGGCCTGTTGTCACTGCTTTGTATTTACGCTCTTCAATGTCTTTTAATCGCTGTGGGAGAGTAACATTTTGACAATTTGCAAGATTTCAAACAATTAAACAACCGACAACCTGGAACCAACAGAGAATGAATTTATCCTGAGCTTGACATCAGAAGAAAAATGGCCACCGTGTAAATACGGCACATGGCCCTCCCTGTTGAACAAACAGCCTAATTCTGTTTCCATTAAAACCAAAACAGCAAAGATGGAACACACTCAACCGTAATTAACTGTGCACTGTTAAGTGCACGGCCGCAAAAAGGCAATAAAGAGACAGAAAAATCAGCACACTAAATGTCCTTCTAAGTACGTTTTATCTGGGTACAGCGGCAGCGTACAGATCAACAACGGAAGCGTTTCTTTGAAGGACATTTAGTGTGCTGGCTTTTCCATTAAAACCAAACCTGAGGCAGTTAGAGGCACAGATGCTGAGCCGTAATGGAAATATTACAATTGATAATAAAAATGTTAAGGGTCAGCATCACTGTTTTTCTCTTTTTGTCTTTTCCTGCTTAATGTGTTTTTTATTGTTATACACCAAAATAGGCAGATTCTTGGTATTTGAAAACCTACTTGGCATTCAACCTAATTCTGATTCTGATTACTGTTCCAGCGGGTCCAACTGTTACGTTTTACTACAAATACTCCACGGTGCACATGGCACCGTGGAGTAAATACCAGTGAGGAGCACTGAGGGGAAAATCAGTAAACAAAGTCACACAGTTTCATTTTTGACCTTGTAAGCCTCTCTGTTGCTATAGTAACTTATGAACTCACCTCACATGACAAGGTGTTTACATATGAATTTGTGCTCTGTGTGTGTGTGTGTGTGTGTGTGTGTGTGTGTGTGTGAGTGTGTGTGTGTGGCTGTGTGTCTCACCACAGTGACGGCATCGTTCACCAGCGACTCTCCGAACACGATTATGAAAAGTGTGTCGTTGACGTGAACCTCTTCGAACACAGCCAACACCGCCACCGGGTCGACGGCAGAGATCAACGCTCCAAACAACAAGAAGTCCAAGAGCTCCGCCTGCACTCGCTCGTCTGCGAACACACATATTTATAAGTTGAGTTTGAAAGATTCTGAAAATGTATGACAAGAAGAAATTCATTTGTTGAAATGTGAAATTCATGGGCGGCTGTGTCTCAGTTGGTAGAGTCTTCATCTCTCAACTGGAAGGTCGGGGGTTCAATCCCCAGCTCCTGCAGCAACATGTACAATGTGTCCTTGGGCAAGACACTTAACCCCGAATAGCTCCCCCTTGGACGACGGCGTATGAACGAACGTGTATGAATGGGATTAGTTAGTTCTGATGGTCCCATTACATAGCAACCTCTACCATCAGAGTGTGAATGTGTAGGTGTGACCTGCGGTGTAAAAGCGCTTTGAGTAGTCAGAAGACTAGAAAAGTGCAAAAACAGCCACATTTTCCCCTCTGACTTAACCTTGAGTTTCTCCTGCCAGACCCCTAGTATTTTTTCTGCAGAAAGTCCGAGTGAGCTGATGTGAGAACGTAGCAGGATATTATCAGGAGATTTCCCCTTGGGTGAGTGGGAGGGGGTGGTGACGTTTCTCCTGTCTGACCAGGTGTGAACAACCACACAACAATCAGGAGGTTTTCAGGGGCAGTTGAGGTAAAAATTTTGTTTACAAATGAACAACAAACGCTTCCTGGATTAAAGGTGCATTATGTAGATTTGGTAGTGAAATTTCACTTTGGAAAACAACACTGGATACCTTGGTGAAAGAGATGCATGCATGTATTCTCAGTGTTTGTGTTCTCAGTGAGAGCTCAGACTCACCTATGACACCCAGCAGTTTGGCGGCGTACAGACAGAATCCGGTGCAGAAGGCGTTCCACAGCGTTCCCACCACGGCGTACGTCAGGATAGCTCCCAGGTTGTCAAAGAAGAGACGGGCTGGCATGAAGTACCCGGCATCCCCTACGATGGTTGGCAGCAGGAAGAGGAAGAAGAGGGCGGGCTCTAGCTGGTAGAGCTGCTTCTTATTGGCTATTAGGACAACTCCACCCAGGACCAGACCCAGCAGGATCAGCATGCAGCTCTCAGGGACCACAGTGGTGAACCGCTGGGAGAAGTGGAACACTGCAGGATGAGAAACAGTAATCATGTTTAACAGGATGTTTTAAACTCTTTTTCACGTGAGAATTTTGGTGTCTATAGTCAGGTTTTATTTACAGACTCACCATTAAAAGCTAAATCTGTAGGCTTGGTTCTAGTTTTAGTTTCAGAAATGTTCTGTTTTGGAGCATTGCTATAGCTCATTGGTTAAATTACCAGTCAACTAAGTAATTATACAAATGTATGGTATTCTGGAAAGGCTAAGTATAATCATATCTAATAATCTGAATGATGCATGGCCTGTTTTTGCATGGGGGAAAGCTAACGTGGTCTAAAGCTCTTCAGATGGTCAGATAATATCCAATCCAATAAAAACAACAAACAAAATGTGACACATACTGTAAGTGCAGTCCAATAACCATTTTCTACCATACACATACCAGCCATAGGTGAAAACATTGCCTACACTGACTGAATTATAAATCAAGAGGTGGTACTTAATGAAGGGCTGTTTGGGAGCCAAAGGAGACGACTCTTATTGCTGAGCCAAATGATCTCTCTCAATAAAGCGACACAGAGCTGCCATCACTTTTTACGATGTCTCCTAAACTCAGCCGCTGCAGAAATGTGAGGAGAGGTACAGAGCTGCAGCTGCTGAGTCATGACTCATTTTACATCTGAAATACCTGAATTTTAGAGTGTGTGTAAAGGCCGATGAGTCATAATGTCCCCTCTCTGATTGGTCAGAGCTTTTGTCTCTTTTAGCCAACATGATGCAGGACATGGCCTTGGACAGGTAGTTAGACATCCATTATGTAAGGTCAGCTGTGAGTCATGACAAGTGATCACGCACGCACGCGCACACACACACACATACACACAAACACGCACGCATGCACGCGCACACACACACACACACACACACACACACACACACACACACACACACACACACACACACACACACACACACACACACACACACACACACACACACACACACACACACACACACACACACAAGGACAGACTTGAGACTTGAGGCCTCATAAATCACAGTGAGGACACAAACACATCAAACCCTGAAGTGATCACAGCCAATCTGAACTACACACAGCTCTGTCTCTGTTTTCTGCATCTAACTAATGATCTGTTTGTTTTTACATGACATTAACTTCATCTTCATCAGCTGTGTGAACAGATGCTTACTGTGATGGAGGAAAGAGTTTTAGGGCTGGATTCCCCTTAAAAATAATGCCATGTATCCCTGTAAACAAATCAGGACTTAGCTTTTTATTACCTAAATAAATTGTCATAAAAGTTGTCGGTCTGTTGCCAATCAAATCTCATGCCCTTCACTGCCTTTTCGGTCATTCTCTTCATCATCCTTTCCATAGATGCATGACCTCCTTACATCCTTACCAACAACCCCCTGTCATGTACTTACACCTCTTGTCTTTTACTACATCTTAACATCATTCAGAAGCTACTTCGGTCCTGCGTTACATCCTCCTATAGTCTTTTTCACTATTTCCTTGTTTCCTTCACAACATGCCCTGGTCCTGAATTAAGTCTTCCTCAACATCCTCTTGTTCTTGACTTCGTCCACCGGGTATACCCTCTATCAAACTATCCATCACTGCCTTCTCTTTGTCCATTACTTCCTCCAGTCCTTTAGTCCTTTACTATATCCTCTTGTCTTCCTTCTGTCCTTTACAACAACCTTCTTTTCCTGACTGTCCTCCTGGCTGTCACTACATCCTCTTTCCCATCTTGTCCTTAACTATGTCTTCTCGTTGTTCTATATGTCCTCCTGTCTTTTCCTCTGTATTTAACAAACTTCTGAATGTAAAATGTGAAGTTTCACCATGAAGAATATCTCTTCTGTTGCACTGAACCATCCTGCAGCTCAACTGAAAATGTGACAACGCTCCACTTTCTCTGTTTGCAGTTTGACCCTACAAGCTTAAAATGCCTGGTTACTGACTCAGACTTGAACACAGCATGAAAACTCTTGTCTGACCCCAGCTTGAGTCTACAGATTACTTTCCGCATGAACACCTCTCCTCCACCCGACTGACGAGGATGAGGACGGGGAACAAAGACAACAAAGGAAGGCTGGGTGTAAATTATTTAGACGAGACAACCTTTGATTGAGAAAAAAAAACAGAGTCTGCTAGAGAAGTTTCCCAAAGAAACTTTCTGTAAACTAACATTGAACACACACACACACACACACACACACACACACACACACACACACACACACACACACACACAACCACACACACACACACACACACACACATGTTGGAGTAAATATAAACACACACACACCCACCCACAGCTGAACCTCCCACACACCAGACGGACGAAAGGAGAGAAACACTGAGAACATTCAGCTGCTCAACATGAAGCTCGAACATGAACATTTTCTACAGAGAGTTTCACTGTCAGGCTTTAACCGTGAAGTAATCTTATTCTTTTAACAATAATAGCGTGCAAAATGATGATGCAGTACGATTGGCAACATAACCAGGAATAGTTGCATTGTGGTTGTGGGCGCCATTAGGGTCAATGTGGTGTTGTCACTACCTGGAGCTTGCATGTACAGATCCTGGGTCTGTTGAAGGTGGCAATACTGCTTGAGCTGTGATGGCCATGAGATAAAGTAGGGTGGTTATTGAAGTTCTGCATGTGGGTGTGGTGGGCGGTAAGAGCTAGCATGGAGGGAGTCGGCTCTGGGACACCTTTCCGAGGTGACAAAACATCTGCAGCCAGACGTGTCTGCCTCCCAGTCATTTAACATCCTCTTAAAATCGTCCAATGAGAGCAGCTTGTTAAGTTTCAGGTCTTGTGGTAATGCGTTCCAACTAAAGGGAGCAGCAAACTTTAACGCCTTTTTCTCCAGTTCAGTTCTGACCTTTGGAAAAGACAGTAAGAAAAGTTCCTGAGGCCGAACATTATAAGTTCCTGTAGTCTTCTGATCGATGTCGGTAAGAATTCGGTAAGAGGAAAGTAGACTAAAATAAGCCAGCGTTAAAGTCTTCATGTGGACTAAGAAGACCTTATATAAGGCCTGCGTATATAAAACATCTCAGTAATCTATTACCGATATAAGTGGCAGCATTTTTATCCCGATATATCTTAAAAAATATAATGATGTCAAGAAAAATGTTTCTGATTTTTGAAGACAAAGTTTGATTATTGAGTCACACGTTAGTTGCATCTGGTTTGATGCGCAACATAATGAGAGAAGACTGGACTCTCATGAATGGACAGAGCGTGTGTGTGTGTGTGTGTGTGTGTGTGTGTGTGTGTGTGTGTGTGTGTGTGTGTGTGTCTGGTGTAACATGACCACCTTAATCAGCAGCATGTATAGTGTGTTATTGTTCTGCAGCACAGTGAGTCACCAGCTGCCCAGGAAACTTGACAGTCTGTGTGTGTGTGTGTGTGTGTGTGTGTGTGTGTGTGTGTGTGTGTGTGTGTGTGTGTGTGGGTGTGTGTGTCTTCGTGTGTGTGCGCATGTGTTTGTGTGTTTGTGGTTTGTGTGTGTGTGTGTGTGTGTGTGCATGTGTGTGCGTGTGTGTGTGCATGCGTGTGTGCGTGCGCGTCTTTGTGTGTGTTCGCATGTGTTTGTGTGTGTGTGTGTGTGTGTGTGTGTGTGTGTGTGTGTGTGTGTGTGTGTGTGTGAGTGTGTGTGTGTGTGTGATGACGGTGGTATAAAATGTTTAAACAGGAGACAGAAGACAGACGGAGGCTGAGTGACAGAGGAGGAGAGTCCTGCTGGTGTGTTCCTGCTCCAGTGAACGTCTCTATGAAAAGTGTCTCTGCCTTATACATGATAAATTAAATTAAGCATAAGCACTTTGATTCAGAGTCAGAGTCACAGTAGGAAGACTTCTCTATTTTTGCTATTTAGAATAAGGCCAGAATGTTAAGAATTTCAGGAGGTTTGCATCAGCAGACCTGAGAGTGCAGGTGGGAGTGTGCCAGTGGAGGCGCTCCGACAGGGAGGGGGGGGGGGGCCAGGTTATGGAGGGCTTTATAGGTGATAATAAAGAGTTTGAAGTGGATACGCTGGAGATGGGGAGCCCAGTGGAGGTTATGAAGGACGTGGGTGATGTGGTCGAGGGTGCAGGAGTGTGTTAGAGGACAAGCAGCAGAATCCTGTTTGTATTGTAGTCAGAGGCGCTGCTTATCAACAGGCAACTGCTTGGGGCCACAGACCATTAGGGGGCCCCAAAGGAGCGGCCGAAAATTTGACAATTTTGCAATGACGGTAGGAAACCTCCCTAAGGGGTTCCAATCTGACAGAACTCACTCCTGTTGCCCTGCTGATTGCTGGTTGGAGGGTAGATTTTTGCCTATAGGGCCCCAACAGACTCTACACTCTCCACTGATTGTAGTTTCTTGAGTGTTTTGGATGATGAACCGTCGATGAGACTTTTGCAGTAGTCCAGTCTAGAAGTGATGAATGCATGAGGGTCTTATCTTATTCTTTTTAAATCCCCTGGCAGCACCGGATCTGCTGCTGTCTACTTTTTTATAGTCATTGTTTTGTCCCCAAAACAACGAGACAAATTCCTTGTACTGTATGTGTAAACTAACCTGACTCTGATTCTTAACATTTCTATTTCATATTTATCGTGCATGATTGTTGTTAAATGGCAGACTTCTGTAGTTAGTTACTGTTAGGAGAATATTTATCAGTGTGAACAAACACATTCAAACCGCCAGACAGTCTGTGTGTTGTAAAAAGATCGAGGACACTGTGTGTGTCTGTGTGTTAACTGGCTGACTCGTCTGCTTTATTCATTGTAGTTATGTTGATGTGGACAGAGGAGACACGTGTCCTCATACTTAACTTCTCTGCAACACTAAACCTTCTATAAATGCTCATTTCAGATTGAAGTATAGTCCTCGTTATAGATATAATCAATATTCCTGTCTGTTTTAGAAAAGAAAAAACCTCTCTGGCATCACTAATCAACTTCTGCTTCTGCTCCAGACTCTGCTGTAAGTCAGAGCTCCAACTATGTATGAAATCAATGTAACTGTAAAGGGACGAAGCACAGCATAATTATTCCCATTTGATGGATTTCAACATGCTTAACTTGAAGTTAATGATCATCTTCTGTGTCTTGGAGTTTATTTATCAGACATAACATCCATTTAAGAACAGGATGGTGATACAGGTCATCAGTCAATCAGTTGTGTTTTTGACTCTAACTCAGTGTGACCAGTTTGTTCAGGACTGACAAGAGCCTAAATATTCAGAGATGAAAAGTAGACTCATATTGTATCTGCATGCTACAGTTTGAGTTCTTCTCTAGTTCTTTGTCAAATGAGCCAAACCATCAAAAAACCAGCACACCCAGCTTTACAGTGAGTTTTAAAGATTTTACTGTGTAATCAAAGAGAGCTAACTCTGGTTCATGTCCCAGTAAAGACCAGTAAAGATCCAGTCTGACAGAGAAGCAGGACTTACAGATCTTGGCCACGCTGGCCAGCAGGAGCCAGATGGCGATGATGTACGGAGTCTGGACGTAGCTCCACTCCCACTGGACGATCTTGTACCCGCCGCCGTGATGATGATGATGCTCCCCTTCTTCTACCTCCTCTCCGGGGCCGGGCGGCTCCTCCGCCGCTGACCGGGCCAAGGCTACACCGGGCGCCCCGTGTTCCGCTTGGGGTCTCGGGAGGAGGAGCAGCGGCGGGGCGGAGGGAGAGGCGGGGACCGGTGAAGAGAAGCCGAGCCCCGGCTCCAAGAGCGGCGGAGTGCCGGTCCCAGTCAGGTCGGCGGCGGCAGCGGCCGTCAGCAGCAGCAGCAGCAGCAGCATCACACGGAGCGGCAGCATCTTCCCCCCGGTGGTCAGCGGGCTGACATCCCCCCTCCTGGTCCTTTTATACCGAGACACAGAGAGGACACGGAGCTGCGGAGGAGGGCCAGCAGCCGGTTTACTATAACAACACACTCTCTCTCACACACACATCCACAAACACACACACTCTGTCAAACACACGCAGGCTCCGGTAACCAGAGGAGGAGGGGACACCGGAGCTGGACATGTGACCCGGCGACCACGAGCTTTAAAGAGACGGAGACACTGCAGGTACATGAGACCCAGTCAGTCCACAGTTATTCTTACAAGGACAGTAATCCCTCTGCTTTGTTAATGTTCACTAAGTAATACCACTGTTGTACTTCTGTAACACTGGAGACCAAACACCAAAATATGAAATAATTTCACAAAACTTGTAATAATTGATGAAATGTTAAAAATGGCATGTAACAGAAAAAACATTTCACACAACACAAAATAAATTCCTGAAACACAGACACATTACGAAACCCTATAACATTACACGCCACAACATTTGAGTTCTATGAAATATTTCTGCGCTTTAAGATATATTTTCTGCATTTTGTGAAATACTTTAGCTTTTCATGAATTGCTTTATGAGTTATGTGAACTGTTTTTGCAGTTGACCTTCAGGTACACCTGGAAATCTCAAGAACAGCAGTCGATGTTGGCCTAGTTGTTGACGATATATTAATATCGCCTCTTTGTATTTCCTGTCAGCACCTGTGTGTCCAATCACACTTAAAGATGTTAGTTTACACTTACTGAAGTTGTTTCCTCCTCTCTAGATCCTCGCTTGTGTTGTACTTACTCTCTGATGTTAGCCGCTTTGGATAAAAACTAAATGAATTGCAGAATTGTAGAAAAACTCATTCTTATTCTTCAATTTGACCTTTAAGTTTTAAAAACAGTAATACAATTCAAATAGGTTTAAACGTTTATTTTAAAGGTTAAACCCCCCAATGATGAGAAAAGTCCATCCTCTCCGTCTTTCGCCTGCTCCACTTTTCAGAAAATGTGTGCTCAAACAGGCCGTTTGGAGATTTTCCCTTCATGACATCACAAAGGGCAGTAACCCCTCCCCCAGGTGGGTGACACTCCCACAGCTAGGTGTTTGTTCTGCCCTCTGAGTCTGCCTTCTCACCGTAAACAATAGGGCATGGAGCGAGAAAGCCCGAGCCACCTGAGCACTTCCAGAGAGGGGCGTGGTCAGACACAGCTCATTTACATTTAAAGCTACAGACACAGAAACAGCCTGTTCTGAGCAGGGCTGAAATAGAGGGGTTTATAGACATGATCAAATACAGGATCAGAGTGGATTTAGAACAAGACACTTCACACACATGTTTTGGGGAGCTCTGAGACTTATTTACACTGAAGAGGAGGAGAATATGTGACCTTTAAAGATTCTGTTAAAATCATACTGAGGGTTTGAACATTTTCAAACATTGTCCTGCAAACTTCAAACATCCAAAACCAATTAAACAAGAACAAAGAGGCGTGAAGTTGCTGTATCGCTTGTTTTTTCTTTTATTGTTCATTTTTGACCCTTTTCAAGTAGTATTTTATTACATCCTTATTGATTATGATACATTAATACAGTCTGAAATAGAGCAGCCTCTACACTTTTTTGTTCTGACAACAGAAGAACACCTAAAACATTCTTTAAATAAAACAGAATTTGGACGTCTCTCTCTTCCCACCTGCGCTGACCTTCTGTCTCTAAAGACATGCAGTACGAGGACAGAAACCACGATGACACCTTCAGGTCCCTTTTTGTTCAAGTTAGAATCCATTCAGCTCCTTTCTTTGCCGAGTTGCTGAACATAACGTCTTTTTCACAGTCCTTGGTGTTATAATCAGGGGCGTGTCCAGAGGGGTGGACAGGGGCGGCATTGCCCACCCCCATAAATATAATTGTCCACCCCAAGAATCCTTCACTGTGATTTGCTATTTGCCAACCATTAGGTCTTTTTCTATTTACAAAGGCTGCTAGTACATCTCAATGTAGCATATGTTCTTTTGTTCGTTCTTTGTCGGGACAAAAGCATCGCCAGCTCCTGTCATTTTGAAGTCGTTAGTTTGCATGCACTTTTTTAAAGTACTTTAAACTTGTGAAAATGTAAGCTAACGTTGCTTCATCTCGTGTTAAAAAGTAGATCGATCGGTGAAGTTACAAAGGGTAAATAATTGATGTTTGTGTGTTTGTGCGCACATCACACTTTAGGCCACCCCTGCATAAGTCAGAGCCCCCAGTTGGGCCCCCCCAAGTCAAAAAAAGTCTGGACACGCCCCTGCTATATTAACACTACCGGTCAAAGGTTTTGAAACACCTGATTGAAATGCATGTTAATTTCTTAAAGACATTTTCATCCATCTCTATGCTTAAATGTTTGACATGTGTTTCTTCTGTGAATAGAAATAGTGAAGTTGATGCCTTTCTATGTATGCATTTCTTTCCAGAAGAAAAAAGGAATGAAATGTTTGATTTTTATTGTTTTAAAACTCTTATTCTAAAATGTGGAGAAAAGTGAAAATAAAGAAAACTCTTCTTTTAGTAGGCGTGCCCTAGATACAGCTTATTGATAATACTGTTGTGTCTGGAAACTTTTGACCAGTAGTGTATGTGAGCACTAAAGGTTGACTATTTGAATAATGAGACGTGTTAATGAACACATACATACATCTTTATTAAAACCCTTTATTAATGATAAAGAACACATTCGATCTTTACGTTAATGTGTCTTTAAAATGTTCAACAGTCTTTGTCATTCACACAGTTTGTGTCTGAAAACAAGTGAAGAAGAATTTTAACTACAAGTCGCAAAAAAACTGAACTAAAGTGCAAAAAAAACCAACAACAAGTCGACTGTACAGACGATATGTGCTCACATCCAACGACTGTACATCCTGATTACATTTAATAAAATAACACACACACACACACACTTACACACACACACACACACACACTGACACACACACACACACACACACTGACACACACACACACATTCAAGCAGTGGCAGGTGAAGTGTTGAACAGTTTGGTACCACCTCAGTGATTTTTGTGATTTCATTTTTAGTGCTCGTAAACATTAACTTAAACTTTAAGGACTTTGAACACGTTAAGGGTGCTAAACGTTTGGCTTAAGTGGACAAATATTTCACCTCAAACTATTTCACTGTAAAAGTGTTCATTTAAAAGTCTGTTCATTTGATCGATCGGGACATTTTTTAAAAGCTTATTTTATCTTAAAAGGTCCCGATGTGGGGTACGCTGAATCTTGAATCTCTTTGGTGTCACATTCATAAACATTCATGTTAAAGAGCAACAAGAAGTCGGTTAAATTAACGAGCCACACCAGCAAACAGATAAAGTAGAGCTTCTCCTCGTGCAGGAAACAGAGTCAGGAACACGATCTGTTTCTCGTGGCGTTCGACGGTCTCACTCAGCTGCTCTGGGTTCAGTCTCTTTTGTCAATAAAGTTCAATGATTGATCGTTCAGACCTTGTCTGCCGTCTTGTTGAGTCCGAGAGCCTGAACCACGTCCACACTGAGGCCGCTCTTCAGAGTCCTCCTCACTGAAACACACACAACAATAATCAATCAGCGGCAGTGATCAGGCTCCAAAGATGACGTGAACACTTGGATGTTTGATTGTTTCCTCCGTGTGATGGCACCGTTGCCTCACAGTAAACTGAGTTTTGACTGTTCTGTAAACTTTTCTTTCTTAAATCTGATTTTATATTATATTAAGGAAAACAAAAAAGCTCCTGCAGCAGGTATCACTTTTCAGTCATATGTGATGACTGATGTGTCTAAAGTGGGTACCAACAGGGCCCAGGTTTAGGAAAACTTAAATTCACCTCAAAGTCTTTCTGCAGGAAACGTGCTCTTTGTTTCTGAAAGAATCCGACTAACGTAGGTCGGAATAGTCCGTCATAATCAGACGATTTGATTCTCTATCATTCCCCAAATTAATAAGGTGTATAAACTTTATTCACATGAGTCAGTCTGAATTTGTCGCTGCTCCTTGGAGGTGCGTCTGTAGACAAACACTTCTGTGTGTCATTATATTTGAGCTGCACCAGTCAAGACGTAGAGAGAAAGTCACGCCTGTCTTTCAGGTAAGTGTTGACTCCAGGTATCACAGCGTTCTTACAGTTTGTTTGTTTTGAGTTTAATTCTCAGGGTGACCTCTGAACTTTATCAGCACAGAGGATGTGGTGATTATCTGATTACTGAGGATTTATGGAGGAAGTCAAAACACTGATATGAACATGATGTGTGATACGGACGTGTTGTGGACACAGAGCTGCTGTTGTGTCTCCACACAGAGTCTGAACCTGCAGAGACCCACAAACCTCCAAACTCAAGGTGGATCAGCTCTTAAAGAAGCAGCGCAACATTTTAATCAAACCACGACTCAAACATAACCGCCTGAGATGAAGTATCAAATAATAAATCAGGATCCCAGTACTCACATGACTTCCTGTTCAGTCGAGAACGTTTGCGGGTCTTGGGGCTGGACGCTCTGTCTGAGGGATTCTGGGTAACAGACTTGACGAGTCGGTCCATGATCTCGTCCGTGGCGTCCTCCGGGGAGTTGGGCCCGTCGTCTCTGGCTGCAGATATCTGAGACGGACTCACACTGCCGAGACCTGAGGACCAGAACAAGGGTCAGTATCAGAAATTGAACTAATCAGAATTTAACCATCACACATGGTTGAAGGTCACAGTGTATTTAAAGGTCACGTATTAAGCTATATACACTTCGGCATGTTTTTCTTACTCTAATAGGTGTCCCTAGTCTGTCTACAAACCCCCCAATCATGAGAAAAGTCCTTTTAAGGCTGCTTTATATTGGAGCATGTTTAACTTTTGTTATTCTGAACAAGAGAAAGAGAGTTAAGGAGAAGGAGGGGCGGCACTTCAAGGTTGCATTATAATGTTTTTGATTTTTTGTTCCGTTTCCTGTTCCTGTCATTCACTTTCATCTGACAGCTGATGAACTCAAGTCTTTCACTCAAGGACAAGGAGTCATGGGGTCTGAGCATGCTCAGAGTCTTACTGCGGACGCCTCTGGAGCGTCTAAATCCTCCCTGCTCGGCGCTCAGGCTGTTGCTGGTGCTGATCAGAAGGTTCTTCATGTTCTCATGCTCCTCCTCCTGACCTGGCTGCGCCTCTGCTGCCATGGAGACGGGGGAGGGGCTGTCGGCCTGAGGCACCGCCCCTGAAAACTTCTCAGTCTGGATGGAGTGAAAGAAAAGAGAGATGACTTAATTTAGTAAAGCTTTTTAAATGTCCTCAGTTAGACCAGATCATAAAATAAACAATGATAATTTAATGGGGGGCTGTTCACTCTTTGCTTATGTCTAACATTTTGACTTCGGGCTCCTATAGAGGAGCAGGAGGAGGTTTACCTCAGTGATCATCTTTCCTCGGGTCTTTGTTCTCTCTCTGTGAGTGGCTCGTTTCCGTTTCAGGGTGAGGACTCGCTCTCTGGTGGTTCGATACTCGAGAGAGAACTCACTGATGATCCGACAGAAACTGGTGACTTTAATGTCTCGGACCGAGGAGGACGGCTGACCCAGGAACAGCAGGAAGGAGTGGAACCTGCAGGAGGAGTTGGAGGAGAAATAGGAGAAGGACAGATACTTGGGATTTAATTATGAAAGAGGAGGACAGCTAACTCATGAACAGCAAGAAGGAGTGGAACCTGCAAGAGTAAGACTGGTGGACTTAAGTAATCTGAGAAAAAGGAAGATGGAGAGGATGCTGACCCAGGAGACAGCAGGAGAGTGTTCAAGCCAGAGGAAAAACAGGAGAAGGAGGAAAGGTAGGAGGACCCAGCAGATGCAGAGGAGGAAGAAAAGAAGAAGATGGGCGTGGTGGCACAGGAGGGGAGGAGGAGGAGGGGGCTATAGGATGGGGAAGAGGGGAAGGAGGAGATGACATGAAGGAAACAAGTATAAGGAGCAAGAGGAGGATTGGAGGTAGTATTTGGAGGAAGAGGAGGGAAAGAAGGAGGACATGAAGGTGGAGAAGTAGGAGAAATAAGGAACAAGCGAATAAAGTGGAGGACATTATAAAGGAGAAAATAGAAGAAAAGACAGAGGAGAACAGAAAGGGAGAAAAGAGGAGAAGGGAAAATTAGAGGGGGAAGGGATAAAGGGGAGGGGGGTGTGAAGAGGTTGAGAAAGAGAGAAGGAAAGAAGAAGGAGCAGGAAGAAGATGAGGAGAAAAAGAAGAATGTTGCTGAGGTGGACAAGGAGGGAAAGGAGGGGTTGAGGGAGAGGGGATGAAGAAGAGGTGAAAGAAAAATGAGAAGAAGCAGGAGGAGGATTGGAAGGATATGGAGGAAGCTGAGGACATCAAGGAGGAGGAGACAGACAGAGGGAGAAAGAGAAAAAAGTGGGTAACATTGAAAGGGTGAGAAAACGGTGGAAGAAGAGAAAGAGAAAGGAGGGGAAGAGGAGAGAGGGAAGGGGAAAAGAGAGTGGAGAGAAGGCAGAGGTGGAGTAGGGGAGGAGGAAGAGGAAAATAGAAGCAGGAAGAATATTGGAAGGATGTGGAGGAAGAGAATGAGGATGACAAGAAAGAGAAGAGCCAAAGAAGGAGAAGAAAGCGTGGTACATTGAAAAGGTGGACAACAAAGAGGCAGAAAGGAGAAAGGACTGGAGGAGGAGAGAATCAGGGGGAGGAGAAAAATGGGAGAATGAGGACAGTTCAAAGGAAGAAGAAGTGATGAGAAGAGAGGAGGAAGAGTTGGAGGAAAGGAGAGGAGAACTAGATGTCGACAATGAGGAAGAGGGCTACTGGAGAAGGAAGAGGAAGAGAAAAATTATGAGGAGGCGGGGAAAGACGAAGATGAGGAGGAGCAGAATGAGGAAGAGGAGGAACATTTAGAGGAAGAGCGGGGGCAGAAAGACCCCTGATGATGTTTCTCTTAGGAGTAGTGTGATGTACCTGTTGATGACCCTCCTGTGGACCACCTTGAGGATGATGATCCTCTGCGTGCAGTCCTTCAGGAACTCCGTCATCTTGTTCTTTAGCATCGCTTTGGTTTCATGCTTCGCCACCACCTTCAGGTTGTCCCATGATGCTTTGCAGCGTCTCTCCAGCTGGACCAGGTTCTCCGACAGCAGCTCAAAGTCCACCTGCAGGCCAAAACCATCTCACCTGGTCAACACCTGAACATTGACAGGATGACATTAGAGTAAACAGAGAGTGATGATGTTTTACTTTTGCAGAGCGGGTGATGGCGGGGATCTCAGAGTAGACGTCGGAGGATTCGGTGTAATTTTCCACCACCTGGCTACAGGTGTGATGCAGCAGAGTCTGACGGTGCACCGTGTCCTTCACCTCCACCACCTTCTCCAGGTAACCCAGCTCGAAGCCTTTAGCCTGAATGACACACACACAGTATCAGATTAAAACTGCAGTGTGGAAACAGATTAGAAGTTCAGTTTTTGTCTGTAATCTTTAATCTTTGTTTAAAGAAACAACACACCTATCTAAAAACAGTCAGGACATCAGCACAGGAGGAGGAGGAGGAGGAGGAGGAGGAAGAGGAGGAAAAGGAGGAGGAGAACAATAAGGAGGTAGGGAGAAAAAATCTCACGTTGGAGCTATTGAGGAAGTTCCCGATGGCGAGCAGCGTAGCGAGGATTCTCTTGAAGGTCTGATTGGAGGCCAGTTGCTCCATGCCCAATTTCAGATCAAACAGCGGCTCTGCGATCTCCTGTAAGGGAAGAGGGGGGGGAGATATTTACTTCTGTTTGAGGTTCAAAACTGCAGGAATCTATATGACTCGCAAACTTGTGCACAAAACTCACAGTTACTCTCAGATCTTAGTTCATTAGTGCAAACTCTCAGGGATTAGCTGATTCATTACAAACAAAAGCCCACGTCCACTTCAGTGTACGTTACCTTCTCCAGAGCTTCATAGTTCAGTTTGAAGGCCCAGAGCTGCAGGCGGGGGGTCAGGCCGCTGATGGAGGCCAGGCTGAACAGGAACTGCTCCGCCGTGCCCAGAGGAACGTCTGGATTGGCCAGCTGAGCCTCCTGGATCTTCTGCTTCTCCTCCTCCGTGGGGGTCATGGTCAGGATCTTCTGCTCAGGACAGAAGGGTTCAGTTCGACAGACCTGGTCTAGGTACATCTTTAGCAGTCTACTGTAAAAGTAAAGGTCATTAGTCGGTCTTTACCTCGATGCCCTCCTTGCTGATGGCAAACTCGTCAAAGTTGAGGATGGCGGTCTTGATGACGTTGACGGCAGGCAGGACGGTCATCCCGATGTTGATGGCATTACTCCTCTTTGGATCCAGAACCTGAATAATAGTCTTCTTTGTCTCAGGTCCTTTCTGCACAGATGTAAACCACAGTTTTAGAACAAATACGATTAAATAATCTGTAAATCAAAATAAATAACACGATGTGTTGCTCTGCCTGCTGGTATCCACATTAGACTGTTTCCACAGAACAACTTAGTGAGGAAGTGCCCGACAGCCTCTAGTGGTCAAAGTGAGTATTACAACAACAAAACAAATTTCAACAAGAAACAACAACAAAGCACATCAGTGTGACCAGCAACCAAGATACTGCATCTTTAAAGCCATTACTAACTTCGGAATATTTTAAAGGAGATCAGGATTCATCAGTTTACGTACTTTCAGAGTAAACAGTTGACACATTGCAAAGTACTAAAGCTGATTTACTGATGAGGTTTTAGTATGAAGCCTGACCTGAAATGTCTTACTGCTGGATGGTAGTACCGTAAAACTCCAAACAAAAGCACTTCCCAATTTCAGGCCCAGTCCCTTTTACGAACCCGGTGTTGCTGCACGTTTTGACAAGTAAAGGCAGGTCGCAGTCAGAGACCCCTTATGCATTTAGTGTGGAGAAGTTGAAAAATAAATTAACAAGGGTGTCTGCCTCCCTCCCCTAAAGTTCAACAGGTCGGTATGGATGGGCTGTCTTATGAAGTGAGAGAAATTCAGTGATTTGTGGATTCATTTGTTTATTGATCTTTGCTGTGCACAAGTTGAGTTTGAAAATCGTGAACGGCCTGTCATGTGTTGATGCCTGTCTCGAATAAAGGCAGGGTCATTTCACAGACTGAAGTAAATATAAAAGAAGTCTTACGGTAATCAGTCATTTTGTTTGTTATTGTCTGTCGTTTGTTTTTGTTTGAAACTCTATGCCGCTGTCTTCCCCAGGACTATCTTGTTAAAGAGATTGTGTATCTTCACTGGAAATACTTCTGATAAAATTAAGGTTCAAATAAAATTAATAAATAAAAATCAGATGAAGATCGGGCCAAAAAAAAGTGACGACACTTGTCATTGTGAGTGCATACTCATGACAAACATGGCATCCTGCTACTTAGCACTTCCCACAATGCATCTGTTTGTGTTTCCCCCCAGCTGAACCAAGCCATTGTTACCTTGACAACAGACATCTCCTTGGCTTTAGACTCAAACAGGTGTTCGAGACGGGAGGTGTCCACCGCCACCTTGTCCAGAGACGCCCACACCGTCCCCCGACCGAAGCGACACTTCTGAGGCCCGTCCGCCTGCTTCAGCTCCTTCCAGAACAACTTCACCGTCTTCTTCTTCCTCAAGGAGGGAGCCGCCGAGGAGAAGGGAGGAGGAGGTGGAGCTCCTGGTGGAGGGGGAAGAGGAGGTGGAGGAGGGGCCATACCTCCTGGAAGACAAGGGGGAGGAGGAGGAGGAGCAGGAGGTCCACCAAGGCCTGGGGGAAGAGGAGGAGGAGGTGGTGGTGAAACTCCACCCATGCCTGGAGGAGGAGGAGGAGCAGGAGGAGGGAGGCCTGAATAACAAGAGGAGGAGGAGTCAAAAGAGTCCATGTCCAACACGTCGATGTCCTCCTCGTCCAGCAGGTCGGAGAAGTCCAGGTCTTTGATGCGCAGAGCGGCGGCGCTCGGCTGCAGCTGCTCCCAGGCGTCAGGGGGACCTCCAGGACCCAGCGGGTTCATCGGGGTAGTGTCCAGGCGGCGGGATTGGCCCTCTATGTCGATGCTGCTCTGCTGCCGGAGGTTTCGGGTCTGATGGAGCACATTTAGTTTAAGAAAAAAAGAGAAATACCAGGGTTACCACATCTGTTTAATAGTCATCATCGCTAATTGACCTTCACGTACAAAAGGTTTTGGAATTTTTTTAGTAGATTTATTCAACTGTGAGTCTTGAAAGAGGCTATAATGGCTGCAATGAGTAACTCTGGCACCTAGCGTTTTAAATGGGCACTGCAGTCCAAAACATTGGAGAGAGCTGTCTTCCCCGCCCCCTCCAACCTGACAGCAGGAAGGTTTGTATTTCTGTCCAGATGGTGAGTATTTCGAACAAAGATGCACATTAATTAAGCAATATTGTTCAGACCTGTCGTTCTTCAGCCAGTCGGGCCAGCGCTGCTTGTGCCGAACCTTCCAGCCCCTCCAGCTCTGCCCTGCGGGAGGCGCTGCTCTCACTGGGACCTGATGGCTCCACAGAGCGCGCATTAAGGCTGGAGAGGCGCTCCAACACACGACCACGACCGCCCAGATCTCCACCTGAAAGAAGAAAAACAGAGAGGTGTCACCCTGCCTCAACATCCAGCAACACCTAAACAGACTTTTGAGATTTCAAATGTAAGTTCTTTGGAACATGCCGTCTTCTTAAATGTTTTTCTAAACTGTTTAAGTTAAAAGAGTGTTTATGATTTGTGCATTTAAACGGCGTCTTCTTGAAATGACTCGTAATCTAATTAGACGCCACTGTGCTCAGCTCTCACCAGGCTGGAAGCTGCCTTCTTCTTCGTTGGTGTCAGGAGCTGCAGCAGTCGGGCTCAGGGGCGCCGAGGAAGAGGTTTTGGAGTACAGCATGTCCAGCAGGAACTTCTTGTCATCGGAGAGAGTGCTGCACTGCCTCTGCATCGAGGAGGCTACAAAGAGACAAATGTTCCCAATGTTTATAGAAGTTTATGGAATAGAACATCAGTAATTAACTCCTTATACATGTTAGGATGGCGCTGAGTCATTGAGGATACATCAGGCGACAGAGTTTAACAGAGTAGACTACATGTGACATGTCTTCAAGTCATCTCTACGTCCATTCATGTGTAAATCCACTTATCCATTAATTCATCAAATATTCATTCATCCTTCCATCCATGCGTCCATTCATGCACCCACCCATTAAAGATTTATCACCCTTTCCACTCATCCATCCATTCCTTTTCTCAGTTATTCGGTTAAAGGGTCTCCGAGCAGTTTTGTGAAAAGGTTAGAAGGGGTTGATGCAGTTTGTTCTTCAACACTCTGCACGTTGCTGCATCTTTTCATTCTTCATAAATCCCGTCAGCTTCTTCTTCTTGTGATGGATGACGGAGAAAGCAGTAGTAACACCTGACCTCCACCAGGTGGTGCAACATCACCACAGAGCTGATGCACTCACTCCTCATTCGAATGGTTTAGTATATAAACAGGCAGAGGCTAAATGAGCGCTGCAGTGAGGGTAGCGCCGATGAGGAGAAGAGGATTGTGGGTAACTGTACTCTCTCACCTGGGTCATTCTGGGAGTCTGAGTGTCCGTTTGTGTCGAAACTGCTGGATGTCGGCACTGAGGAGAGAAACACACGAGACAGGGAGAAAGATTGAGGGAAAAGGTGGACAGTTCCTTTAACAGATGTGTGTGAGAGTGAAAAGACTTCATTAATCATTTTGACATCTGACTCTACAGACATTTCTTGTTCTGATTTTTCTAAACCCATCGAGATTGTTTACAAAAAAAGAAACGGAAATGTGATTTTATTTCAAGTCGAAGATTTACCCTGGCGTGACGACTCTTCCCCGCCACGCCCCTCTGCAGGCTGCGGGCTCGGGGTTATGACATCATCAGACGTGGACTGCCTCGACTGGCTTAGGTGTTTACTTCTTCTCTTCTTCTCCCACTGTGTGGCCGCCAGGCTGCGCAGGAAGGTGTCTCTGCAGAGAGGGGGAGCAACGTAAAAGCAACCGTGAGACGGAGCAAACATGGCTGACATGAGGCGGAATCAGACGTCTGGGAGTCTACGGGGGGGAAAACCAGGCATCACTTTCACATGCTGCTGAAGCCAGGAAGACAATTTCTTGGTAATTTTCGAAAACTAGCACGATTTTGAAAGTAGCATTCCCTCAGTGCTCCGTCTGCACCCACCCCCTCCCCTCTGCGCTCCCTCTAAAGCCACGCCCCTCACTTACATGCATGAGAGTCGTTGCTCCAGAAGCGGACCTCAGCTCATCGCTTGCATTGTGTAGAAACTACGTCGTCTCATGTCTCATTCAGCGGTAAATAAACTCACAGTATAAAATCCGTGGCGTGCTTTGAGTGTGGGCTAGTGCACGTTAAGGGGTAGAGAACGAGCAGGGAGACAGGGAGGCGTGATTGGTTCATCAGATTGGTACCTCGTGGCAGACATTGGTCGAAGTCTTTACAGGCTTACAACTGCTACAGATGACGGATTTTTCGGTTTTACTTAATACCAGAATTTAGACTTTTTTAGCAGAAAAAAAGAGTTGTGAAATTAACTAAATAAGACCCTTCTGAGTAAGAAATAGATTGAATTAGGAGCCTGATATCTTGTTGTTGGTTTGTTTCTAAAGTTTTTATGGCAATGACATAGAATATATACTATAAAAAAGGCCAGACTTGAATGTTGTCACCAGCATGTGAAAGCAGAAAACACAAACCTTAAATCACTTCAATCAGCAGCACAAAGTCAAGAAATCAATTGATTGAATTTCTTCTTCACTGCAAACCCCAAACCAAACCAGCTCCAGGCAGAATAAACACCAGCGATTAGACTCCACCCAAAAAACAAAAAACAAACCCACACAGCTTAAAAACCAGCACACATCTTGAAGCTTGGACACTGCAGCAACCCCACACCAACCAGCCATGAATTACGACTTTAACATGGATATTTTTACAAGAACTGTTGAGCTACAAACCCAACACAAACACACACACACACACACACACAAACACACACAGATTCTTCAAGTTGTTCAGTTATGATTCAGTTGTTGTCGTCTGGAAACAGCCAAGATGGAGGCCGGTCAGAGGAAGGGGGAGAGTTTTTTTTTTTTTCATTTTCACTGAGTAAAGAGCCGAGCTTTTTATTCGTCTCATTCCTGAAGTTTGTGATGCCACATTAGAGTCGATTAATAACACCACTGTTCAGTTGGTAGTTTAAAATCAGAGCAGCTTCCTATTTATGTCTCTTTAAGAAACTGACGGCGTCGGTGTTATTCTGACATTTTAGGGCGATGGCGTTGAGGTCCCAGAACAAATATCAATAACAGGTTGTCACCTCTCTTCACAAGTTCCTCGAGAAATCTCTTTTCTTTGTCCCTGTCTCAGGCTGGCCTGCACTCACACTGATCCAGGACTAACCGAGCCTGAGCACGGTTACAGCTCACGCATGGCTTTATGTTATTATGAAGTGCGCTTAGTTAACAAGACAGGCGGACTCAAGAAAAATGTACTATGGGAGGTAGAGCCCCTCTTTTTAAGAACATTTACCAGTCAGGGTCCAGGAGGCAGAAAAACTCTCTACTTTTAAGAGTAGGCTTAAAACTTTCTTTGATGATAAAGCGTTTAGTAAGGGCAGGTTTAGACTTGGACCAGCTCCTAGTGATGCTGCTATAGGCTTAGACTGACGGGGAGATGACACAGGGAGCTCATGTCTCCTCCTCAAACTCAGTACCGTCCACTTTGACTTCAACTTCCACAAACTGCACATGTCTGAATGTCCTGTATAGTTTTTTTGGTCTGGCAATTAATGGGTGTATATTTTACTCTACTTACTAGTTAATAGTTATTTTATTAAGTTATCTATTCTTATTTGTTTCGCACTCATCTGAATGCTCTTCTTTTTTTTTTACTGCTGCCACACTTGGATTTCCCCTCAATGGGGATCAATAAACGATTATCTTATCGTATCTTAGTGTAGTTTAGTAGAGTGACTAAGATAATGTTCATTTTACACCTCTGCAGTCATTCCACAGCCACAGCCCAGTTTAGACCAGTTCAGTTCAGCTCAGTTCAGTGTGGTAGTTTTGGAGGTGGGCCTGGTCCAGGTCTGAGGGAGCTCAGAGCTGCTCGCTCTGTAATCAGCCGTTCCAAATTGATGTCTGTGTTTAGTGGCTGCAGCAGAACAATCACACAGTTAAAGGTCTGCCCAAGTTTAGAGTTTCTATTGTTCCGAACTGAACTGAAGGACAACAATAGACCCAGTCCAGGACCAGGACCAGGTCCAGGAGACAGAAAAAGAGAGAGAGAGAAAACAACAGGACAGAGGAGGTTTCCTGTGCTGGGAAAAATCAAACTGACGGTCACAGAAAATCTACAAATACTACAGAGGCGGAGACGCAGTCAGGATCTTTAGTTTGATTTGTGAGACGTCAACAGAAGAATGAAGTGATTTTATTTGCAGCTGAACAAATTAAAACATCACCCAGAGCCATTTCAGCATTAAAAAACACAGGAAGACACTTTTCAGTAAGTAATCCTGCAGAATCACCAGCAGCTCCCTTAACGTAAAACAACCACGTCTTCACACAAACACACAGAGCGAGGTACCAGCAGGAGCAGCAGAGCCCAGACTCCATCACCCAGCATGCAGCGGGGCTGCAGCAGTACTTACTCAAACCTCCTCAGAACCGGCTTGTCCGTGTTTACATTACAGTCATCAGAGCTGCAGAGACACAACACAGAGCTGAGCGGGGAACACACACATGGAAAGACACCCACACACACAGAGAAAACAAAGGACTGAACCAGAACCACCTCTCAGGTTCAGATCTGTAGTTCACCTCATAATTGGTTCACAGCTGAATGAGCTTCTACGGAGACACCTTTAAGGTTCACTCTACTTTTACATCTCTCTCAGGTGAACACAGATTCCCTAAAACACACCAGTCCCATCCCCAATCAGCTTTGCAACAAACTACACACACATCTCACACAGTTTACCCCCTTACTAGGCTAACACACACACACACACGTTTCCCAGACAAGTGCTCAGCTGCATAAAAACTTCTCCAGAAGGGGCGCAGATGGCCTAGCGGTTAGTTTGTGCACCACGTACGTAAGCTTTGGTCCTCCAGGCGGTCGCCCTGGGCTCAGGTCCGACCTGTGGCCCCTTTCCTTCGTGTCTTTCCCCACTATCTCTCTCTCACTTTCCTGCTCTATCGACTGTCCTGTCAAATAAAGGCAAAACGGGGCACTGAATAGCCTTGCGGTAATACCGCACACCCCATATACGGAGGCTGTAGTCCTTGTCGCAGTAGTCGTGGGTTCGAATCCTACTTCCTTTGCTGCATGTCGTCCCCCACTCTCTTCTTCCTACATTTCCTGTCTCTCTTCAGCTGTTCTATCCAATAAAGGTTAAAAGCCCCAAATAAATCTGAATCTTCTCCAGAAATCTAAATAGTTTGCTGTCAGATTCATCAGCGGGCATGACTTTCCAGCTTTAACTTTAAACACTTATTTCACTAACTCTTTCAGCCACTCTCTCTTCACTCTGTATTCCTTTTGGGGAGCTTGCTGCTACACCACCCATCATCTGAATAAACGTGAAACTATGAACCAGTCGAGCAGCAGCGATAAAGGGACGAACACTGCTGAGTTATTTATGTTTTCTGATGCTGCGGAAGGTTGTAGGGTTATCTGATCAATTTAAAAGAAGATGGAGTTTAAATTTAAATGTTGATGAAACATTTCATGCAGCTGAGCACTTGACTGACACCTAGAAACACACAGGAGGAGGAGGAGGAGGAGGAGGAGGAGCAGGAGGGACGAGTACTTACCAGTGGAACAGGTCATCCTCCCCAGAGCTGGGGGAGGATCGAGGGAGGAGAGGAAGAGAAAAAGACGAGGCACGGAGAAATTAGGGAGAGAGAGAGAGAATAAAGAAAAAGGTTAGCGCGTCAGACAAAACACTATAATGATAAAACGAAGAGAGAGAGACAGACGTACAGAAAGACAGAGAGAGGGACAGACAGAGAGTCAAAGAGACAGACTTACAGACAGACTTATATAAAGACAGACACAGAGAAAAAAAAACAGACAGACAGACAGACAGGGTTATGAACGACCGTAGACCAATGATTAAATAATGATGTGAAAACCTAAACAATAAAAAAAAAGTCAAATTAAAACACGGACGAAGAAACGTTTTGAATCAAACAATCCACAGAGATATCAAACACACACGCTCTCACTTCTCCAACAGCGTACGTCCTCTGAAACAAAACTAAATATCTATAAACAAAAGAGTTGTCATTAATGTGCCTCATCATTGATGTAACCGTACTGTGCATACATCTCCATGGTAACCAAAAAAAATCCCACTCCAGCAGAGTCTGCTTCACTTACTTGAAACTGGTTTTAGTCTCCGTCTTGACGGGCTGCTCCGGGTTCAACTGGGACGGCTTCTCCTGGTGAGAGAGGTCTGAGGGAGACGAGCTGTAACACAGTAACACACAGACACACACACACACACACACAGAACATACGCACACACACACACAAACGAAACACAAAAAATGAATGAACTGCCAAGAATTTAGAGAGTAAAGACTGCAACCATTTCAAAACATTTCTTTCTGCCAGTTCATTCCAATGCTGTGTGTATGTGTGTGTGTGTGTGTGTGTGTGTGTGCGTGTGCCTGGCGTGTGTGTGTAGTGTGGGTGTGTGTGTGTGTGTGTGTGTGTGTGTGAAAGAAGACATTCTGGCTTCTGCCTGGCCAACACATCCAGCAGACATGAGAGGAGGAACAGAGCCACAGAGACGTCTTCTAGTATTTTGATTATAATACATTTTACTATTTTCAATCTCCTAAAAATGTTATTTAATTTATCAGTATTTTCTGATCTACTCCTACGTATTTTTAATTCAAATTTTTATTTTTTCTCACTTAAGAGGCTGATCTGCTAATTTTTCCCTTGATTTTCACAAACACTTTTAGAGGTGAAGGTGGGTCTTATGCCTCCTGGCAAAGCTAGGCAAGCTACAACGCACCCACCTGTCAGTCAAATTAGCCCCGCCTACGATTATGCATAACTCATCAAACGGATGAGTTATTAAAAAGGTCATCCCGGCAAACTATTGATCCCAAAACTGTTTTTGAACAAGGCGCGTTTGAACACGTTTATTCCTGCTGAAAAGATAGACATTTTATTGGCGACCTAACGGGGATTCCTTCGCTTTTGGAGACAGCCTCAAGTGGACACTCAAGGAACTGCAGGTTTTGGCGCCAGAAGTTCCCGCTTGGTTTAAGTTCAATTTTTAGGTAGGATGTGTGAAGGGAAGTCCGTGCAAATTCCAATTTTCCACATGCACTCCATAATCTGCAAAGTTAATTTGTTTTTTAAGCGTCTGTAAAATAACCGATTTGCCACTAACACTGACAGGATTAAACTGACGTATAGTCAGCAGGTCTCACGTCAGTCCAGGTGTTACAGACCTGCAGGCGGCTGACGACTCCTCAGAGATAGAGCTGGTTTTGGAGAAGAGTCTGGACTTCCTGCCGAGACCAAGAGCGGACATGTGGTGGCTGAGGAAAGAGCGACCCCTGGTGGTCAAAAAGCACCGCAGCGGGAAGAGAGTGAGAGAGAGAGAGAGAAACACAAGGAGTTATGTGAGAGATAGACCACAAACACCAAGTCACCAGAAATAAGAACAGACCCAGAATCCGCACCAAGATGGAGAGATAAAGACCAAAAGAGAAGAGTGCTCCAAAACTACAGAACAAAAATATGAGTGACACAAACAAGAAATGAATAAGAGCAAAATATCCGCATCATTAGACCCAACATATGCTGCAGGGTGCGAAGCCGGCAAAGATGTGGGGAAGACAGCAGGGGAGAGGGGGGTGTTCTCAGTGGACAGGGGGCAGGAAGGTTGTTGGGGTGGGGGAGGAAGCAGCAGGTGAGGGGAGGAGGTCAGGGAGGTTTTGGCTAGAGGATCCAAACAAACACGTCGTTTAGCGCCCTCTGCAGACTCATCCTGGGATTACTTCAACATACCTTTACCTCATGATTGGAAACTTTGCCCATGTTTAGTTCGGACCTCCAGCATTGTAACACTTTAAGTTAGCTTTAAAAATGGGGATCAGATTAACAGATCGACTTTAACAGCTTCAGGTAAAAATACTGTCCTGTGGTAGGAATCATTTGTGTCTTTGCACTGACTGTGTATGAAGCTGCAGCAGGCAAAACATTTACTTGGCTTTTGGTCTGAACGCATTGAAACAGTTTTTTTTAACAACCTTTAAGCCTGCTGATGATTTTATCTAATTATAGATTTGTTTATTGAGGTGAAATATGTAGTTAATGACGTCTAATTATAGCAACCCAAAATGTTTTTATCTATTGAGGAACAAAAGCTTAACCATCAGTCCTGAAGGTTTTCTGACAATAGGCACATACATAGATTCAATAAGGACAACATTTCACTGAATCACAGTCCCTGTCGGGTCCAGAGTGGACCCGGAGTGAAGTCTTGCGAGTACTTAACGTTAAATATGAAATTAACTTTGCCCCTTTTAACTCTGGAGGAGATGTCAGCTGTTCCTGCTGAGTCCAAACATGAGCAGAAATGTTCCTCATGTGCCCGCAGAGGACAAACATTCCTGCTGCTTGAACTCAGAGAAAATCTGTTTCCAAATAAAACACCTCGGCAGTCGGTCTAAACTTGGTCAGACTCGGAGAGCAGAGGGAGACCAAACCGGCCGTAACACCAGAGAGAGGGGGGGTTCAATCTGTTCACGTCCCACAGTTGTAAACATGTTTGTTTGTTATCAGGCTCAGAGGTGAAGGTCATCAATGAAAACAACGATTTTCTATTGTTTATTTTTTCTTGCTATTAGAAAATCATAAAAGAGAGAACTTACGGACTGGTCGGTGACTTTGCATCCTGCTCTGTTGCTATGGTACCGTTGGGGGCCGTGTGGGGAGGAAGAGGAGACCCTCTCTGGGACCCGGACGGACTGGAGCCTGTGCTGCCCGGGTCTGAGATCAGCGGAGACGAGGCCCTGCTGCCTGACCCCGCCGTGGGGCTGGGGGAGGAGACAACGGGGGAGACAGCAGGGGAGAACGTAGGGGAAAACGTAGGCAAGAACATAGGGGAGATAGCAGGGGAGATAACAGGGGAGATAGCAGGGGAGAGGGGGGTGTTCTCAGTGGAGGGGGACAGGAAGGTTGTGGGGGTGGGGCTGGGGGTAGGGGAGGAAGCAGCAGGTGAGGTGAGGAGGTTAGGGACGTTTTGGCTAGAGGTGCGGCGGTTCTTTCGTCCCTCCTGCTCGCCGAATGCCGTCTTTCTTCTCTCTTTACGGAGGTGAAGGGAGGAGTCGTCCACGTCTCCATCCTCGTACCTCAGAGCGTTCTGCAGCACACACACACACACACACACACACACACACACACACACACACACACAGAGACACTTTAACACTGTTCTAACTGTGTGTGTGTTGCTTTGTCAGGCTGTAGTCGTTGGTCAGGTTGTTGTTACCTCGTAGATGGTGAACTGAGATCGCAGGTCGGGCTCCGTCCCTCTGTTGTTCATGTGTTTGAAGATGATCGTCTCCATCCCCAACTGCTCCAGACTGTCGGTCACATCGTAGAACGAGTCCTGGTCCGGGAGCACCCCAAGAGTCTGACACATAAAACACACACAGGTGAGAACCACAATAAATAAACTGACACCTTTTAAACTGTGATGGTGCATTCAGACATTCATAAACTCCAGTGAGCTGCATGAGTGGATGCAGAAAAAGTCACGTTTTTCACCAGAGTTTTTCCTTCCAGACTCATAGAAAAATTCTGCACGAAGTGGAGATGCGGAAAGTCAGGAAAATTCACCATGCCTGAGCTGGAGTGGGTGACGATGTTTATTTCACGCCACCACACGGCCGTCATGAAGCTTCTTTATACCGTACATGTTAGCTGTTTATCGTGTTCAGTTTTTGTTGACTGCTTGTTGACCGTGATGACATTTATTTTACTCCATTAATCGTTTGTTTTTACCTTGTTGATGAGCGTCATGGCGAGCATGAGCAGCTCTGTGTCCGAGCCGTTTCTCTCCTCCAGGACTTCCATCAGATAACTCCACGACTTCACACCTGCAACACACAAACACACCTTTACAGACTGAAGACTAAGACGGAGTGCTGGGCATTTAATCAAGTTTACATTTCAGTTTTATGTTTGTCTTCCCACGATCATGAAAACACGATAATGCAGATTAAACGATTACTGTGCAGCACGCCGTGTTTCGCTTGTTTTGTCTAAACATTTTGTCACGTGTGGTGAATGTCTCAAAGTGTTACAGGTGTTTGAGTTTGATACATGCTCGTGATCCAGACGTTGTAAAATTAACGAGTTATCATGTTTAATTATCATGATCTCAATATCAATTTAATTAGACAAAATGTGCGACAAATGGGGACGGGCTTTTTTAAGTTTTACAGTATTTGCAGACATCTGGTTAGTCTGGAGAAATTAACATTATTCAATAAGTTCTGAAATGTTAAAGACTTCATAGATATGACAGATTCATGTGGTAATAACTGAAAATGTTAGATGCAGCTCTAAAAGTTTCATACCTACAAAGGCTAAAATATCATATTTTCTGCATAGATGGTTGTCAGAGAATCAAAAGAGAATCAAAAGTGTGTGTGTGTGTGTGTGTGTGTGTGTGTGTGTGTGTGTGTATACCTCTCTTCCCGTCCACCGTGTTGACAGCATTGATGAGCAGAGGACTGTTGGACTCTGAATACTCGACGAAGACGATGAGCAGCTTCAGAGACGTCTTCACCACCAGGCGAGACTGCAGAAGGAGAGAAGTTCAGAGTGTGTCCACCAGGGGGAGCCGCGGCTCTGCTCTGATGTTTAAAAACCTGCTCTGAATCACTCCTTCTGCAAAGGGAACCTTTGAGATTGTATCTCAGCTGAGTGATTGCAGGTTTTAAATGTCACCATTTAAGGTTTATTCCAAAGTTTCTGAGCTTGAGGAGGATTTTGAAGTATTATCTACTGGGGGAAATGTTACTGTTGGGTTTTTTGTTTTTGTTTTTTTAGATAATGAACGTAATTTTCTTAAGAAAAAAGAGTTAACGTCACTGTTGGTGCAGTTCCTGAAGTTTAGCGGGTGTTTTTAATACATAACTGAGAGAATTTTTTATGGTTTGTTTCAGGTCTGCACATGCTCCTGATCTCTGATACTGAATAACACACCAGCATAAGACTGAATCCATCAAACCAGATGCGATCAGAATGAACCGAGCTCTATTGATCAGCATAAAGGAGTCGATTGTGTTTACGTTTGTTTTGGTTATGAGTTTTAAATACTCACCACACTCCCCGTAAGAATGTAGAGCCACTGGACTGTCTCATTGTGGTTTATCACGCCGTTCATACCGTCCACAAACAGCATGATCTGACTGAGAGCTGAGAGACACACAGACACAGAGACAGACAGACAGCCACAGAGACACAGAGACACACAGACAGGTCAGTGTTAGCTCTCTGGTTTCCACAGAGAGCTCCAGCACATCCAGAGGAGCCTGTAATCTGCAGGGCTGACTCAGCTCTCTGTGGGTTTGTTGGATGTGTGAAGCTGCAGAGTTTCCATCTGATCGAGCTGCTGCTGCTTCGTGCAGAGACCGTCACAAACTCAGCTGATGGCTCTGCAGCCTGCAGGACCCAGAGTGAAGGGGTATCAGCCTGTAGTCATGTGAGGGCTGCAGTCAGGACTCTGGGTTCTTTTGTGGACAAGAACTGGCTTATTATACGATCGCCATCTTCATAAAAGTTGGGACGTTTCATCAAAATAACTCAGAAACAACACGTCAAATGTTGAAGCTGAGAAATGTCATCTTGTGTATATAATGACATGCTCACTTCATTTGATGCCAGCAACAGATTTTGGAAAAGTTGAGAAAGTGGCAACAAAAGACTTAAAAAACCTGATGGTTCTTCTCAGTTAATAAGGATTGAATAGCAGTAGTTTAGAAACATGATTGGGTATTAAAAGAGCATCACAGAGCGGCTGAGTCCATCTGAAGGAAGGAAGGAAGGGGGGGATCATCGCTCTGTGAAAGACTGTGCTGGAAAATAGTGCAACAACTTTAGATGCCACCCGCTGAAATGGATTGGGGCATTACAAAACATAAAGAAGTGTTTCCCACACATAGACATAGTATATTTCTGACCTGTTTTTATTTGATTTAATTTATTCATAAAATTGCTGCACGCGAGAGAGAGAGAGCTGGGGAGAGAGATCGCGCGAGAGTGAAGACGCGTGCTGACCTTCCGGCTCCGTGCTACATAACACAATCCTGTTTAAAAAAAACGTCCCTCTCGACTCCTGCGGAGAGATTAGTCACAGCAAAAGCAAAAGTGCAGAATCACATCAGCAGAGAGAGAGAGAGAGACACACACAGAGAGAGAGAGAGAGAGAGAGAGAGAGAGAGAGAGAGAGAGAGAGAGAGAGGTCCACTGTCTGTACATCCCTCTACCGATTGAGGAGCTTTCTCACATTAAAACTGAAGCTTCTCATTGCTTTGTTTTAAAAATGTTCACATACAGCTGCTTGCTGCTGATTCTGAACTCTTATAAATAACAGAATATCGAGTGGAGCTTTTCAAAACGTGAGGCGCAGTCCTGGTGTTTGTGTCTGTGTGCACGAGTGGATAAATTTAGCAGATTAACTTGTGTCTTATATCGTCGGTTATTATTTGAGATTTGATTCTTTCTGACTGTGAATCACTCGGCGTATGGCGTCTGTGGAAAGGCCGTGTCGTCTAAATAAACTTCCCTTGCTTAGTATAGAAGACGGGAGGCTACAGGGAAAGTATTTTGGCTTTGTCTTGTCTCGCTATGACTTGCAGTGGTAAGTGAAAGTGAAGATTTCCCAAGAAGTAGAAGGACTGGGTTAAAAGGGAGAATACATTTCTTGGACTTGGCCTGTAGCTCGATAAAGAATTCACATTTAAGTTGGCTCTGAACTCTCCTGTCTCCGAGTAGCAACAGAGAGTGGGCCTCCTGTACCGTAGGAAAAGGAAGGTTGAAGAAGTGTTCTGGTCAGTTATGGATGATGGTGATTTAGGCCCGGTGTCCCCCTGGCGTTTCTTTCGGACAGAAAAGTGCTGACTGTGCTCTCGGGAACGCTTGGATGAAGCGCTTGTGCGCTGTAGGATGAAACTACAGAACAGAAGCTTATTACAGCCTCCAGGAGGCGGAGTCTCACCTCTCAGGATGTAGTTCTGGTAGTTGGTGTCGGCCTCCGCTCCGACTTTGATGAAACATGTTAAACCTTCAGAGGCCACAAACTCTGGAACCAGGTCTTTGTCATCCTGCAGACAGAGACAGAAGAGATGTAGTTTAAACCGTTCAGCGGTGTGTGAGTGTTCATGACAGAAACGTGTGTTACCTGGAAGAGCTGTTTCAGAGAGAAGAGAGAGCGTCGGAGCTCCGGACCCTGAGAGTTATACAGCTTCTCTGAAACACAAGAGGAGACGGAGAAACACGCTAAGTCACTTTACATTCACAACATACGAGTATTCAAAGCTAACAATCGATTCTGAGGGTTCAAATGAGCTGGGGGACAAATGATATCAGCTGCAGATCAGCGTCTGCAGTAATGCAGGCGTTGTACCGAACCGTTGTGGTGAAGAAGGAGCTGAGCTTGAAGGCGAAGCTCTTGATTGACGGGTTGATCTTCCTTCCTACCCTCACCTGTGGTCATGAGCTTTGGGTAGTGACTGAAAGTTTAAGATCGCAGATACAAGCGGCCAAAATGAGTTTCCTCTTGAGGGTGTCTGGGCTCAGCCTCTGAGATAGTGTGAGAAGATCAGACATTGGGGGGAGCTCGGAGTAGAGCTGCTACCCCTTCACATAGAAAGGAGTCAGTTGAGGTGGTTCAGGCATCTGATTAGCACGCCTCCTGGACGCCTCCCTTGGAGGTTTTTCAGGCAAACCCAACTGGGAGGAGACTCCGGGATAGACCCGGAGCTTGCTGGAGGGATTATATATCCCGTCTAGCCTGGGAACGCCTCAGAATCCTCCAGGAGGAGCTGGAAAACTTTACTGGGGAGGAGGAAGTCTGGGTTGACTTGCTTCGCCTGTTGCCACTGCAACCCGACCTCGGATAAGCGAGAAAACAAATAGATGGATGGATACATATTTTTAACTTTAATTGACCAACAGGTAGCCTGTCAGATTTCTGGAATGCTTTGGAAGTTCACCAGATTGAATAAACATCCAATAAAAGTTTTAGTTTTAATCAACGACAGACTCAGATTGTTAATTTAGAGTCTGAATAAATCACAGAAATGATTTCTGCACAGATAATTTTATATTGGAGAGTTTTTTGGAAACTACAAATATCAGTTAAACCTCCATCTTCAGAGCCACCAGACTCGTTAGACAAAACAGAAACGTTCCGTCACAGAGCTTCTGATTGGACCCTGAAGGTGTGTTGGGATGCATTCAGTGGTTGGGTATTGGCACGGCCCAAGTAGGAAGCATTAATATAAGGAGCAGCTTCTTTAAGGGGTGGGTGATGTAGGGGTTTAAAGAAAGGAATGAAACTATTTCCTGTTTGTTTCTGTTGAGGCCGAGACCCCTGACTCATTCTGCACTTCAGAGGAAACCCTGACAGATTAAAAATTCTGCTATTTATAACAAACAAAAAGAGAATTTAGAGAGATAGGACAGTGGATAGAGTCGGAAATCAGAGAGAGAGTGGGGATTGACATGCGGGAAAGGAGCCACAGGTTGGATTCGAACCTGGGCCGCCCAGGTTGAGGACTATAGCCTCCATATATGGGACGCACGCACTAACCACTGCGCCACCAGCGCCCCTGTTTTCCAGCAATTTAATAACCGACAGGAAGTGAAGCTGTGAAGTTCAATTTAACACAAATAAGCTGCAATGGAAAAAAAACATCAAAACAGTTCATGTGAGAGTGACTCGAAGCAAAAAAATGAGGATTTGAAAGAGAAATAAACACACACACACACACAGTCAGTAACCACAGCTTGTCATAGTAACAGGAAGTCATGGGGGTCTGTTGTCGTGGCAATAGGATCCATAAATCTCACCCTGAGATCTCAGTGTGAATGGAAACATTGTCATCATTCCCCCTGTGGGTCGTAGATCTGATTTCTTAAGAGAATCTGCTCACTGGTCTGTTTCTTCACTGTTACTGTCTCCAAGAATCATCAAACTGCAGCACAGCTAACTCCAGTCCTTTTCATCACGTCCTGATTGGCTGCTGCAGCCCAATGTGACCTCAGATAACCTCTGAGATTTCAACAGTCAAAGAAAAGCCTATACAAATAAGGCCTGGTGGATTGATTGATTGTGATTGGTCGAGAGCCTCGCTGGTGTCGGTTACTAGCTGATGACATCTAAAGACCAGGTCAGAACCAGGTCCAACAGGAGAGAACACACTGGCTCCCATTGATTTTAAAACACCAGTGATCACTTTTAAAGCTTGTAGAGGGTCAGCTCCAGATTACATCGCCGACCTCCTGACCCCCCTACGAGCCCCCATGCAACCCGAGATCCTCCGGCAGGTCATTACTGACTGTTCCTCGGACTAACCTGAAAGTGCGATGTTCGCACATTCAACAGACACACACAGATTTAACCGCCTTGTTGTGGCGACAGACTGAAGCTTTAATTCAGACTGACGTTTCAAGGCGCCGTATTTACGTCCCTGTGAAGATTCGCCTTCAATCTGAATGTCATGGAGGTCCAATGGGGGGACGAAGTGGTCTCAAGACCGGTCTTGAGGCCACTTTTCGAAGGTCTCGTTCTTGTCTCAGAATCGAAAGCATTTTCACTCGGTCTTGTCTCGGTCTCAGACTGGGCGGACTCGAGGTTTTAAATCCAGACAGGTCAGGACCACCACTGATTGGCTATGTTTCCACGTCATTACTGTGATTAGAAGGGAAACGCCTCAAAATGTCAATTCATTTAAAATTTGATTTTTATCCCTCGGTTATGTCCGCAACCTTCGCGGTGTTACTGTCTAAGTGAGTGACACGCCCCCTGCACACAAAATGGTGATTTTTCACCGACATGTTTGGTCTTGTCTTGGTCTCGATCCCTAAATGAGTCTCCCCCTGCTGACCACGAGACACTTCAGGTTTAACACACCTGTGCATGAGCCCCACTAAAGTTATCCGTACATGAGGACTGTAACTCCGGTCTTGGAGCTCTGGACTGTTGTGCAGAGTGAGTATGACAACAAAATATCTGCAGCTGCCCCTCTCTGGTTTCTGCTGCGCTGACATTTCGGATAAATTTATAGGATAGATAAATAAACTGATGAGCTCCAGCATCCTGTTTAGTCCTCGATAAACAATCTGAGAGGACGACTCCACCGAACATCACTCAGTCCAACTCAGCGACGTGAAGCCTCGACAGAACTCTTCCTACAGTTGAATGTGAAAACAGATACTGAACAAGAGCCCTCTCTATGAGAGACTTTATTGGATACAACAACAACAAACATACCTATGAACCTCTTTCATACACGTACTGCACCTTTAAGATGGGGTGCACTGATGATGTCACGCTGTGCAAAGTTTCTCTGCTTTATACTCTTTACTGCTCGCCTGAGTTGTCTTTCCTCTGCATGTGCTACCCGGCCGCCCCCCCTTCACCAAAACCCAACCAAGTATTTCAAGTCATGAGAGTGAGTCCAACGTTCACACTCTGCTGCTTTGATGTCCGTGTGAAATGTCCTCCTGGAGAATTTCAGGTTGTGAAATGAGCTGAGAAATAAAACTGTTTTCACATCTGTATTTTGTATATTTCAAGAGGACTGCCCCAGATATCCTCCTGATCTGGTCATTCACACTGGCAGGAGACTATCCCTGTCAGACAGAATGGGGGGGGGGTCTCCTGAGGCAAACCGTGACGTAGAGAGAAGGAGGCAGAAGTGTCCGGATAGAGTCAGAGTGAAAAATTCAGCTGTTTGTGTTCACACATTCACCTCAGCCTGAAAACGTCAGGAGCTTTTCAGGAGTTTTGTGAAAGTGTGAACAAGGCTTATGTCATGTTGTCAAATGTGTGACAGGTGCTTAAGACACCTGAAGACATCCTGAACAATATACCTCCGGGTTATTTTTCAAAACATAAAATGAAAGGGGAAGACAATTACTGTACAGAAGCCCTCAGCGGACATGCATCCATACGTTTTATTTACTCCAGTTTCCCACTATAAGGAGTTCATTTCAGACTTATTTGTTATTTCCAGACAACAAAGCTGGTAACGGTATTATTTTCTGGTGATCTAGAAAAAAGGGTTGGTCACTGTGACAGGTCAGACCACAGCACGCCATGCTGACAGCGCTCACGCTCATCAGGTGAAATGAGACTACTTCTGTTTGTTTTGTGCTTTAGCAACTCTGGAAATGGGAATTTAATAAATGTATATTTGAGAAAAGAACTGGAAACACGGGAATAATGAGAACATTAAACGGAAGAATGCATTAAAGGTACATAGCGTGTCCGTTTGGGTTGATCGCCATCGCCACTGGCAAAGCCCCCGTCCTCCCTTTACCACTGAGGTGTGTCAGTCAAGATCAGATCCGTTCTTTTCCCATTGCTCAACGTGATCTATAATCCAAAAATGTTCAATGTACTCAAATGTTGAAATCTTTGTGTTTCTACTAGTCAGCAGCTCCCAGCCGAGCAGGCGTCATGTAACTGGAACAGCAGATAGTTCTGATGATGAAGTTCTGATGAATCCTCTCACACTCTGCTGCAGACTGACCGAGCAAACATGTCGCAGGAGGACGAGACATTTTTCAACTGATGGAATCAATTCATCTTCACGACAGTCAAGAGACACTTCAGCACCAACCGGCAGATTCAATTCACACTCTTTTTTTCTTTAGACAAACAGGCTCATGCAAAAAGGAGACTATAAATACACACGAGCAAAGATGGGTGTGTTATCTCTGCCTGGCAACCGAGTTCAATTTAACCTCTTAATCTTCAACCACTTTTCACTTCTTCCCTCCAAAGTTTTCCTTTAAAACTTCTCTTACTTTTGTCCACTACCTCCGACAGGATCACTAGAGGCCGACCGATTCATCTGACAGCCGATAATATCGTCCGATATTATCTTATCAAGTGAATATCAGTATCGGCTAATTTTATCACAGATATTACCAGATTTATTCACCAGTCAAACAGCGTTTGATTTGAGTACCACTGTATTTCACTAGCAGTTCTCTGTCACCAGCAGAGGGCGCTATAAGGATTAAAACAAGCACCATCACTCTCCAGAGTGTCAAGAGGTTCCAGCTGAGTGACCATCTCGTCTAAGTTGTACTTACAGTCAAATCTGATGTAGAGCTCAACTATCGTACTGTAGCTAGTAGGAGAACAAACTCCACAAAGTGAAAACAGATGGAAATAAAAGAGCAACACAGCACGACTTCGCTGAACACAATAGTAATCGTCACGTAATCGTTTTCCTCTCTGAGAGACCTGCAAAGACAGGGTGCGTCTTACTTTCCAGATTTGACAGTAAAAAAGTGTTTGATAACTGCGTTTGAGGGATCAACGCCATAAATGTGTAAATCTATCTCTACAGATCGAACATAGATCTAAGAAAGATATCGGCCGATATATCGGTATCATATCAGCCTCGTCATATCGGTCGGGCGCCCTCATTCTATCCGCTGAATCGTAACATATGTTTATTGTAAATCGCTCATGTTTCTGCTTAAATGTAAATATAACATCAGCCATGTCTGCTGCATCATTTCAAACACATTTCCACGGACAGATTTCAGATCTTTGCACACTTAAAGATCTCCACTCGGACTTAAAATAAGCTTCTGAAAACAAAGAGCGTTCTGGACAAAGGAACACGTGTTTGTCTCTGGAGGGTTGGAGAGGTTGAACTGTAATTATATGTTGATATAATCGTTCAGTGGGAGAGGAAGGGCCGATGTGACTTGTCATTTCAAACTAAATTACAACCGAACACATGACAGATGAAGCGTTTGTGATATTTTGAACAAACAATGAGAGGCTCAGAGAGGTTACAGAGCTGAAAGCAGAACGGCGTGGATCCCTGCAGAGCTCCTGTTCTATGTTTAACAAGAAGACAAATAAAGCTCAAACTGAGGATGTTTAGCAGCAGCCGTGTGTCACTGCGGAACAAAGAGCGGCCTGTGTTTCACATGATTCAGTCCATGTGAAGACACGCTGTCTGTCCGACCATCTGGGCTGTAAAAGATGCTGTTGAATGGAAAAAGACCATCGCAAAATGTTTCACCACAGGGGCTGAAAGGCTGAATCACTGAAGTCAAATAAAAACACGACTACGTCATTCAGAGCTATGAGCTCCAGCACAGAGTCAGAGAGGACTTACTTTTCTTGGACAGATCAGTGAAGATTCTTAATTTCTGCTTTCTCTGCCCAATGAAACTCTAATTTATCTCTCTTTCATCTCACAAAATGCAAAACTTCTCAAGTACAAAAATAGTAAGAGAGGCTGAGAACACTTTCTTGCAAAAAGGGCAAATATTTCCATCTTGTGTTAGTCATCAGAGAGCATTGACCCCTGCATTATTACGCCGAACACACATTCAGTATTTCTTCAGAGCTTCATGTAAGTATGAGTAGATGCAGGGGCGTGTCCAGACTTTTATGCCCGGGGGTGGCCAAACTGAGGCACTGACTGATGCCTGAAGTTTGTGTGTACTAACACCAGAATGAACTGATTATATCTACTTTAACTACTGAGATTCAAATATCATGGAGATTTTCTCTGAGGTCTTAAAAACTAGTGAACTAAGCGAATTCCTGCACACGGTTTTTGGTCCCAAAATGGTGAAAGAGAAAATGTGCTTCATTGAAATGCACACAGAGCTGTTTCTGTTTCTAGTTGATCGGTCCCTCCGCTGACAGGGCAAATGGCCAATCACAGTTTGGGGTTTTGGGGTGGCCAAGAAGTTTTCAAGGGGGCCCCATGCCACCCCTCTGGACACGCCCCTGATTAGATCTAATAGATTAGTCTAAGATTTTCA
This sequence comes from Tautogolabrus adspersus, assembly GCA_020745685.1. NCBI lineage: Eukaryota > Metazoa > Chordata > Actinopteri > Labriformes > Labridae > Tautogolabrus > Tautogolabrus adspersus. Next base: position 33,327,846 of record CM036535.1, on the reverse strand, counting down.
AAAGATGTGTCTTTAATGAGCTGTATGTGATGCAAACTGCACAAAAGCAGTTGTTAGGAAAACATACACCGTCGTATCTTGCTACTTGAGATGCTCCCAGCAACTAGTTTCCAAGATTGAATTGAACAGACGTTTAAATTCAGACAAGTTTACTGGCCTAAAGTTATAACAAACGTTAAAGAGGGACAGTTCAATATGCAGAACCTGTGCAAGTCGGTGAAAAATCATAAGCGCATACTAATACCCATCATTATGCTAGGCTAATTTAAAAAATGTTATGCTATGTTCTACTTCTTATTTGTGATTGAAATATTTTTGGGGGTCTTACACTATTTTTATACTTTTTATTTTTGTTTGTATTACAGCGACCTTTTAAACCAGCCCCCCTTCCCCCCCCGTCTCCCCATCACTCGGAGCTAACAGCTGATTCTCAGTTGACTCTGTTTGAGTCACTGAACTGTTCTGGATGTTGGTGTCCAACAACAAAACTGTCTGTCAGTGTTTTGCTCTCAGAGTGGACGATGAGTCAGACTCACTGACATCCAACTTTGACCCAAAATGGCCGCCAGCCAGTAACACTTTCACTACAACAGCTGAGAGGTTAAAGGAGGGAACGTCCCTGGATTATAAAGAGCCAGAAATGTTTAATGAGAGTGTGTGTGTGTGTGTGTGTGTGTGTGAAATTCCTCTCTCCTGACCACACTCCCACACATAGACTGCAGTTACTGACTGTTTGTTTATGTCAAGGGCAAAAGGATTCGTGGTGCATTCATGGTCCATCACTCAGACTGTTAAAAGGAGCTTTGAAGACCACAGTAAACACGTTAAAAAAGAAAGTCATGACTCTAAAAATCCAAATACATCTTTGCACTTTTTTCTACATTTTTAAAATCAACCGTTCAACAAATCAGACTCTGAGGAACTTCCAGTATTTACTCTCCCGGTTCACTTTGTAAGGTTCACCTGTAGAGTCTGCAGCTCACACATTAAATCAACTCTTACAAAGTCTGGGAAGGTTTAATTTTGTCCGACACGGTCACAGAGGAGTTACTGAAACAGAGAGGAACTTTTAAAGTTCACATATTCTGTTTGTTTTCTCACATACTAGTTTTTAAACCCCGACAGTTAAAATATACTCAGGACAACACACCTGTAGCTCTGACAGCACACCTACATGAATAAGGTGCTAAGACTCACTCACTCTCTAAAGGACAGAGAGACTGGCCATCCGTACCGTGCCTAAGCACGCCTCACCCCTAAAGTCCAGTTCGTTTGACCAGTGTGATCGCTCCGTACCTTGGCCCTGGCACGCTTTAGAGGTGTGCGTCGGCACGGTACAGATCATGCACGAGCACAAGCACGCGGGTACACAACGTGGACAGCCTTCATTCTGGAGAAATCCAGAGTGTTCTGTCTGTATCTGACTAATATGACTCAAAATAAGACACAAAGTCAGTAAAGTGGCGGTCATGATCTCTGTGTTGTTCTCCGATGTTCGGGCGTGGACTCGAGTGCTCCTTTTTTACATTTTTTTCCTTGAGTCCGCCTGTTTGTAAACAGATCACGCTTCATAACAACATAAAGCATGCATGTGTGGGAGGGGGCCAATCATGCTTAAGCAGGGTACAGGACAGCTTTGCTAATGTGAGTGCGACCTAAAAGACAGAGGGACAGAAGGACAGACGGAGTGGATAGACGGAGGGACTAAAGGACAGAAGAAAAACGTGGATAGACGGAGGGACAAGAGGACAGAGAAATGGAGAGAAGATTCATGTGTTTATGCTGCAGAAGCAGGAAGTGACCCAGATAAACTTAGTGTGGTATTTCCTGTTAGTGCCAGCGCTGCTAATTGAGTCCCACTCTGGAGAAAAAAAAGAATATTTCAGTGGGAAAAAAACGGTTCAGGTCCTCATTATCTGTAGTCATTAAAGAAGCAGCCATGTTTGTAGTTTTTAGACTGAATTCTGGTTCCATCGAAAACTTTAAAGCTTCCTGCAAACTTTTAGTTTTTAACAATTCTCCCATCCACTAAATATAAAGTCTTTACAGACGACATGTTTTGCAAGTGTTCTTGAAATACAGAAAACAGTCCAATGTGTTTCTTTGTTCATCATATCGTGTCACTTCTGCAGTAAGGAGGAAGTTTCCTGACGTTAAAGTAACTGTCGACCTGTGAGAGACACGAACACTTATTCACGCTTATGGAGATTATTTAACACACATTGTTCTGAGTGGAATTAGAAAAGAGGAAACAAAATAAAACAGGCAACAATCACTGGAACCCCCTCAATTGCACACACTGTCTTTAAATGATCTCTGAAGTTCTTTTTGGTCTTCGTTGGAAAACAGCTGATGCCAAATACGGCAGCTTAATCGGGACTCAAACGTCGGCTGCAGAAGGTTGAGAATTCAGTGAGAATCTGAAAAATGATGGTGCTTTGCTCAAAGGCTTGTGACAGTCACTGGGACTTTAACCTGCAGCAGGATACAGTTGGCTCAAGCCCTATTCAGACTGCTGTTTCAAGGCGCCATATTTGAGCCTATGTGAAGTTTTGCATACAATATGAATGTTTCAGAGGTGTAACAGGGGGGACAAAGTCTCCCCCCCTCTGTGCCACCTTTGGAGGAAGTAACAGAGGTGTTACAGAGACGGGATTGGCGCAGCACTCTGTGTGTGTATGTGAAGCGCCCGCTGTGCTGTGCTCTCTCCCGCTTCCACAACACCTTAACGCAGTGTGAGTTCACAGACAGGGACACCAATATTACACCGTTCTGGAGTCAAGCGGGATCTCTGAAAGCGTTATGACAGTGGAGCTACGTGACGGCCTTGGTACAGAATTACACTTTGAAAAGGGTTTCTGAGTGACAGCAGCAGGGTTCACGTCCTGCGGAGAGGTCAAAATACAACAACAACAGGCTGTCAGCAGCAACAAAACATGGAAGGAAACACTGATAACTGATGTCATCACACACACACAGGATGCTGCATCAGTGAGTAACAGCTCTGGAGAAAACAATCAGAGGCCATCCAGAGTCACGCTGAGACGACTTCTTGATAAACATCCATTATAAGTAAGAAGTAAGGATATGTTTGTTTTTAACCTCCTTGACTCACCATCAGTTCAGTCAAACAATAACTGGCAGCTTTCAGTTTTAGTTAGAGGCCTTAAAGACAAAGAGGCAGCAGCATTGTTCGTTGCAGCAAACTCAGCCCCTCCTCCTCGACTCATCGCTCCCAGAAGCTCACCCTCACTGCAGGACGTAGTGTGTATGTTTACTGCTTGTAGCTACACTGCAAGCTAACGCACGCTAGCCGAGCTAACCTCCGGTGTTTGGCACCTGCCTGTCCAACAGAAAGCAGACCAAGCGGGTAAAGGCCAACACAAGGTTCACCTTCGCTTTGGAACGAGCTGCGTTTCATCTTATAATGTTTATATTTTCTCTTCTTTGCTGTGAAGTCTGCCATTTTGACGGTTTAAAGAAAGAAGAAGAAGATGTACTTTTTTAATCCCGCGAGGTGAAATTCAATTTTACTTGACTAACTTTATTACATCCCACAGAAGTTATTAAATATGTTTCTAAGGATCCTCTGAACACAACCATTCAGATCCTGACTGCCTGCATTGTTTCAGAAGTGAGATCAGGACGTGAACAAACATGATTCATCAGGTAACTCGAAGAATTCCTCCTTACACACTTTGACTCTGTTCTGGTTCACAGCTGATCTGAGCTCCTCCTCCTGAGTCTGTCTGTGGATTTAAACTGCTTTTTGTTTTTCTCCTGTGTATCCTGAACAGATCAAAGACCCACGTTTCACTTTGTGTTTAAAGTCGACCTATTGTGCTGATCCTCATTTTAAAACTCTTATATGGTGTTACAATGCTGCATGGACGTACTAAACGTGGGAAAAGATTCCGATGACGAGGTTAATATTTGTTGGAGTAATACCAGGATTAGCCTGCAGAGGGCGCTAAACAGCTTGTTCTGCAAATCACACGATAGTTCCCGATATGAAACCAAGAATTTCATGAGACGGCTTCTTGCCTCTATGTAGGCCGTTGAAGCCTCTTACATAGTCTCTCTTCTCCCAGCACTGGAGAGCAGCCCTCCCCTGGCAGCCCTGCAGCGTTCTACCCCCAGGGAGGCTTCCAGAGAGCCGGCCAATCAGAGGAAAGTAGGCACAGAAGGAGGAGGGCTTAAAGAGACAGCAGCTAAAACTTACAGTTTTAGGCAGAAACTGAAATGAGGATTTTAATCTCATTTAATGACCAGACAGATTTAATGACCACTGGACTTGTGTTAAAGATCAAAAGCTTTGAATCCTGTAAACTCAAAAAGAGACACAAACATCCGCTCATGCTGCAACCTGCAATCACCCTGATCACTGCTGCCTGCAGCTATTCTAGTAAGTCTTTGGAGGTGGTGCCAACAAAAACATGCGTGGTTGCTTCCACAGAAAGAGAACGAGCAGAAACAGGAGATGGATGAATGTCTCAGCCTCTTGTCGCAGTCCTGACGACACAATGTGCCGCTTGTTAACCCTGCAGGAGAGAAAGAGTCTGAAGGGACTCAGCCGGAGCAAGAAGGAGGAAGCAGGCAGGGAAATCCCCTTTGGAGGAGGAAGGGCGGGGCGATGCCAGGCAGAGAGTGGAGGAGGGAGGGAGGGAGCGGTCTGACAGAAGGAACTCTGGGAAAGTTCAGAGTTTCCCAGTGAAGGTGAATCTAATGAACAGAGATAGAGATGACAGATATACACGACTTGTTCCTGCTCTCCAGAGAATGAACCCTGCAGATATCAATCCCTGCATGATGTTTCCTTTAGCGCCAACATCAGGACACACTTTGCATGTTTCTCTTCACGGCCTCTCAGGCTGTGAGAACATATAAACAAACAGGATGTTTCTGTCAAACACGACGGCTCCATGATATAAAGTGAAGACACAGAGTGTGTACAAAGCTGAGCTGCAGGTCTGAACCTGTTGTGTATTAAGCTGTTGTCTCAACTGTTGATCTCCAATGATTCTGTTCAGAGCGACAGTCAGCGTGAGAAATACTCCTCTGCAGGGGAGGACATTAGAGAGAGCCCAGGTTGTTAGCTTGTTCTTTGTTAACATTTAGTTTAAAGGATTTTAAGTCAATACGTGTTTTAACTTGGTCAAAGTGTCTCGACTAACGATCGTTGGATTACTTTGATGTGGATGTAATCCACATGATTTTATTCAGCAAAGATCTGCAGCATCTTTTACAATTCTACTACAATTCACTTAGCAGACGCTTTTATCCAAAGCGACGTACATCAGAGAGTAAGAACAACACAAGCGAGGATCAAGGAAAAATAAAGGAACGATGTCAGTAAGGACGAACGATCAGCTTTGAGTCTGATTGGACACACAGGTGCTGAAAGGCATTGCCCAGAGGCCAGGCACAACATGAACTGCCAGTCTGAGACTCTAATCAGTATATAAACCATCTTATACGTCGTCGTTTTCAAACAAAAACAAAAACCATCATCATTACCATCATTACATCAATACTATCGAGATCATCATCATTAAGTTAAGTTAGTAGGTATTCCTGAAAGAGCTGGGTCTTTAGCTTTTTCTTAAAGGTGCAGAGGGACTCTGCAGATCGAATGGAGTTTGGAAGTTCATTCCACCACCGGGGGGCGACAGAGGAGAAGAGTCTAGTCCTTGGGTGCATTCGGATTGTCCCTCCTATCTACTTTCACTATCCACTTTACCTTAACCCCGTGAAAACGTCATGGGGTTAAGGAAAGGTGTTAGGAGAATTCATAAAGGACTTAGGGAAAGGCGATCGCGTTGTTTTGACAATCCGACCACATTTCCACTAGGCGACGTAATAATGCGACGGCGGCGGAGGTTAGTGACGTGAGTCTGCCATGGTGAAACTACAATATTCAGAAAATGGACTACTAAAAGCTCATCTAAAAAACGTTCCCCTGTGCCGTCTTACCGGTGAAATAATCCTAATAACCACGAGGTTGGAATTAAAATAAAAGGAACAAAGGTTACCAGGCTACTTCACTTTGATGGTTTTACAACATCAGCATCACGTTCATAGTTCACCTCTGAGTTTAAGATTGTTCAAAGTTGTTCAAGTCATATTGCAGTGGTAACTTCCATGATCTGCGTCCCTTTTCTTTTTTTATTAACAATGTTTTATATTCCAATTTCTCGTATGAATCAACATCAAATAACAGCAAAGCATCTCCACTGAACATGAGACAAGAATAAAACTAAAAGCAATGTTCACCTTCTTCACACACACAAAATAAAAAGAAATAAATAAAAGGAATACAAAGGCAGTAACAAATTATAAGTCTAATCAATAAATAAACCAAATGCAGATTGTCTCCTCATTTCTCCTCCAACAGATCGTTAGTTTTCGTGAACGGTCGGGTGCGCGAGTCGCTTTAAATATTGCGGCCGCAAGGAATTGTGGGGCGGCATTATCTCATCTCCTTTCGTAAAGGATGGTCCAGTGGTTCCTATGCTAAAGGAGGTTATAAAGGAAGCATTGACCCACCTTTCCTTAGCTTTTAGAGAATTCGAACGGCTCTTATCATGGCCGCCACTTAAATACTTCCGGGGTTAAGGAAAAAAGAATAGTGAAAGGAGATAGGAGGGACAATCCGAACGCACCCCTTGTCTTTGGACCCTGTTGTGAAGGTTTTACCCTTGAAGGTCACATATCCTCCTCCTCTTCAGTTTAAATAAGTCTCAGAGCTCCTCAAAACATGTGAGTGAAGTTTCTTGTTCTGAATCCACTCTGATCCTGTATTTGATCATGTCTATAAACCCCTCTATTTCAGCCTCTATTTCTACATGTCATTTACAGTGTGCAACAGTTCGCCAAATATATGGTGCCTACAGGACTTTTCTTTTCGTTGCCGTGGTAGCAGTGGAGCTGGTTTTATTTTTGTTTGTTTTTTTACTAGATTTGTATCGAGGTTATAAAAATCTGCTATCAAAGAGCTTCAACAAAATGATCTCAATTACTGATCAGTGATTCATCTCTTTGAACAGATTCTGCATGAAATAAAGACATGGGGCAAACGATTGAACTCCTTCAGCAGATCACTAGGTGTATGTTCAGATGACAGAGAGAGGGAATAACGAGCTGCAGAAGAAGAACATCATTGATACTGTTTACAAAGCGTCAGATCAGCCTCAAGGACAGTTTGTATCCTCACACAATCAGACTACTGAACAGCAGACCTCAGTGTCTGTGTTACTTATTTTACAATGTTGTCTTTTGTTCTTATGCTCCAAATTGTTTATTGATTACTGTTGGTTTCAAAGATGAGAGGGTGTCACGGCACCATGCTTCCACTTTACACTGAAGCCTACTTTTAATGTGGATGACAAATAGATTGAATAAACTAGCCTCGATCAGCTGGTATCTCAAAACCGAGTCTGAACTTCCCGTTTAATGGCTTGACAAAAAGCTTTCTTGCCTTGTTGTAAATACTTTTCAAAATAAAGCGTATAAAGAGCTGAAGCCCTTCTGACTTCATCATGTGAGCGGAGCTGCTGTGAAGAACAGAAACACAACAGGCAGAGGCTGAAAATAAAAGCCCTGAAACCAGAGTGGAGGTTTTGGTCTCCTGGGATCAAAACAGCAACAAGGAAGCAGAAGAGAAACGCTGGAAACAGACGAGCTGTGAACAACACGACAACAACACAATCACAGGCAGCAGTCAGAGGCAGAGATAAGAGCTGATCTGAGGTCTGCGTATTCAGACCGCAGACAACAGAAGGAGAAACTACAGCGAGGGTGAGGCCACGACAAACTCAACAGGACAGATAGATAAGAAGTCAGATCTCTGTGGTGCACGTTCAGTGGTTACACAGGCTGTGACAACTGAAGCACACTTCTGCTGCAAACAGACAGCAGCATTAACGCAAGTAAATATATACCCACTGCATGGTAGGAACAACAACACCTGAATGACTGAGTGGAGCTGTCACAGACTACAAGCGAGCCAATCATAAAAAGGAGCTGCAGAGACAACTGCAGCGTTTCAAGTTTCAAGAGGCTCGTGTCTGCGTGTGCGTGTCGCCACAGTAACAGGACTGTAGAGATTCACAGCTGCATGCAAAAATCAACGCTCATATCGAAAATCACAACTGGGCCTCAGAGGGATTACGCAGGCAATCCCTCTGAAATATGAACGTGGACTGACACAAAGAAATACTCTGAATTTCTCAGGCTAGTGTGTGTCAGTCTGGGTGTTTAGGACGGCACAAGTTACGGGATAGATAATCGATGAGCAAAGAGCACATCCCAAACTGCAGTAAAGAGTCAGAGTGTAACTCAGTTTATAATTCACATGATTGGAGCTGGGACTAAATCAGACATATTTTGTGGTCTGAATCACTGATAGGTCAAACGTTTTGGAAATGCTAAAAGAGATTTCTTCAGCATGAAGTCATGAAGCACGTTGTGACGGCTGCAATTCAACCCTCAGAGGAAAAAGCATCCGCTCAAAGAACATCCAAAAATAACTTTTGTTTTTGTCACCGACACACTGAAGATAATTGTTACACCAAGTCTGAAACAACATTTCAGAAAGAATCTCTACAGAGACACAGTGAATTCTTAAGGAGTAAAGCCTTGAGTAAACTTGCTTTTGACTACGTGTACGCAAACACATGACATCAGGCTTGTGTATCCTGCGGTGGTTTGGAGCGTTGGTTGTGCACATACTCAGAAATTAAAACGTGTCCAGGAGATGCAATATGCATATAACCACTAGGAGCAGTGTAGAGTTGTATGATGATGAGACCGGAAATGACAAAACCTGAGACACCAGAGAGCCGCTACAACAATGGCAGAAAGTTTGGAAAAAAAGTTATAAATCGAGTCTGCAACTACCCGCACTATGATGTCATTGCCGTTGCATAGCAACAAACATGCGTGCCAAAATAGCTGGCGAAAGATCATCTCTACGTCTGTGTTTTACGCCGTCTGATTACTGTGGTGCTCCCTCTAGAGGAATCCTCCAGTAACACACGATGTACGAAGGCAAGTATGTGAACGTTTATGTTCAGGACGCAGCCGGTTGTCTACGCGTACGCCTGCGTTCAAAAACAAGTTTATTTGAGCGTTAAGATGCTTGTTTTAGAACACGATAGAGCCTTACGTCACTCTCTTCAAGTCCACCAAACCTCATTGGAAAAACATGAATTTTAACTCTCAGAACACAGGGGTTACTTTTCTATTTCTGCTTTGATTTTTAGGGTCATCCTGTTACTCAAATATTATGGTGGAAACAAACAAACTATTTAAAACACAAAAGACAAAAAAAACAACAACACAAACCTTCTCACGGATCACGCAGGGAACAACAACAACAATGTTGGTCTCTGAGGTAAAATCACTGTTTTTATCAATGAAGTCTGGTAGAGGACTTTTTTTTTTTTATCGAGTCAATTTTCCTCGATGAACTAATTGGTGGATGTTAAACGGACTTGAGCTTGTATAGCGCTTTTCCAATCTTCTGACTTCTCAAATCGCTTTCACACCGCAGGTCACACCAACACATTCACACACTGATGGTAGAGGCTGCTGTGTAAAGAGAACATCAGTATGAACTAATCCCATTCAAACACATTCATACGCCACGGGCGAATTAGTAGCAGGGACTTTGGGTTAAGTCTCTTGCCCAGGAACACATCGGACATGTTGCTGCAGGAGCTGGGGATCGAACCCACAACCTTCCGGCTCGACCGACTCTACCAACTGAGCCACAGCCGTCCTGACTAAATTGTAGCCTTTGCAGCCTGTTTCAGGGCTGTCGTCTGAATCACACTGATGGAGCAATTCTAAAACTTTTAACATGTTTCAGACATTTAGAGCTCAAAATATGAACTGAAACAACAGACACAGCTCGTCCAGTTTCACCCAAAGAATCATGACTTCAATGAACAAGACAAACATATTCATCTGCTTACAGTTTTGTAATAACCTCCATAGTCAGGTGAAGTGAGAGTATTCAACCACAGACCAGCTGACAGACACTTAGTCCCGTTATAAAGATTACAGATAAACAGATGAATGAAGCTGCTGTGAGGAGCTGTGACAAACACCGTCTCATGACTCACAAACACCCAGAAATATATTTCCTAATAAAATCACAGTCCTCATCGATCATCATAATCAGACGCTACCGGACGAGTCGAGACAAAGGAACAGCAGAAACACGTCACAGGAAGCTGTTTGTTCTGTTCTATGGAAGCCCACAAAGGACAAAATGAAACAAGCCTCTGAGACTCACAACGGGACATTAATGTCTGTGGTGTTAAATGAAGGTAAAATAAATATTTATATGAGATAATCTATTCTGAAGGAACTTAATCACATCTAGTTTCATACAGACCTGATATTTAAACACTTCACCATGTTTCTCTAACACTAACATGTATCTCTAGTCTACAAACCCCCCAATGATGAGAAAAGTCCATCCTCTCCGTCTTTTGCCTGCTCCACTTTTCAGAAAATGTGTGCTCAAACAGGCCGTTTGGAGATTTTCCCTTCATGACATCACAAAGGGCAGTAACCCCTCCCCCAGGTGGGTGACACTCCCACAGCTAGGTGTTTGTTCTGCCCTCTGAGTCTGCCTTCTCAACGCAAACAATAGGGCATGGAGCGAGAAAGCCCGAGCCACCCGAGCCCTTCCAGAGAGGGGCGTGGTCAGACACAGCTCATTTACATTTAAAGCTACAGACACAGAAACAGCCTGTTCTGAGCAGGGCTGAAATAGAGGGTTTTATAGGCATGATCAAGCAACTACTTTACTGAGAACATTTAAGAGATAAAAGCTGCAACAAATTGAACAATTCACTGATATGTTGACGGTCAGAAAAGCAGCAATCTAAAGCCCTGTGTCCACCTAAAGTTTTTTCTGGACAAAGAACGCTGGCTGTGCGCTTGGGAGTGATTGCATGAAGATCAGATCATTTCTTCCCTTGAACCCGAGCCGCCCGCTTGGAGGACCACAGCCTCCATACATGGGCCACGCCTACCAAACACTGCAGCACCAGTGCCCTAAGCTGACAGATTTTCAACCTGTGCTTGGAGCGCTGCCCTTTTTTCTCCAGGTGGTCGCCTGCTGCTGCAAACGCTCTCTACTCATTGAAAAAAGACACTGGCGCTCAGAAAGAAGCGCTTAGTAAGTGAACACATGACCTTAATGATCAATCTGAGTGTGAGTTACTTTTCATGATAACGATGCACAGTTTGTGTTTTTCTGTGCAGAGCCGAGCAAACTGTTCCCCTCAAACGTCCAGCTTTTAGGGTTAAATAGTCTAACCTGCTGCAGCTGTAGCTTCTAAAACAACAGAGGAGGGATTTCAATTTCAACTCTAGAAATCTTCCAGATGAAACAAAGTGAGAAGAAAAGAGCTCTCCCACATCAACAGCATGGTGGTCACATGGTCACATGCATCATTTTCAAGAAAAACGCTCAACAGGTTCACAGGTCAGACACAAAGAGCTGTAGAGGAGTGGATTATCTTTCTTAAAAACATTTCAAAGAGAGAAGTGAAAATGTAATTTCTGACTGCTGTGAAAATTAGATTGAGACTCAGAGAGGAAATCCTCCCAGCTGCCTCGCAGGAACACGTCACTGTGGTGAAAGAGTTTCCCCTGAGTCATCACTCGTCTGCTGCAGGAGAGGACGGAGGGATGGGGCCGTGGAAAGAAAAGGAAGAGAAGGAGGACATGGAGGAGATAATTACCCAGGATGGAGTGAACGCGGACAGAGAGCTGAGTCCTCAGGATCAGGATGGGCTTCTTCCCTTTTCTGTGGAAAAAGAAGAGACAGTCAGAGCTGAAGAGAAACCACAGAGAGACTTTCATTTCTCTGCATGTGCATGTTTCCTCCTGCAGGACTGAAGTCAAAGCTACTGACTGAGAGTTTGAAAAATGGCGTTGATCCTCAAAGAAAAAGAGCAGAAGTGGAAACACTCAAAAATCTGCTTCTGTTACAAACCAAGTGAATAAATCAAGAAAACGTTGATAACAAAAGTGAAAACCTTCAGTGTGAAACTGCTCATGGTGCAGAGAGTGATGATAGATATTACTATCAGCCTTACATCTTTTCATTAATATGAATATTAAAGTGAATCTTCGAGTCTGCAGAGGGCGCTAAAAAGCTTGTTCTGCGACTCACGTGATAGTTCCCCGATATGAAACCAAGAATTTGACAAGGCGGCTTCAAACCTCTACATTAGCCGCTAAAACCTCTCACATCGGCTCTCTTCTCCCAGCACTGGAGAGCATCCCTCCCCTGGCAGCCCTGCAGCGTTCTGCACCCGAGAAGGCTTCCAGAGAGCTGGCCAATCAGAAGAAAGGGGGCTCATTGGGAGGGGCGGGCCTTACAGAGACAGCAGCTGAAACTAACTGTTTCAGGCAGAGGCTGAAATGAGGGTTTTTACTGACACCAGGATAAGATCAATAAGGAGTTTTTTTGTGCTGAAAAAAGGTTTCACAGACTGACAACATGAAAGGTGAACATGAGGAGAATACAGGATCTTTACGTTTAATGCTTCTCTTTTAATCCTCAAAGCCTATAGCCAGGGAGAGCGTCGCTAATGATCCAAGGCTACAAACCTGCATGCATGGCATCTACTTTGAATTTTACATAGGAACGTACATGTGTCCGTCAAGAAATAAAAGTGAAAATATTTTACACAGTGCGGGACACAATGACATATATAGGACTGCATTGTTTGCTCATGGACAGCTGCACACTGCTGGTCTGCAGTTACACTTGCGTACCATGCACACAGTCCATAACAGCAGGGGGCAGTATGCACATAGTTGGTTTGCAAATCCGCCAAGGAGCTGAAAGAAGAAGAAGCAACCACGGCAACCACTCGCAGGTTGAGTCCATCCTGCTAACTGTGGACGTTTTTGTTATTTCTGAGACGCCAACAACGACCCTCTTCCTACTTCCACATCTATCGTTCAATCTCCCGCGGACCGTACTCGAGTACACATGAATCGTGCCCGACACCACCTCTTCAAGCGAACTCGGGCACAACACTCAAGTACGATGCGTTTGTGTTCACACTGATCAAATGAACTGGACTTTGGGGTACTCGGATCCACGCTCGGGTCCCTAATGTGAAACCACCCTAAAGTCTGTCCACTTCTGATATAAGTTGAATGTAATTCTGGAAGAAGTAACGTTAACATGAAGTTCATGTTGACCAATGAGTGCTGTTCATGTGCTCCATCTCTGCTGCAGCGAGTTCAGAAGACTTGAGTCATCGACTGTGAGCAGCATCACAAACCACAGGACTACAACAACACACCACAAACACACAAACACACACAGCTCTCTTTAAAAAACCATACCATGAACACAGATTACACATAAAGCCACAAGTCTCTGTAGTGTCAAACTGCACTCGTGTTATCTCCTGTTGGACTGACAGCAGGTGGAGACGATTGAAGCTGCTCACAGCTGATCACAGAACAGCTCAGTTTCCATCGGAGCCGCCGCCGCAGACTGACTGAGGCCTGCTGGGATCAGAGGACGGAAAGAACGACAGCATGGAAGTTTGGAAAGAATGAGAAAAAGAAGTGAGGAGAGTTTGAGTTTCTCTTAAACTAAAAAAAGAAAGTATTCTCACTCAGGGTTTTTAAGACATTATAGAAATCACAAACACAGTTTCCAGTTCTACCTCTAAATGAAACACATACCTGAACACATAGAACCACGTTTCCATCGCTACATAAGGTCGGATTTCACTGACGTTCATTCAATTCCTGGAGAATTTCTCTCACCCTAACTTTAAACCAAGTCATCGCCTAAGATTCACTGATTTATGTTCAGGGGAAAAAGACATGAGACTTCCTTACAACGTGACTTTTTAAACAGATTTATGTCCCCATTGCACGAGTAATACATGCCCAGATACCAAATAAAACACTCTCACATTTCACATTCTTCCTTTAAGGGTCCATGCATCCACATCCATGAGAAGTTCAGTTTTTCTACAGAACTGCCACAGTGTTAGAGCAGAGTTACAGGAGCGTGATTATGAGGACTGGTTGCAACATAAAGAGCAATACTCAGATTTATTGAACCATGATCAGTGTGATGAACTCTCCTGAATGACTGTCACATTTACTCCCACGAGCGACTCACTCTGACTGCTGTGTACCGACTCCTTCTGTCTGAATGACTCGTTCACTGTGAGCTTTCAGCTTCAAATGAAAATTAAGTTAAAGACAAATGAAGCCGGGCTGAGCTGCAGTGTATCATTTCAGTTGTAGTTAAGTGGCGGTCAGCTGGCTGTCAGTTTGAGGAGCTCAGATTGACGATAATATTTCTGTTCCCACAGGAGTCGTGTAGCAAAGACGGAGTAAGAAATATTTCTGCCTCAGAGAAGAAGAGCGAGCTGCTTCAGGAAAACTTCTATGAATGTTTTGAGATTTATTCCCGTAAAAGGAAAGGATCGTGACCCTGATATCTCTCACTTTGATGTTGTAAATATTTGAGTTCATGTTGATGTGATGATCGACAAAAGACCGTTCTTATTTTTTAACCAGAGATATCTGTACGTCTTCCTGCTCAGTCCTTCTAACAGCCCGGACACATTTTACAAATAAACTTTTGTTCTGAATATCTCGTTTAAAAGGGAAATATGATGAACCATATTATTATGAAAAGGGGGATAATACGTCCCCCTTTAAATGCACACAAACCAAACAAAAAGTGCTGACTGTGCGCTCAGGAGTGCTCGCATAGAGCGTTTGTGCACAGAAAAGAAAAGCGCTGCACGTCCGTCAGCCGCTGTATGACCGACACGGCTCCGTTGCCTCTTACTGTATGTTTTTTATTTGAGGTCTTTTATTTCACAGAGCAAAGAGGACGTGGGTACCAGAGACGATCCGTAGGCGGGAATATCATACATTTGGAAAAGAGCGCCGGTGACGTCAACAGCGCCTTTCTGAAACGTTAAAAGATTTTCAACTTGAGCACTCGGAGCAGCCGCACAAAAAAGGCGGAGCACTCAGAAGAAAAGATGCTGAGTACATATCAACGGCTTCATCCACTTCTGATGAATGAAGATGTCAAGATGAAATATTTTTCATTTTCCACCATTAAAACTTGACCGACACCTCCTTCACAGCAGATGAACACAGCTGCTGGGGGTAGGAGTAATGGATGTTGGGTGGAGTATCACTTTAAACAAACAGGGCTGAACTGGTCGCACAGGGCTGAACTGGTCACACTGGGCTGAACTGGTCACACCTGGCGACCATGACAGAGGGCCTTTCTCAAACCACTACCTATACCGTCTCCCTTGAGTTGGCGGGTCCAAAATCTCAGAGGCTAAATTGAGTGGATCGTTTCACCCTCCAACACCGAGTCTGTACTGATGCTGACTTACTTAACAGGTGTAACATTTTTCATCGCTCCTTATGGAGAACGCTCTGCACATTAAAGTTCAGCGTATCATTATTTATGTCCACAGCTTATTTTTTGAGTGACACAAAATCATGGTTATATAAAGTTCCTGTTTCCGTGGGAGTGAGGGGAGTTTGTCCCAAAGCTTGCTGCTGTATTTATCCCCTCCACCTTAACAAAAGGTGCTTCATTCAGCCGTGGGCGTGACGTCAGACGGAGCGTCGGAGTGTGAGTGTGGAGGGAGCGCCCAGAGAGTGAACACAGACAGGTCGAGTGAAGGTTAAGGTTCTTACGCTATGTCTTCGTAGAAGCTCTCCAGCTCGTCTCTCTGCTCGGCCATCGACGAGTCCAGGTCCAAATAGTTTCCATTATGAGCCAGTTGAAGGGTGCACTCCTCCAGCTGAGACACACAAAACACCACAAGTTAATATTTCAATGATTACATACGTCTTCATGCATCAGATCAGGTTGTCAGTATAAACAGATCCTGCAGCAGCTGCTGTAACACAAACAAAACCTACTAAACCTGTTCTTCTAATGAGGTCAACTCCATTTCTTAAATGACATTTATACGTCAACAGGTCATTAGCTGGGCGCTGTTCTGTATGAAATGCTTCCTCGGCTATTTATCCCCTGGATCATGAATCACTCAGTAAAAACGTGCGTCAGAAATATGAAAGGGAAACCTGCAGAAACATTTGAAATGAAAACAATCAGCTTCTGAAAGAAAGGAAGTTAAAACATTTAGGATAACATATTTGTGTTTGGTTGGATCTTTTATTATGCTAATACCTTGTTCCGTTTATGAGCAAACACACCTATGTTGTTATTGTGTCTCACAGGTGCGACTCAGTTATCAGCTTATCCATTCATACAGGTGAATACAACCACACACCTGTATGAATGGAGTGAGTATCATTTACGACCTGCTGGACAGATCAGCCGCCGTGCTGTTCAGAGGTGCAGCGCTGCATGTTTGACACAGTGAGGCAGGAAACAGCTTCAAATAATAAAAATGACAATCACGTTTTTTTCTTTTTATTGACATCTTTCTGTCTCCACAGACCGAAACAGCAAACGCAACGATCGGTGTGGAGCAGCTTTGAAGTTCTGACTGGTTCAGCGTCAGAGGAGGAAGAAGAAGCCCCGACATCTTCACTTGTGTTAAGGTTCACGTCAGCTTTAATTTACGCAATTATGAATACTGCACATAGTTTTTTGGACAACCAGAATCAAAGTTTAAAGTACGTCATTGTCTGTCGTCCACCTTGGGCTCGACTGATCGGTCATGTTCCTGTGACATCACATTTCATCAGATTATACATTTTTTGAAAAATGAGTTTTGGAGCTTTTTGCAGGAAATGTGGGGGGATAGAGTGGGGGGGGGGGGTGACATGCAGGATTGGGAGTCGAGTGGGACTTTGACTGTAGCCTCTGAACATGGGGGTGCCTGCTCTACCAACTGAGCTAAACCAGCGCCCCCCCAGCATCAGATTACCATTAGCTCAAATACTTTGGATCATGAGCAAACAGCAGAACTTAAACAGTCTCAGCTGTTCTTTGTATTTGTTGTCATGACAATAACAAACGAACATCCTGATTTTTACTGCTCTTTACTTGAAATGTTACAAAGCCCTTTATAGATGTTAAAAAATAAGCCATGTTGGTGTGCTAATATGTCAAACCTCTATGGTCGAGATGGTTATCATTAGAACTGCTACACATCCTTATGCTAGCATTGTCATGCTAGTTCAGCTAATGTCTTTTGTTGTCTACAAGTCAACACCGCCTGTGAAAGTGCCTGGTTTCTTTCTGCTGATGATGCTTTCAAGTCAAACTTACTTCAACTTCTAAACGGGCTCAGAAGATCACAAAATAACTTTATGCTTTATTTCTAAAGACTCGTGTGTTTCTTATCTATCAAATCTTTTTTACAAGATTTATTTTTGGGCCTTTATTGTCGAGAGAGGACAGTGGATGGAGAACGAAATCAGGGACAGAGAGAGTTGGGAATGATGTGCAGCCTCCGTATGTGGGGCGCGGGCACCAACAAGTCTTTTAGTTTCTGCTACTATCTAACTTTTCACAGTTTAAGTTCTGCTGGTTTTGCGCTTGTTTCGTTCTGACTGTCTTCTGATTCTTGGAAATTTAATAACAACTCTTCATTATCTAATCCGTGTAACACGTCATCTACTCTGCATGAACTCTCCTCTGCAGCAGATACGATAGCATGCTAGATATTTCTCTTTTCAGGCAGTAAACAAAGTCTGTGTTTGGTCGAATGAGGTCTTCAGATCTGCATGTTTTCCGTCTATTTATAGCCTGGCAGGGGCTGCGTCTTGTAGCTGTGAACCATGAGTCACGGTCAGGTATGGAGGCTCGATTCAAGGGCAGAAAACAAAACCGGTCTGATGGTGAAAGTGAGTTGCTGAACAGACTCTGAACCAGCAGAGTCACATTTTTTTCTGCAGCAGCAGCTCCTCCCGCTCAGACTCCTCTGGAAATATCGACTGTGGAGCCCGAGTAGGCAGAGCACCAACACATGACCTCACCTGCATCTTTTATACTAACTCTGAATGTGGAGATCATCAGGATTGTTTGCTAGCTGAAGTCCTCAACTACTTTTCTTTTAAATAACCCATAAATGTCCCATAAAATTACTGTCAATGGTTCCGTTTTTATGCCCCCAAAAGTAGGGAACTCACTGCCTCTGGATCTGCAAATGTGACAGGCGGTCTTTGTGCTGAGCTAGGCATATCTTTGTGTTGGACAAGCTGATAACGAGTCTTTAAGATGAATTCCTCTTCAGGCTTTTTTCTGCAGGAGCTGCCTTCACATGAGCGGAAGGAAAAGCCTGTTAGCTTCTTATCAACACGATGCTGTTAGAATTGCATCCGTCCGTCCATCTTTCCCTCCATCGAACTTATCTCCTGTTTACAGGGTCCACCCTTTTCCTCCACAATCACTCTACACGGCCCACATCAAGGGAGGAAGGAGAGGGGGAGAAAAAAAGGTTTTAAAATAGCCAGGGAACACTGCAGAAGAATTCATGAAATGTTTGGCTTCATTCTGGAGAAGCAAGTCTACATCTCATCAAATCACCTCGTTGGATCTCAGCCTGCAGGACGAGTCTCAGGGCACGATGGGAACAATTAGGGGGTCAGTGGAGGAATGTAATCTAGTGGGACCAGCGCTCTGCTCTTTATCTGATCGTGGAGATTCCAGCGTGGCACCGAACGCCTCGCAGCGGCCTGATTTAAGTCTCCTTTGTGAAACTAACAAGGACGTTATAAAGCATGTTTTGGAGCAGATCTGAGTACCCGTTACATAAAGATGTCAAGAGCTGCTCGGGATAATAAGGTTGCCAACATTTACAAAAATCAAAAATATCCAAAAGTTCCAAAGCTCTTGATATAATAGAGATCTTCACTCACATTTTGAACACAAACACTGGAAGTTACTGATGTTTCTTAAGTACATTGGGTGTCTCATAAAGATGCAAAAGTTTTGTTCTCTGACAAACAGCCGGAGAGAACCGAGGATTGTCACTGGCTTAATTGCACAAATACATTGTCAACGAAAACCGAAATGTTGCCAATCTATTTCTGCTATTTAGACAGCATGCAGAAGTTTGCTTGCAATTTTTTGTGATTAAAAAAAGGGTTGACGCACTACCAGATTATTATACTTCAATATGATTATAGAAAAAATCAAATGAGGGGGGCCAGTGGCCTCATGGTTATTTTGCACGCCCCATGTACATGTACATTGGCTGTAGCTCAATGGTAGAGTCGGTCGTCTCTCAACTGGAGGCTGCAGCAACATGTCCGATGTGTCCTTGGGCAAGACACTTAACCCCAAATTGCTCCTTCTGCTTCGTTGGCTGCGTATGAATGTGTATGAATGGGATAAGTGACCTCTGTTGGTCACTTTATACAGCAACCACTGCCATCAGTGTGTGAACGTGTAGGTGTGACCTGCGGTGTGAGAGCGCTTTGAGTAGTCAGAAGACGAGAAAACTAGAAAAGTCCTCAATGCGAGCGGCCCTGGCTAAAATCCGACCTTTGGTTCATTTCCCGTAGTTTTTTATATTTCTTTGTCTATTTTTGACAATTGATCATTAAAATATAACTGATTGTATCACTTTCAAACATTATAAAGAGTATCGGACAGTTTGACAAACTTAATTAAAAATGAGAAATTACAAATGTCTTCTTCTTTTGATGCTGTGGTAGTGAAACAGGTGTTGTTTGTTTGTTTGTTTGTTTGTTTGTTTGTTTTTCCTAGGGTCATCTTGAAGTTTAAAATTCTGGTATCATGACAACCTGAGATAAGAAAGGTTAGAAAGGCTGTCAGGCTGCAGCAGACTGCTGCTACGATACGAAGAAGGAGAAACAAACACAAGTGTTGAGTAATCTCGTTCTCTTAAACAGAAACTCCCTACGACAGTCGAGCAGGCTGCATCTCGGTCAGTGTACTTTAACCTCTGTGATAGCAGTGGAATGAGTGCCACAGTGAAATATGACTGATATGTATCCGTGACCTCATGCTGAGTTGTAGCATGTTGCTGTGTCACTTCCTATTTGGAAAACTGCCCTCAGGACAAAAACAGACGCATCATTAGTCACCCAGTGGACAGGAAACTGACCCACAGAGCTCATTCTTCTTTTATGAACAGCTACAGATACAACAAAGTCACATTTGAAATCTCCGGTTTTCATTTAGAAACACCCCTCGACACTTTAAGTTGACGAGTCAAAGCTGTGAGGCCAGAAGTGATTATCCTGTTTTGTTAAACCTGGGCCACGTTTTACACATTAGTGGGTCTAAATGGTTAAAAAACCTTTTGAATGACTCCAGCGGGCAGCAGTGAAACCGGCTGTAATGGCTGCAACACCATCCTGGGAAAACACTCTTGAACAAAGTATGTCCAACAATAGTTCTTGTTTTTGCCACTGACAGACTCAAGTTGTTGATTTTAGTGTCTGAGAACTACAGCCCGACCGATGAATCAGCCGGTCGATATTAGCATGTCACGTGACTATTTCATCTTAATTCTTTTTCACACATATTTAAAAACAGCATTCCAGAGATCAACGTAATTAAAGTGTATATCTATATCAATCGATCTCTAAAGACCGAAGATAGATCTAAGAAAGATATCGGCCTCTCTCTAATATCGGTATCTATATCGGCCGCAAATATCGGTCGGGCACTACTGACAACTTAAGAGACGGTAGTCCAACAAGAACAGACATTTTGGTTAAAGAGTAAGTAGTAGGTTCAAAAGAATACTGAAGGGGCGTCGTGGCCTAGTGATTGGTACGCGCGTTCCACATCCAGAGGCTGTGGTCTTTGAGGCGGGCTGCCCGGGTTTGAATCCGACCTGTGGCTCCTTTCCAGCAATACATTCCCCCACTGTCTCTCTCCCTGATTTCTGACTCTATCAACTATCCTCTCCAATAAAGGCCCAAAAGCCCAAGAAGAAATCTTCACAAAAATAAAAAAGAACACTGAAATGTAAACGTCTTTTGCACCGTGTGCAATGTCATTGCTTGACACTTGTTATAGAAACAATTTGTGCAACACAAACGAGGCAAAGAGCAACAGAGGGATCACTTTTCGCCTCATGGAGTCATGATGTGATGAACAAAACTAGAGATGCTTCATAAACAGAGATGTCCCTTTACGAACCCTAGACCCTGGAGTTGACTGACACAGAGTACCCCTTCGATACCAGTGTGACACAATAAATACTATTGGTGGAATAACTCTGATTGTTGACATTTCACAAGCTTTGGCTGACATTAAATTATTCTCTTCTAGCACATTTCTGTATCGTTTATTACTGTAAGTTGTGTCATATCGATGCATTGAACTTTAAAGATGAAATCATTGCTTCAGACCCACCTCTATGCCTCCTTAAGTCCAGTGGAGGTTCACATTTATTGCAGGATTATTAATCATTTGACTTATATTGGTTGTCTTATTATGTAGTATATTTTTGTTTTAAGCTTGAACAGCACTTTGGTCCCCTGTGTCTATATAAATAAACTTGGACTTGACCTCACTTGACTGTCTTATAGTGCTTTCATTCCTCCACAAAACTCCTAAAAAAACTCCTCAATTTTCCGGGGAGAGCTCAGTCAGAGTCTATCCGGAGTTTCTCCTGCCAGCCTCCTAGTATTTTTTCAGCAGAAAAGTGAGCTGAAGTGAGAACGCAGCAGGATACAATCAGGAGAATTCACCTCCAGCTAAAGCGGGAGGGGGTGGTGACATTTATTCCCTGAGACCAGTGCATGACCATAGACTGTCTGGACGTCACCGCTACGATCTCTGTGCAGGTAATTAAACTGCTGCATTACGTTTTCTGTCCTCCAGGATGTTCTTCTCCACTCTTTTGTTGGTATTTAGATTCTTTCAAACTACACATATGTTTGATATAAAGGCTAATATTCTCATTTAAGTGTTGCATAGCGTACTCTGTTGCTTCCTCTGCCACTTCCACGTCACTCTTCATACGTCATGTTTTGCCTCAGGAGACCCCCCCCCCCAGACCAACAGGGAAAGTCTCCTGCTGTGAGGCACATGTGTGAATAACCAGGTCAGGATTGTCTTCCTGAAATCCTCTACACATTTTCTTCATGGAAATTGATGCCACATTTTAGGCAGTATGAGAGGACAATACTGATACTGGAACTGCTGTAGGCCTACTAACGTTACGTTTTTTCAGAAACAGATTTTGTTGGTCAGAGATTGTGAAATATCAAATGAGTCCACTTTTGGGAATTTGCTAATTTGCTGCTTTTATTTGGTTTGACGTCATGGTGACTGAATATTTGGGGGGTGAATGTTGATCAAGAACAAGATGATGGAGACTGATGTGTTCATGGGTTTCTGGCATTAAATACAGACGGGTATAGTAATCAAGAACATAATAATAGGCAAATAATTCAACAACAAACAATCACTTAAAATGCC
This sequence comes from Tautogolabrus adspersus, assembly GCA_020745685.1. NCBI lineage: Eukaryota > Metazoa > Chordata > Actinopteri > Labriformes > Labridae > Tautogolabrus > Tautogolabrus adspersus. The sequence continues at coordinate 33,305,417 of CM036535.1, read as the reverse complement.
ATCTGTAGGTATGAACTGAAGTATTGAAGGCCGCACATTAAACTTAAACCCATGCTGGCGCCAGCTGAAAAGTCAGAGGATCACCAAATTGATTGCAAGTCATCATGATATGACCATGAATGCCTGAACCAAATGTAATCACAATCAATCAAACTGTTGTTGAGATATTTCAGTTCTTACTGGCAGTCTGATCGTCTTTGAACCATCATGACTCTAAAGTGAGTCAGTGAACGCATCACTGACCTGCTTCATGCAACAGATGCAGACCCAGGGTTAGGACAAGGTTTGTGTTTTCCTGATTATGAAGCTCCACTATAGTAATGATGTCTTTGCAGCTCTCTAACAATACTGGATCACCGAGTCCCCCCTAAGAGCAGGAAATTGGACCTTATCACTGCAGAAATCAGTGGGTTTAAAAAGCATCAAATTAGATATTGGAGTTGCTGGACTTAAGAACTTCAGATGTACAGTTATATCTAAGTGTACCAGAATGTATAAAGTAAATAAAAAGCAGGCTAAAATAACCTGGTACCAGACTCCATTTAAGAAATCGCCATTTTAAGTCTAAAAGATATGTCAGGAAACTATTTGGAAGAAGCGAATTGCTGAAAATCTGACTCAATTATTCTGGTAAATTCGGGGACTAACAGAAGCTGAGTGTGATATTACTACTTATATTTAATTTATTTAGATGTTTCCCTTACTAAGTAATGACAACACATTTATACAGACTTTTAAATATTCTGTGCATGGCCACATTACCAGGGAGGAATTAAAACAGCTGATTTTTCAGCTGAGTTTAGCGTGGATCACACCTGTGGATTTTACTCCTGTACTTTTATTTCCCTGCAGGTTTTCATGTTGGTTGGCCAAAGTAAGAAAGCGACCCAACATCATGTGAGTGTTGTAGTCCAGGTAGTGACCCACCTTCAGAGGCGCCTCCAGCAGCTTGTGTATCCCGGCGATCTGCTCACTGAGCGGCAGGTTCTCCTCTACGTTCACCGTCGGAGGTCTCCGGGGTTCTGGGAAGTTTGTGCAGATAAACGGATCCGTGTCCTCCAGGTACTGGACCCGGCAAACGATAGAGGCCATGTCCGCGTGACCGCAACTCAACTGCGGCTAAAAGTGTCCGTGTGGCTCGGTGTGGAGGCGTCCTGCACTGGAAGAGACTTTTAAATGAAGAAACTCCGCTCTAGGTTTCCCCGCTGTTTGGACTGCAGACCTGTGAAGATACTGAGAGTGTATGAATGCACATCCGTTTGCACCTTTCAAAATAAGTGCTCCTAAATGCTCCACAAGCCATTGTGACACCAAACAATCCAAAAGGCGGCAAGTACGGTGGCCCTGATAATCAACTGCACACACACACACACACACACACACACACACACACACACACACACACACACACACACACACACACACACACACAAATCACTGAGAGCATAAAATATTTGAAACATAAAAAAATGCACAAAACGCCAATTAAAATATAAATAAAAAAGTAATAATAATTTGAGCCACCAGTAGCGTAGTGGTTAGGGCTTGTGCCCCATGTACAGAGGCTGTAGTCCCCCAAGTGGGCAGCCCGGGCTTGATTAGATTTCGTATTTGTTTGAGTTCTTATTCTTCCCTGGTGTTGTTTTCCTTGTGTTTCTTTAAATTAATGTTTCCTAGTGTTGTTTGTTTAGTGTTTCCTGTTTTATTGTGTAATTTCCAATCCTTGTGTCCCTCTTTGTTCTAGTTATATTCTTGAGTTTCTGTGTGTCTTCAGTGTTACATGTATGTATGTCTTTTGTAGTTGTCCTCAGTGTTTCTTGTCTTGTGTTCATTCCTGCCTCTGTGTGTTTCCATCCAGTTTGATTGCCTTTACCTGTGTTTGATTACCCATGTCTATTTCGTCTCTGTGTTCCTTCCCTCTTGTTGTCAGATCATTGTCGTTTATTGAATGTTAGCGTCAGTCTATGTCAGAGTTTCCAGTGTTTCCTAGTGGCTCCTTGTTTTTCCTTTTGTTGGACATTTTCAATTAGTAAGTTTTGTTTTGTTTGCCCTTGGCCTTTTGTTAATAAATATAGTTTTAGTTTTGCACTTTGGTCCTTTACTTTGTTTCTTCATAGCTCATGACAAATAGGCTGTTAAAGGTTCTTGTTTTAAAAGGTTAGGCCCTTCAGATTTATAGTCTGTTATTCCTTTGGAATGGGGTTAACTTTGATTATCTCGTCATGGCATTTGAACATTTTTTAGGAAACATTTAAAAAAAAAAGAAGTTTTATAAAGAATGATTTTGAGTCATATTAAATATTTGAGTTTTATTTTGAAGGAGCTATCGCAGACTTTCCGCTTTGACGCCGAGCGGCTTGACTGTGGACGTTCCACGAGTGACGTCATCCCAGTCCAGCATGGAAATACATTGGGAATGACATAATGAATAGATGTATGGAAACAGTGTGAAGCCGCAGCTGTTCTCAGGTCAGTTTACAGCTCAGCTCAGAGACCTGCTCTTTGTCAGCTAAAAACAACACACGAAGAAGAAATCAGTCATCCAGGGCAACACGATGCAGTGTTTTTACGAGTTTAAGGACCTGAGAGCTGAGCAGGTAATAGAACAGCGCCCTCTGGTGGAGGAATGACTACAGTACAAACCTTCATTATAATTGAAATAGAAGTATTTTATTTCAGTAGCCTATACGGAAAAGTTACAGATAGCGCATTCAAACTTCTAATTTAGCTCCTCGTGCAGTTTTTAGGGAGAACATCCACTGCAGAGTTTGTTTTAATAACAGCATTTATGAACCAAACACTGTGAATAGATGATGAGAACATTGGCTCAGACATTGAGTCTCTTATATACAAAAGAACATTTGAAAAAGGCCCTTTAGGAAGGATATAAATATATATAAGACTAACACATGAGAGCCTCTTACAGACAATATCATGATTGTTTGAGGGCCTCATGTGACACAGTCATATGATAAAAACATGCAACATATAACATTAACAATGAACATGATGTACCAGCAGTGACGATTCTAGAGTCTGTTGGGGCCCTAGGCAAAAATCATTTGGGGGCCCCTCCATCCAGCGTACATCAGCATCATGTCTTACTCCTCTTCCTCTTTGTTTCCTGTTTCTTTTGTCTCTCCTTTAGACGGATAATTCCTCTTCATCTTTATTTGTTGACTTTCGTTGACAAACTTCGGTTTTCACAGCAATAATGCATGCAAAGCTTAGCAGGGCAACGAGAGTGAGTGCTGTCAGATGGGGCCCCCTTAGGGAGGTTTCCTATTATGTCATTGCAAAATTTGCACATTTTGGGGCACTGCTTTGGTTTAAGTTTGTCAGCCCTGAGGGGCCTGTTGACATGCAGCGCCTCTGTGTATCAGAGCTTCTAATTGAATCCCTGCTACCATTGACAAGTTTAAGTTGCAAGCCTAACTATGTTTGCTTTACGTGTATTTCTACATACTTTATACTTAATGAACCACAGAGGGAAATTCTGGTTTTACACTCTGTTATTAAAAGATGTGTTCCTCACACACATGGGCCCGAATCACACACGTGCACAAACAGGATCTGTGGACATGCATTAGTGGAGAGCTGTCAGGGTGGGGGCTGCTACACATTGCTTCCCAAGAATTGCACCAGAGCTGTTTGGGGTTCAGTGCCTTACTGAAGGCACCTCGGCAGTACTCGGGTTAGAAGACAGACCAACGTCAATACTTTGGCCAGCATTAGGACTTGAACCAGCAACCCTCCGGTTCCCAACCCAAGTCCCTCCAGACTGAGCTGCTCCCTTATCTGGATAACATTGTTCTTTTAGATTGTATACTTTTTATATGTATTGATTATTTAGTCTACTCGTTTCTTATTTATTTATCTTACCTTCATTTTTCATCACTGTCTATTGCTGCCACTTGATTTCACGTAACGAAGCACTTCACTGTTCTGCTCTTGAACTGTTTCATTCTCTGGCTCTGTGCGGTCCCAGTATTTATGTTTTTTACTTGAGCTGTGGAATTTCTGTACGTCTGCATCAAAACTCCTCTTGTTGTCTTTTGTGTATCTGTTGTGTCTTGATGCCTGCTGCAGATCTGATTTCCTTCTGGATATTAATAAAGTTGAAGTTGAAGGCTTCATGACACAATGCCTACCCACGTACAACATAAACATAAGGAATATATATTTTATATTACTTTCCTGTGCACCTGTCTTATGAAATAGAGTTTAAAAAAATACTAGCAGCCTTTCCAAAAAAAAAAGACCAAATAGTAGGTTTTAATATAAGTCCCGCCTCTGACAGGGCAAAAAGCCAGTCACAGTTTACGATTTCTGGGGTGGCACCTGGGGTGGCCAATCAGATTTCTAGGGGGGCCCATGCCACCCTTGGCCACTCATCTGTACACGCCCCTGGATTGTTATATGTTCTTTGAGGACTAAAAGTACTTAGGAGTGTGACTGGATAATAAACTGGACTGATCTAAGAACACAAGGACATCAGGGGGCCTGAGCCGTATCTACTTCCTGAGGAGGTCTTTAACAATCTGCAAGACGATGCTGAGGATGTTCTTAAAGTCTGTGGTGGCCAGCGCTATCCTGTTTGCTGTTGTGTGCTGGGGCAGCAGGTTTAGGATAGCAGATGCCAACAGACTCAACAAACTCATTTGCATGGCCAGCGGTGTTGGTGGGATGGAGCTGGACTCTCTGACGGTGGTGTCAGAGAGGAGGATGCTGTCAAAGGTTTTTGTCATCTTGGACCCACTCCACGATGTGCTGGTGAAACACAGCAGCTCATTCAGTGCAAGACTCATCCCCCCACGATGCACCACAGAACGCCACAGAAGGTCATTCCTGCCTGTGGCCATCAATCTCTATAACTCCTCTCTTTGAGAGTCAGACACTTAGTCTGGACTTATTTCACACTCAGAAGTGGAAACTTCTCCAATGTATGATTAACTCCAGGATTGAAGTACTCATGTAAATATAAAATAGTAAATGTTGGCTGAAAGGGAATGAGTGTATGGGATGTACATTTTCTTTGTGTCTCTTATACATCACGCAGACTCTGTACTTTTTGTGTTTGTCGATAAAATCAATACAGATGTTGTTGAGTGTTCTTTAAATTTGACGTGTTCTCGTGTCGTGTTGACGTAGTACTGTCATCGTCCAGCAGGTGGAGGTGTTTCTCTACAATCTGCAGGCTGAGAGCTTGCAGTGCGATTGCATAAGAAAAGTGATGAAACATGCTGAAACACACACACACGCACACACACACACACACACGCACACACACACGCACGCACACACACACACACACACACACACACACACACACACACGCACACACACACACACACACACACACACACACACACAGGACTTTGGCTGAACTGATAAACTCTATGCTGTGTTTTTCCTTTTAACTATCAGTCAATTAATCGATAATGATAACTGAGGAGACCCCACTCACCATGGTTTGAATCATGTCTCCTGTTCCAACAGCAGCCAGTCAGTTACCATGACAACTATAATGGTGAACTACTAATGTAAGTGTTTGACTTTAAAATATTATTTTATATATTTGACGAAAGGGGACAAAGTTGCCTTTAGTAATTATAATGATAAACTATACATCCCTTATCTATGCAGCTTTCCCCGCTCGGTGTTGATCCCAGCTGTCATTGGGCGAGAGGCGGGGTACACCCTGGACTGGTCGCCAGCCAATAATTATAATAAAAAATATTATTAATAATGTTTAGCAACTTTCATACTAGCTCAAAGGGGTTTACTGTAAGACACATAAATGCCCGGATATAAGAAATATTTACAGAGGGATATAGTGTCACAATAATGAGACACATAACCTAATTCAAAATGCAAAATGGAGAACAAGATAGCAAAATCTAATCCCATTTAAAGTAAACGAGAACAAATTAAAGATCAGAATAAGAAACATGCAATGCATACATAAGGTAAACCTTCATATAAAATCCTAGACTATAAGATTAGTAGTCAAAGGGGGCGCTAGTAGCCTGTGCATGCCCCATGCAGTGACGATTCTAGAGTCTGTTGGGGCTCTAAGCAAAACTAAATAAGGGGCCCCTCCAACCAGCGTTCATCACCGTTATGTGATGAACGCTGGTTCATCACATAACGGTGATGAACCAGTGTCCCGACGCTAACTCCTCTGCCTCTTTTTGCCTCTTTCTTTTTTCACTTGCACTCAGATAATTCCTCTTCATTTTCCTTCGGTGACTTTCATTGACAAACTTTAGTTTTCAAAGCAAAAGTAGATGCAATGCTTAGCAGGGCATGTAGAGGGAGTATTGTCAGATGGGGCCCCCCTAAGAGAGGTTTTTCTACTGTCATTGCAAAATTGAGCCACTGCTGTGGTTTAAAGTTTGTAAGCCCCAGCCAGTAGGGGGCCCCCAAACAGTTGCCTGTATTGCCTGTTGAGAAGATTAAGATTAACTTTATTGTCCCAGTTGGAAATTCGCCTTGGACTTCACAATGCTCTGATGCAGTAACAAAATATCAAAATACATTCATTCATCAGTAAAACATGTCAGTTAAATAATCATTAAATATACAAGTGGCGCCTCTGGCCCCATGCACGGACACTACAATCCTCTTATATTTAGCTCATGATGCACGGGAGAGTGGATAGAACCAGAAATCAGGGAGAGAGAGGGCGGGGAACGACATGCGAGAAAGGAGCCACAGGTCAGATTCAAATCTCGTTACTGATGCCCCCCAAGCTGCCGAATTTTGAATGAGCTGAAGTGAAGATGGACTTTTGATCCAGCCATGACGACGTACTGACTGACAGGCTCAACCTCCTGTCAGTCAGTGCTGTGGTGTGATGGAGCTGTAACATCTCCCACTGATGGACCAAAGCTGCTCCCTGCGTCTTAAAAAGTCACGGACATCACACAGACACACAATGTCCAAATATATCCTCATGCATGTAACAATTACTGTGCAAAAGCTATTTCTTTTAATTTGTCATGTTGGTCTTTATTTTATCTTTAAGGTAAAACTGAACCTGGACTTCAGAGCCTGCAACATGTTCGGGCTTTCCTCTCTGCAGCGCTGAATGAGGCCAAAAGTGATTCAGTGATTCACAGCGTTTTTAAGCTGATGCTACAAGCCACGGTTGCTACGGTTACTGGCTCCAACTCCATCCCAGAGTTTCAACATAGTGAACGTTTGCAGCTGTCGCTGTTGGACGCTCGCTCTGCTGCTCCACCTGGCTAGACTCCCACACACAGTCACACTGGGACTCCACCAGTTCAACCACAGCCTTCTGTACTGGTGACCACACACTCCCAGAGGGGACATCCGGAGGACTCCTGAATAACGAGGAGGTGGGCTGTAAAACTCGGAGGTCATAAATCGTTATCATGCCTCACTGACTAGTTTCGTGTATCTTAAAGTGAGGACAAGGGATGAGGAAAGGAGAAGAGGAGGTACCAGAGGAAAAATAAAGAGGTAAGAGAAAAGGAAAGGAGGAAGTTAGGAAAGAAACAAAGGGAATAAGAAAGGAAAAGAGTACATAACCAAGGAGATGATGGGCTGAGGAATAACATGAGGAAAGAAGTGAGGATGGAGCGGTACAAAAGAGAAGGAAAGGAAACTAGGATGTAGGGAGTGGAAAAAATAAGTTAACAAATGTAGGCAATGACTTTGGGAGGCAGAAACAAGGAAGTCGAGAAGTAGATAAGGACCAGGAAAGGAAAGGAAGGAAGAAATGAAGTGAAGTCTTAAGGAAGAAAAGTAGGGGACAGAAGCTGTTTTCACACATTTACTGCACTCCTTTTTATTATTTGGGCCTTTTTGTCTTTATTGGATAGGACAGCTGAAGAGAGACAGGAAATGTAGGAAGGAGAGAGTGGGGGATGACTTGCAGCAAAGGGCCGAAGTGGGTTTCGAATCAACGGTCACTGCGTTGAGCACTACAGCCTCCATACATTGGGTGCACAGAATAACCAATAGGCTATCAGCTCCCCTGTCTTGTACTCCTAAAAATTTGGCGTGCATGTGTGAATGCAAACTGTCACCCCATTCTTCACCCCAACTGGCCAAAAATATCCACAAGAAGTCGGGTTGAGTCGATACGCGAACGCAGCAGGTGATATTTGGGGGTGATGATGTTTCTATCATGCGGCAGGTGCAAACCCTGTGGGACCATCGTGCATTTAATAAAGCTGCTTCATTATCTACCCTGCTAAGCAGTATGTTTATTTTCTCCACTCATTCGTTGAGACTTTGAATACGTCCAATTACACATTGTATTGACACAAATGCAAAAACTGTCATCATAGCGTTGGAGTTCTTTGCTCTGTCCGCCATATTGAACATGTCGTAAACATTATACTGTGACTTCTGCAGCCTCGTTTTTACATCATATCCTGCCTGGAGCATGGAGGTGAAGACAGAAAGAGAGGAGAAGGTAGTACAGGAAAAAAAGGGGTTAAATAAGGAGAGGAGCGATTAAAAAGCTCATAAGGATATAGGAAAGGAAATATGGAGGTATGTCTCTAGAGAAATGAGATAAGAAAGAAGACGAGGAAGCATTACTTTTGTGACAAAACCTACACCTGCAGAGAGCTGTCAAGGACAAACAAAAGCCTTCTGTTGCAGGTTATGAATGTCGTACCTGAACTTTTCTCTCTGTTTTACACGCTGAACTGAAAATCTTTCTCTGTTTCCTCGTCTCTCTGCAGGCTCTGTGCACCATCTTTGACCCCCGTCTTATCTCTGATCTGTGTGACACTGATACGATCCTGCTGCAGCGTATACCATATCAGTCTTATCTCTGACTGCTGACACCTGGGCAGGTGTCCAGGTGTGTCAGCTGGGCGGGGCCACATACCTTCAGCTAACTCAGACTCTGCACTCTAAAAACCGTACCGCACTTGATAGGTGAATTAAAAAATCTCAATGGTGGTGCATTTAAGGACACGGAGAAGTTTCCTTCTAATGCATCAAATAAAAAATCCACAGTTTCTTCTGTTTGTCCTCTGAGTTTGATTTGCTGACATCATCACTGTTGTTTTTGGCAGCAGACAATCAAATGTTGGACACTGAACTGTCCTCAAACGCCCCGCACAGAGAAGTTCAGAAGGACTCCGCCTGCAAAAGCATTGAATAAAAAGAATCAAGTCTGTGAACTGACACTTACACATTCTTTTAAAGCATACTCTGATTAAACTTAATGAGCTTTAAATTATTATGTATGAGGGAGCGGACATTGCAGGCATGTGTGGAGTTTTTTTGATCCCAATCTGCTTCAGTTCAAGTGATTAAAACAGATAAAGACAGGAGTTAATGGAGCTCAAACTAGCACAAAGAAAAAGTGTGATGAGAGGTTTCAGCGGTTTCTAGAGAAGAACTTCTGGAGGGAGGTGGATCGCCTGCAGGGAGACACACAACATCTTTTCCAGTTTGTACACTTGGCATGTTCCTCACATCATAAACACTGAATTGTTCCCGTGTGTGATCTTGAAATAGAATCGAGAATGAGAATCGTTTTTCTCCACTGTTCTTTGTGATCATTTGGCAGAAAGGAGACGAGTGAACTGATTGATAAGAGCGATTTAGAAGAACAAATCTGCATCTTATTAAAAGACCGCTTGGGAGCTCAGGAGGAAAACTTTGCATCCAGTAATTATTTGTCGTAGTTGTTTAGTTTTGGCAGAAATGCTTCGACTGATCTGTGATCAGCACAGCTGGTGTTTGTTTCCTGTTGTCCCGTAAACGCTGACGTTTAGCGAAGATGTCTTTTTATGGAACATGTAGATCCGATCCTGATCAAGTGACAGTTCACGATGTTACAATTTAAGTTGCAAAACAGTCCCATTTAATGAAGCAGAAGAAATGGCAAACAGTGAGAGACTGCAGATATGATAAAAGAGATGTTACTGAGACGGCGAAGCATCATGTTGTTGTTCTCATCACCGTGGTAACTGTAGCCTGGGTAATGCAACACTTTCAAAATCTTAAAATAAGATCACAGACAGAATTAAAAGAGATAAATGAGTAAATGTGATGAAAGGCAGCAGTCTGATGTAAAGAGTTTCTGTCTTTAACCTGCAGGGGGGCGATGTTCCTCCACCGACAGTGAGACCTGACTGCAGGATTGGACATGACATAATGATTAACTCCAATCCTGTTAAATGACCATTCAGACCATTTTTACATAAAGACAAGAAAATCAAAGTTCAAAGATTTTTAATTAAATGTTAATACAAAAAAAGTGTTTTGTCATTTCTCTCTTCTACTCTCACTTGAAAATATTACTCTACATATATTAAATAACTTACACCCACAATAATGTGTGGCTTAGTGGTAGAGTCGGTCGTCTCTCAACCGAATGGTCGGGGGTTTGATCCCCAGCTCCTTCAGCAACATGTCCGATGTGTCGGACACTTAACCCCAAGTTGCTCCCGCTGCTTCATCAGTGGTGTGAATGTGTATGAGTGGGATTAGTGAATACTGATGGTCACTTATCAAAGCAGTCTCTGCCATCAGTTTGTGAATGGACGTGAATGGGTAGGTGTGAGTCATAGACTGTAAATATTAATGGATGATGAGTGACGTCAGCCATCTGTTCCTGCAGGGGGCTCTGAGGCTCATCAGCAGCAGCCGCCATGTTGGAAATCCTGTCTCAGTCTAACTTTCAGTCAACTTAACGACAGGCTGAGAGCTGGAGCTGAGGCGGCTTTTAAATCCTTATGACAAACCGTTACATCGCGCCCGCCTGTCAATCATGTCAGCTACACGCCTAACTATTGAAAACACGTAACGTTCATAAAATCAAAACAGAGCCGTTTAAAAAAGTGTCACCCCCGTACAGTGTGTGCCAGGGATGACAATAACTAATCAGACCTGTTTCACTTTTTGTACCAGGCTGTAAACATGTTAATTTATTTTGTAAAACTGCTTTTTTGAAAGTGGTGTATATGTGACTTCTGGGGGTCCTGCAGCCAGCCTCAAGCGAACCCTTAAAGGATGTGCAGAATTTCGCACTTCTGCATTGGCTTCATTTTTCAACACCGAAGGTTGCCGCTTGGTTTGACCTGTAAAAGCACTTTGAGTAGTCAGAAGACTAGGAAAGCGCTTTACAAGCTCAAGTCACTTTACCATAAACCTTTAAGTGGTTCTAGTGTCTCTCCTTGAGCTTCTATTCGTCCATAACTCGGTTGTTTTGATGCTTTTAGAAACTCCAGCATCAGGTTCTCCTTGGTCTTATCTGATCATGTTACAGTAATTTATTGCACTAATTTAAGAGACTCAATCTTAAGGGTTAATTCAAGACTTTTGAGGGTTCTTTTTAATGCTACTGTATATGATGACCTTTAGGTAAATGAGAAGGTTCATCGGCTGGATGTAGGAGCTTTGACTGCCTCTAAAAGTTGTTGGACTTTAAAGATGTTCTAGAGGGGATCTAGTGCAGTTGTTCCCAAAGTTGGGGTCAGGACTCCCCAGGGGGTCACAAGCCATGTTGGTATCCCTGTGAAAGATGGTTAAACTTCTCGACCTCATGGCGTAAATACGTCATGACACGGCAGTTAGATACTCTCGAAATTCTGTTTCATGGGGACTTTAACATTTGATTTAACGTTCAGTTCATTTTAAATGGAAATAACTGACTGATTAATAGATAAACGGTTAAAGAAGTTAAATTGTTTAAGTGTGCCCGCCCATGGTCACGTCTCACTGTTTAAGGTGCCCGGCCAACTTTCTTAAAAATAAAATGCATTGATGAGTGGAGTAGCTGTCACCGGTTATGAACCTGACAGCGGTGTGATATATGGAATCTAGGGGAGCAAGGGTTTTTGCAGAGGCGTGCTTTCGGAGGTGATTTTAAAATCTCAACAGTAATTCTTTTTGGAGTGTGTAGAGGCGATTAAGCGGGCTCTTGAAGTCCCCTTTTTCCCGTAGGAGGTTCTAGGTGGTTCCACTCGTCCTTGAGGAGTTCAGCTTTTAGGTTGCTCAAAATGAAAACTGAGGGAATACGTTTGGAAACATGTTCGTTGTTCCTCCCTTAGGGTTCCTCACACTTGAACAAGAGGAGATTTGTGTTGAAAAACATTTTACAACCTTTTTAACGTTGGGGTTCACTTAACTTTGACGTGTGCAGACGAGACCAACGGACAAACAGGCAGGTGGAACATGATGCAAAGACAGCCAGCAGTGAACTCAGACTTGGAGAACCAGGAGGATGATGGTTATCAGAGAGGCGTCTGGGGACAAACTGACCAACAGGCAAGTAGAAGTTCCTCCATCTCGTTTACAACAGGCTTCATTAACCCCAACATTCATTGTGCTGAGACAACAGTTCACAGCAGAACATGACACACCGACGTGCCAGCTGTTTCCCAACAACAGTTTGGTTTCTACAGAGAAGATATAAATAGTGACAAATCGATCAGATAAACTGACAGGACGTCCTCAAAGGTTTTGGGGGGTAGAGGGGCTTGTTATGCAAGCTCTGCTGTGTGGGGAGGACAAGATGAGTGATGGACGGTTTGCATCACCTCCTCTGAGGCCCCGAGTGCTGAGGGGGGCCAGTACAGTGAAACAGTGATAAACTCGCTCTGATCTGGATCCATCACTACACAATGTACATGGCTGCTTTCTTCAACAGCGTAACAGCTTTTTTTACCACATAATTACCAGTTATACATTTCATACTTCGGATGTAAATTAGATGAAGCTGTTCAGGAATGCAGAAATGGTTCTAAGAAATAATTCCATCCATCCATTATCTACACCGCTTTCCTGTTCGGGGTCGCGGGGGGCTGGAGCCGATACCAGCTGTCATTGGGCGAGAGGCAGGGTTACACCCTGGACTGTTCGCCAGTCAATCAATTAAGTGTCTTGCCAAAGAACACATCTGACATGTGGCTGCAGGAGCTGGGGATCGAACCCTCGACCTTCTGGTTGCGAGACGACTGACTCTACCAACTGAGCCACAGCCGCCCCGAAATCTGGCCAACATTCATTGTTTATCAATCAATCTCAATCAATCAATCTTTAGTTGTATAGCGCCAATTCATGATAAATGAATTTACAAAAGACCTTACTCATTGTTATACTATAAGACCCGACGTTTATCCATCATGAGCACTAAGGAACATTTAGCAAAGTTACAGCGGAGAGGAAAAACTTCCTTTAAGAGGCAGAAACCTCGAGCAGAACCAAATGTTGAACAGCCGTCTGCTGAAACTGTGTGGGTCTTGAACATGGGATGAAGGGAGATGCAGGAAGAAGAATAGAGACAAACAGAACAACAACCACAATGAATAAGAGAGATTTACAGCTATAATATCAGTAATAATGCTAAATGTATGCACAGTATACAACTGTTACCATGGTAACTGTCATACTAGCAGTTTGAGAAGTAAGAATTCAAGCTGAAGTTGAGACATGACTTCTGAGAGTGAATTGTTTGCTGCATTTGGATGCAGATATTTTAGAGACGGTTATACAAATTTAAAAAGCCAATTTCTGATTAGATGACCGATGGTGGCACTTACCATTACGACAAAGGTACCCTTACCATGACAATCATTTTATTTGATATTGATTTAATGATCTTTCATTGCACCACATTTTTTTAACTACTTTGGTGTAGTTTAATTAAACTGAATTATTTCTCTGGTTGTACCTCGATGTTTCTCGTACTGCTCATTTACCATTTTGAAATCATAAACTATTTATTTCTTTTGTTTGTTGGTTTAATTTCCATCCAAACACTTGTGCGACACCAATTATGATGGAAAATGTAAGTCACATCATCATACCTGCGTGTGTGTGTGTGTGTGTGTGTGTGTGTGTGTGTGTGTGTGTGTGTGTGTGTGTGTGTGTGTGTGTGTGTGTGTGTGTGCGTGTGTGTGTGTGTGTGTGTGTGTGTGCGTGTGTGTGTGAGTGTGTGTCACTGCTGGAATTTCCAGAATCTCTTTGATTGACAGCTTCTTTCAGAGGGAGGAGTGAATGTTTCTGTTGAACCGTAGAGCGTGATTTTTCCACCGTGACGTTGTGGAGCGTTCACACCTCTTCACCTGTAATCAGATCCAGCCCTACCTGAGCCAAAAATAAATATAAAAAAAAACCCCACACAAAAACTCCTGCCGAGCTTTGTCACGATAAGTGTGAACCTGCAGCTGGTCGGGAGCCAGGTATGCTCTGGCTGCAGGTTTAAAACAACAGCGAGTGACAGATCGGAGGATTTTATGGATCTCAGTTGGCCGTAAATCTCTCCATCAACAATGCCATTATTGATAAAACACAGACACGCACAGACAGGTACGGTCTCACACAGGTGAGTCTCTGTCATGCTGCAGGTGTGCTGTGTTGTTTTAAAGATACAATCATAAACATTTAACGACAATAAATCATTAATACAGTAAGACATTAGTGTTATTATTGTCAACAACAGCTGCCAGAATACAGAACATCTGGAATCCACTCTTCTTAGATCCATGGTTTGAAGCCAACAGTCGTCACTGTATTTAATGTTGTTTGTGTTATTGTGTCAGGTAAATATATTTGTTGTCTGATCACTGAAAACACCAAAATCCCACAAAGATATTTATTAAAACAGATTAATCGCTGGATTTCAAGAGTTAATTGCATACTTGACATCACATTAGTTTGCATTTCAAAACGGTTTTTGTTGTGCTTTTATTTTGTATTTTATTCTGTCTTAAGCTTGAAAGTTACAGCATTAACTTATCCTTGAAAAAAGTGAACTCTCCACGGATCCAAAAGTGAATAAAAAGCGCTCAAAGGAACAGTAAAAATGAAATGTTGGATGTCATACAGTGGATATTACTTCTGACTCATCAGCTGAGCTGTTGATGGGGTCGTTTGTTTCCATCACTACGGCTGTAGAACGACGTTACTGTAGGTTAACTACCGTGCACCGAAAGGGCCCAAATGGCACGTGATTAATGCGTTAGCGAAAGTGACAGGTTAGTGCTGACAGCCCTGATTTGAAAATATTTCAAAGAGATGTTGCTTTGTCATATCTGTTGAAACGCAGACAACGATAAGCTGAAGAAACGTCCTGAGTACTTTTGATGGAAACTATTTTTAAACTTTAAGAAAACATTCCCATCTATAGAGATCCTTTCTGTACTGTTGTCAGACACTGTCAGTGAGAAAAATAACAACTTTTAGTCGGTATGCAAAGATTGCTTCTGCCCAAAGGCTTACTGTACTACAACCATTGCTACCTGTTTTACAGCTGACTGCAGGGGAAATCTCCTGGAGCAAGTCCAAAACATGCAGTACCTCTAAGTATTTAGACCCCAAGATGTAAAACGAAAAGGGTAAAAAACACCAAATTCCCTCTTGACAGACTTGTGACAGCCAATCACAGGTGAGTATTTTCCCAGGTACATCAGAGTGTTTAAATAAGTCAGATCTCTGCTGACAGATAACCTGTAACATCTTGATCATCACTGATTCCTTTGGAAGAGTCGATAAAAAAACAAACACCAGACTCATTCTCACCCAGCTGAAACGTGGCACACCGCCTCGCGCAACAGGTCGTTCTCACGCTGCAGGGTCAAACAGTAAGGCTGGGCGACGTCTAAAATGAGGCTCTGTTTGCCTTTCAGCATGCTTCCTGTGATCCAGAGGAGGAGGAGGACGTTCAGCTTGTCTTGATGAAGATGAGTGGAGAGGGGAGGATGACATGTCATTGAGGCATTTATGGCTTTATTTGTGTTCTTCAGTTACATCATGGAGAGCTGATTACGAGCAGCAGCATGCCTCCTGCCGCTGTGATGTGCCTTTGTTTTATTTTATTTTTTCAAACACTCCCCTTGATTGTTTTTGTTTTAACCTGTATGTAGCTGAAGGGGGGGGGGGGGGGGGGGGAGTTAAAATGAAGTAAATGCCAGATATGGAAAACAAAACATTCACACTCCTCCAGTTCATTATAATATCCCGTTTTGACATCATGGGTCATGTTCAAAGGAGTAGAATAACTGGAAATGTTCATTCACCCCAATCTGGATCATGACCTGATGTAAGAGGGGTTTTTTCACTGACAGTATTTCCTGTAAACCAGCTCCTTGGGTCAGATCAGGCTTCAGGTCTGTTCTCCACCTGTTCTGCAGGAGGTTTTTGGTGGTCCCAAATGTTAATGAATAACACGTGTAAAACTAAAACACTTTGGCCTTAAAAAACAACAGGAAGCAGACACCAGAAAAATGAGGAAGGCTTAGATATAAAACACAAAATAGGACATGTATGATAAAATCGTCATGTGTGTTTACTTTCATATGCTGAACTTCGGAGGAAGCTGTCTGCTCTCTCTGCTGCTCCCAAATTCAGAGAAGAGACTTTTTTTTCAGGATTTTATATACCGTATTTTCCGGACTATAAGTCACACTTTTTTTCATAGTTTGGCTGGTCCTGCGACTTATATATCAAAATATAGGCTAAGTGCATACTGACTGACATAAACCAAGGAGTAAACATTACCGTATACAGCCGCGAGAGGGCGCTCTAGGCTTGAGAAAACTATATAGCCCCTCAGAAGAAGAGACGGCGGAGTTAGCGGAGTTAGCTTTCGGAGGTGTTCAGAAGCGACACCGAAGTTGAAGACTTCAATGGATTCAGTGATGTGGAATGAGATCGAGAGTTTGGTGGACTCGCTGGCTTGTTGTGTTAATTTAGCCTATCGTTAGTATGTTCTTATGCTATTGTGTAGCTGAATAACTGTTAATGTATTACGTTAGCATACAGGACACCTATTAAGCCTGTTGATCTGTGTGCTATTGTGTAGTTGAGTAACTTGCCTTTCCAGATTAAATGTCTGTTCTTGGTCTTGGATTTTGTGAAATACATTTCTAAATAAATGTGATTTATACTCCGGAGCGACTTATAGTCCGGAAAATACGGTACTTTATTAATCCATGAGGGATATTCTGGTTTACACTTTGTTATTTAGAGACATGCTTCTCACACACATAGGCCTGAAACACACACATGCACAAACAGGACCTGTGGACATGCATTAGTGGAGCGATGTCAGAGTGGGGCTGCTACACTATGCTACGCAGGGAGCGCACCAGAACAGTTGGGGGTTTGGAGCCTTGCTCAAGGGCACCTCGGCAGTGCTCGGAAAGTGCCCTGGCACCTCTCCAGCTACCAGACCAACTTCCATATTATGGTCCGCATGGGATTTGATGCTGGCGATCCTCCGGTTCCTGACCCAAGTCCCTACGGACTGAGCTACTGCCGACACTTGACTGGACTACTCTTACTCCCCTCATTGATAACATGTTTTGTCTTTGCAGGTAGTTTATTGAACAGAAGTAATGCAGGGTATATTAAAAAAGTCTGTAGTGGTGAGAGAATACAGAAGATAACATTTGTAGCGTTGCACTGACAACTAATAAAAAAAAAACACAATCAAAGTCACACATCTGAAGGCTTCTAAGGTTGATCACATTGGAGGGGTATCTGTTTAACCAACTTTCAGGACTAACTCAAAGTGTAAGTCATGTTTTCTCCTCTTTCTAGTGGTTAGAACCAATTACATCCACTGAATCTCGGCCAACTCTAACCAAACCAAAAGATTGGGGAAGATGGGAGCTTCCAGTTTCCAACATCCAGTATGGAAAATGATGCACAGACACATCCACATGGCCATGCCAAAAAAACAAACAAAACAACAACTCCAGATTCCCACCCTATCGTCAAGGCCCCGCTGGGGGTTGAGGGCACCAAAGGCCCCGCTGGGGGTTGGGGCCCCTCATAAAATCAACTAAAATTTGTGTCTATAATTAATACTTTTTTATTGTGTGTGTCCTAGGGGCGCTCGGATTTTCTGGGATACAAGTGGGGGAGGGTTGTCCTTGAAGCGGGTGGCCCGGTCCAGTGGCTCCTTTCCTGCATGTCATTCCCCAATCACTCTCCCCGTTTGACTCTTTCCACTTCCTTTCACAATAAAGGCATAGAAGCCCAAAAAAAAGCTCACTTCCTGAGGGCTTTATGATACAGCTCCAAGGGACAACAGTTTATACATGTAGAGAAAACATCAGCGCAGTCTACTTTGTCGAATCTTTGTGGGTGGCTATGCATTTTGCAATGATTATTCCCAAACTTTCGATGCAAGTGAACATTTATTTTAATACTACATAGTGCTCGCTTGTTCTGCGGGGTTAAGTGCTTGAGGTCATATCAGCAGCATTGTTATTACTGTTGGCGCTTGTTGCAGGTATTGAACAACACAGCAGGGAATTGAACCCTCAGCTCTTACAGCACGTGTTAATCAAGATCTCTGTAGGTCACCTCTTGGAGGGGGTCACTCTCAGCTCCTCCACCTCCGCCCCATATCTTCAGCCAATCAGAGAGCCGACCAACTGGGTGAAGGGTGGCTGTCAGCCTGCTGCTGTTGCCTAACTCGCGTGTCGGGCTTCTTCTCTCCACTCTTACCACCAAAAGCCAGCTCGCTGCTTTGTGTCTCTCATCTTCCCCAACAAGCTGCCTGAAGCGTGTGTGTTCGGGGGCACATCAGGCTCTGCTTGGCCCACTCGCTGCATCCATGCTCCCTGGAGGAGGAGTTTCAAAATCTGCTGATGCAACAAGAAGCAGAGTTACTCCAGCTCCATCTGTGCTAATGGACCCATACAGTAATAAATTAAGTGCCGCTGACAGAGTGCGTGCATGTTGGGACTCACCTCCCATCAGGGGACTTTTTTTTTGCCCCTTAACAACTTACACCAAGGTTAAAACTCTCTGTGTGTGTCTGAGTGATCACTTTGTTGAATTTGAAGTCAAAGTTTCTGGACCTTCTTAAGTTCTGAATGTGATGCCATTATAGTTTCAATATCTGTCTGATCAATAATGAATAGTCCTACAAATGCACGATTGATTAATGTATTGAATGTTTTTGTTTGAGGGAGAACAGCGACACCAAACAAGTCGGATTTGCTGATCTGAAATTAATCCTATCTATATGTGCATCCAGCTTATTTACATTTTTCATGTTCAAAGTTGATCCGGTGTTTAAAGAATAGCAGCAGCGCTGTCACACGGACAACCATGTCTTGAAGAGGAACCTCATTGAAGCAACACAAACTGTAGACTTGAGTTAAAGCTGAATTGATGGTCTGATGAATATTAATTAAACCATGATATGTTCCATTTCTGTGACATTGTTGGTTGTTTGGTTCATGTCTATTAGATTTGGAAACAATTCTGACAGAAGAGTTCTGATCGAGCTGGTTTTTGGACATGTCTTTTGGCTGAGCCCTGAAAACAGAAAACCACAATGAGTCCACAAAGAAAGAAAGTTTGGAGGGCAGTGATGGAAAAATTTCAACTTTGGCATTATCCCCTTATTTTCTTAGTTTCACTTTTTCAAATTCCTTTATTGGTTAGATAACATGACCAAAAGTGAGTGAATAGCATTTGACATATTAAGGACAAAAAGTAAAAAGAAAACAAAAAGAAGTGATAGATTAAAACACTTGAAATGAAACCCACAAAAAGGTTTGGAGTAATAAATGGATTTTGTTTGATAAGTCTGGAAGTAACGTTACTTAATCCATAAATCAATCAATCTTTTTTGTAAAGCACCAATTCATAACAAGTGTTAACAAGCGCTTTACAAAAGAGCATAGGGGATAATATGCAGGAAGGATTTCTCCTTTGTATTTCTCGCGTCTGTTGTCCACACTTCCTCGCCGCTGAGGTGGAGGTCGGAGCAGACCGTGCATGAATGAGGACGGTGGTGGTTGTCGGGACGAAACAGTCCGATGGTGGTGGCTGGGCGTCAGGGACGTCGGGTGGTAGTAATTCCAGATCACCTCGCTGAAGGTTGGGGGAATGCCGTCACTTATAACTTTAATAACTGAAGCATTATCCCAAGTTTGAGATGCATGTATTTGTTGCTTTGGTGATCTGCATGTCATTGCAAAGTTCTTAAAAGAAGATAAAAACACATTTCCTTGGGATTAAATAACACTGAGGGGCACACATCTATTGTTAAAGTCACAGGTCAGATGCATACAGTTGTGTATCATCTGCATAACAGGGAAAATGTGCATTGTGTCAACAGAATTCCTGACCAAGAGGGTGTATTTAAATAGAAAAAAAACAAAGGACCAAGGATTGATCCCTGAGGAACACCACATGAGCTGGAATGAGGAAAATTCACCTGTTACATACATGGAAAGATCTCTTAAAAAACTAGAAGAAAAAACAGACAAGTCCTTTTTAACATAAACATTTTCAGGGTGATAAAGTTGATATACTTAATCAAATTATCTTATAACAATATGTAACACATGTTCTTAATTTACTATTTACAAATCTTAAAAAGCTGAAGGCCGCAGATAAAAAAGCTCCAGCTACTTTTTTTCTAGTTGGAATTTTAATGTTGTCAAACTGAAAGGCTCCTGCTGAGCTGCAAGCCGCTCCAACATGAGATGGGAAGTAATTCCCAACAAAGAAAAAGAACAAGATGTTTGTAAAGCGCGGAAGCCAAAAATCACAATGGACAAGAAGCAAAACTAATTCCATGCAGATCAGAACTAACGCTCCTTCTGAAAAGGACAAAGAGAGATATTATAACTGTGTGCCTTTTCTAATAAGATGGAGTCCTTTCACTCTGTTCCTCATTTTCATGATTTATGGGAGGAGATGAGTCACCACGTGCCTGTAATTTAATAAAATGTCACTGTGCTCTTTCAGACGGCTTTAATTTACTGTCTTGCCATAATTAGTTGAATTCACTCACATGTAATAATTCACGTTTAATTCCTTTGCATCTAATCCAGCAGAATAAATCAGACCGATTCTAATCCGCTCTGCAGTCTGACGTGATGTTTTCTTCACTGGCTGCCTGATAGCTGATCTCTCTGTTACTGTCCGACCACATGTGCAGGTAAGTGACTGTGTTAGAAATGCAGGAGTGACAGAGGACTCTTAGGGAGACTAACGAAGCTGATCACCGTTTTAAAAGGATTATAAGGATAATGGTATCGTTGTGAAAAATTGAATTGCACAGAGATGCTAGTGCTTGATTAATATCACATGTGAACTGAATGAGGAAATGATCGTGCAAGGCTCTTAGGAAAGCTTTGCTCGTACTTTTCAGAGCGAAAATACTCTCTTAAAACAGATTTCTCGGCTGCAGCTGATTTAATTCATATAACTGGCTACAGCTCAGTCATTAGCACAATCCCAGCAACAGAACCACTTTCTGAAGGTCTCGTCTCGGAATCAAAAGCATTTTTACTCAGTCTTGTGTCGGTCTCGGACTGGAAGGACTCCGGATTTTAAATCAAGACCACCACTGAGAGGCTATTTTTCCACGTCATTACTGTAATTAGAAAGAAAACACCTCTTTCTAAAAGAACAATTAACATTCATTCATTCATAATTTTATTTCTGTCCCCCAGTTACTGTCGCAACCCTCCTGGTGTTACGGTCTAAGTGAGTGACACGCCTGCTGCACACAAGATGATGATTATTCATTGATATTTATGGTCTTGGTCTTATCTCGGTCTCGCCCTGCCTTGGTTTTGGCCTTGTCTCGGTCTCCATCCCCAAATGTCTTGTCTCGGTCTCGGAGCACTCCGGTCTGGAATATGTCTTGGTCTCAGTTAGTGTGGTCTTAACTACAACACTGTCTGAATAATCCAGATTTTGAGCCAGAAGCTAACTAGTTGTGCATCCTTATCAAACAACTGCCTCAAACTAATTAAAGGGACAAGTAGCTGTCAACATACTGAACAATAACCTATTTAATAACCTAATAAGGACCTATAAGGTCTGTGATGCCCTTAGATGTCCGTGGCTGTATGCATGCCACACTTTGTTTCCATGTTTCCACCATTATCTAAGAGCTCTTAAGGCCTTTTCCCCCCTAAGGTCACACCTTAGGTCACGCCTCCTCAGACTCTAAATGTCAGAGTGTAAACTCAATTCTGTAACAGCAGACACACCCCATAAATGTGACTCACTCCAGTTTAATGGTGACAAAGGCCAGACAGTCGTATGATGACAAAGTGCCACGCTCATATTGGAGCCTTCCGCCGCCAAATCTGCAGATAAGATGAAGCAAAGTTGAAATTCTGCAGGTCAGCTGGAGATTAGTCTTATCTTCTAACCATCAGCTTGTATTTAATTTGTGAGCTGTGGTGATGAAAGGCAGGGACGATTGAGCAAAAGTGCCCGGGCTTTCAAACTGCTGCCAAACAAGGGTGCCAAAAATTCAGAGAGAGAAAAAAGCGGAGGCTGCAGAATAAAAGTTGAAATAAGTTCTCCTCTCTGATTCAACAGTCTAAACTTTACTTAGCACCTCTGCTCAAACCGCACATTTCATTCAGACAATGTTCATATGGACCATTTCCTAATCATGCCTACACAAAGGGTTATTCTGATCTTGAGCTGAAAAATGAAGAAACCTAAAAAAGAAGCCTCACTGTGTGCTTTTTACCAACCTGCTACTTCTTTCTGCTTTTTCAATCACTGATGCCAGGAGGGCAGGATAAAACAAAATGGACTGAATCATCTGGAAAAAAAAACATCATCACAATTTGAAGAGTAGTCCAAAGGCCATTGGACTTCTAGCTCTGTCCACCAGGCAGTTTAAAACAGAAGAAACCTTTCTGACTTGAGACGTAACGTTTTCAAGAAGTTCAACCAAGACCAGTTGCCTTTTGGATAACAACACTGACTTTATAATAAGATGGACGATGCGTCTCCATCTCCTATGAAGTGAAGCCAAATGTCCCCCCAAAGGTTGCTGACACCATTTAAAAAAAAATTAGATTATTGTGCATTTTTGTCTTCATTAGATAGGACAGCTAAGAGATGGGAAATTTTGGGAGGAAAGAGGGGGTGCAGCAAAAGGCCGAAGTCAGTTTCGAACCCATAGCCGCCGTGACGAGGACTACAGCCTCGGTACATGGGGCACGCAACACAAACACCAGGCCATCCGGAGCCCGAGGTTGCTGAGATCTTGCACATGTGGAGCCAGAGTTAGTAAAGCATAGATCAGGTGATGGGGCAGTGATATTGACATGCTGCCCCTTCAGCTAGCCAAAACACACATAATTTACCAATAAAATGTCATAGATCCCTCAGTTGGGTACAAAGTTCTCAGAAAAATGAATGGGCGGCAGGAGCTCAGTCCGTACAGACTTGAGTTGGAACTGGAGGGTCGCCAGTTCAAGTCCCGATGCAGACCAAATCATGTAAGTTGCTATGGTTGCTGGAGAGGCCCTTGAGCAAGACACCGAACCCCCAACTGCTCTGGTGTAGCAGCCCCACTCTGACATCTCTTCACTAATGCATGTCCGCAGGTTCTGTTTGTGCATGTGTGTGTTTCCTATGTGTGTGAGAACCAGAATTTCCTCTCAGGGATTAATAAAGTATGTAAAATACAAATGTTTTAAACTGTAATGATGTAACCATATTTGCACATATTTGTACAATGCATCAAATGGCAACATTTATGTTAATATTGCACATGGTCCCATTAGATTAAATTAAATTAAATACTTCAGTCAGTCAGATCGGGTCCCGTTGCTTCTCTCGTTTGGTTTCTGAAGAGTCAAAATATTCGAGCCAATCAGAGAGCAGAAGCAGCTCCACCCGGTCTGACCCGTCTCGTCTCTTCATCCATCTTTTACGTCCTCCTCCGATCATAAAAACAGTTGACTCGCCAGGGTAACCGCCGTCTCAGGCAGATGGCCAACCTGATTGGCTCAGCCTGGCGCTGAACCTAACAACTCCCCTGGGTAGGTTCTTAAGTCACAGTCAGCCTCCTTTTTACTGGACTCATCCTGATACAAAGCAGGACGGACAGAGTGAGGAGTACACGTGAGCGGCAGTGCTTCCAGTGTTGCTCAAAGGTCCCCGGGCAGTCATTAACCCCCCCAAAGACTCAGACAGAACAGACCACCAGACACTCTTAACTCTGCTGTACAGAGGTTAGACAGCTGCAACACACACACATCAGGATGTCTGTAAATTACTCGACTGCCAATGTACTTTTTTGAAATATTAAAGCATGGCTGGAGTGCTGTGTGGTTGGTCAATAGAAGGCACTAAGGTGCTGTCTCAGCATCCCCCATAAGGAGAATGAGAGACCTTCATCGAATAAGATACAGAAAGGTTAAAGATAGACCTGTAACCGTATTTGTATTAGTCCAAGACTGTCAGGGTTCAGATACAATGGTTTGGTGCATGCAGCCTTTCGACAAATACGCCTGAGTGGAGAAAAAAGGCAGTCACACATGAGAGTATTCAAAATGCTCTAAACTGTTGGCCAACGCTATTAAACAACAGACGCAGAAGAAGGAGCAGACGCTTTGAAACACACAAAGAAGAAAAGTAATTTACAGTAGCAACATGACACGCCAGAGCCAGATGACCAACCTACTTATCTATTTTCTTCAATTAAAAAAGTCTAGAAATGGAACAAAGTTGAATATCAGTGATTTAGTCATATGCGGGGGCTGCACGGTGGTGGAGCGGTTAGCTCTGTTGCCTCACAGCAAGGATGTTCCTGGTTTGAATCCCCGTAGGACAGGGCCTCACTGTGTGGAGTTTGCCCGTGCATGCTTGGGTTCTCTCCGGGTTGTCCGGCTTCCTCCCACTGTCCAAAGACTAAATTGCCCGTAGGTTTGAATGAGAGTGTGGCTGGTTGTCTGTCTCTATATATTGGCCCTGTGATTGTCGGGCGACCAGTCCACTCTTTCCCAATGACAGCTGGGATCGGCTCCAGCCCCCCGCGACCCCAAACAGGCAAAGCGGTATAGATAATGGATGGATAGTCATATTCAGTACGGATCTATCTCGGTCCAGGGAGAATAAGTCTCATGCTGCTTTTACTGAGGCTGCAATACAGACAAGAAAGTCTGTGACAATCTCTTGATGAATATCACATAATGGAGGACAATATATGCAACAACAACTCAGAAAGAAAGAGTGCTCAGCTTGGCTATCTGCATCGTGTTCCTCTCGTCTGTTAGGATCATGTTCATTGTGCTGAACCCTCTCTCACACTCACACTCACTCACTCTTACTCTCACACGCCTAAGCTGCCTTGGCATTGGAAGTCATGAAATTCCTGCAGGAGAAGTTGTCTACAGGGCTTGTATCACATCCATGGCTTGCATCCATGTGAAGGTCATGGCGCAAGTTGAGTGGATTCGTTCTGCATCCGTAACACCTGTTAGAAATATGAATCTTTTTAAATGTTGCCATCTGCTGTCGGGCAGAGGAAAAACATTCAGTCGAAGCAGACGCGGGAATAAAACGTATCCCCACCGGGGGTAAAAATGAATTATCAGAGAGGGGGAATCCAAAAACAGAAGGGGGAATATCCTCCCTTTCCCCCCACCCAGCAATTTGCACCCTGCATTACTATGCTAATACATTTGAAGGGCTTTGGCACATATTCAGTAGTAGAGGACCCCGTCTTCAAGTGTGCATTAGCCTCATAACAACGTCCCATCCCGTGTTCACGTAAACCAGCCCCTGGTCCTTTACTGGCTTACACAAGCGGTGATTGAGCATGAATGATGGCTGCACCTGCTGTTCCCTAACAACTATGTGGCAGCATACTTCATAAAACATAAATACATTACTCCTAAAGGCATTTACTTTATTTAGTTTATGCCTTTCTTTTACCAACTCACACTGAACCGTGAAGACAGATCGCCAAGGGGAATGATTGATTCGTGATTCAATGGTCTCCTCCTCCTAGTGGTCCACATTGCTGTCTATATCAGCGTCCACTCCTCCACTGAGCTTGAGGCGGAGATTATTCTGTTCCACATAGGTCTGCTGCACTGCCTCCCTGTAGCGACAGTACTCTTCCATCATGGATCTGCGCTTATAGCTCCTTGGAGGTCAAAACCGAGGCACAAACCGAACAGTGACCTCTGTGAACCATAACACGGCTAGTTTGAGATTTATAAGACATTTTAAAGATGCAATGTAAGTATTTCATGGTCCATGAGTAAAATGTGCAATAAAATAATGTGATGTGTGTTTCAAGTTACTGATCATTCATGAGTTTCTGGCCTTGGGCACTAGATTCTTGTGCCCTGGGCCTCCGTTGACTCTTATTATAAATTGTACATGTGCATTCCTCTTCACTACAAGAGAGAGGAGCTTCCAGTGGGGGCTGGGAAAATGCTTTCTGAATGCATTACAGACCACCACCCAACAGGTAGCAGCAGAGGCATACATTCAATGGACTGAGACTTAAAGAACAGGGCAAGCAGTGTCTCCATCCATCTGTTAGAAATCTCACCCCCCTGGAGAAAATGCGCCAGCCGCCCCTGCTGGGGTTAGTTCAGCTTCTGTGTGCAGCTTTAGACCACTCACTGCATCATACTGCCTCTCTTATCACGCTGTCTTAAGGGGGTACTTAACTCTGTTTGTTACTTTTTCTCAGTTATGGGAATGTGCCATGTCACATAACCTCTTCAGAAAAATGTCCATTTAACAGCAGCGTTATGAACTTACTGACAAACAGCAAGGCTACGACTATCCATCCATCCATCCATTATCTTTACCGCTTTTCCTGTACAGGGTCACGGGGGGGGCTTGTGCTGATCCCAGCTTACACCCTGGACTGTTCGCCAGTTACTCACAGGGCTGACATATAGAGACAGACAACCAGCCACACGCACATTCACACCTACGGACAATTTAGAGTCACCAGTTAACCTAACGAGCATGTCTTTGGACTGTGGGAGGAAGCCGGAGTACCCAGAGGGAACCCACGCATGCACAGGGAGAACATGCAGACTCCACACAGAGAGGCTCCTGTCAGACGGGGATTTGAACCAGGAACCTCCTCACTGTGAGGCAACAGCGCTAACCACTGCACCACTGTGAAGCAGGGCTAAGGCTATGTACTGAAAATAGTGGGGCTTCGATTATGTACTGACAAACAGCAGGTCTGTGGTCATAAATTGACACACGTCATGGCTAAGAGTCCGTTATTTTTCTATTAATTGCTAACATTTGCAGTACGAGGCTGAATACAACACAAGAGCAAGGAGAGTTTCACCTGTTGATGAAGGACCTGTAGA
This sequence comes from Tautogolabrus adspersus, assembly GCA_020745685.1. Lineage (NCBI taxonomy): Eukaryota > Metazoa > Chordata > Actinopteri > Labriformes > Labridae > Tautogolabrus > Tautogolabrus adspersus. The sequence goes on along the minus strand of CM036535.1, from coordinate 33,278,328 downwards.
ATTTTCCCGATCACTTCCAGGTGTATTTCAGGGTGTCAGCGGTCCAGTTTGATACGATGCAACACCTTTTATTATAATATTCTCAATCCACTTTGCAGCCAGCGAATCTGTGTAAAGTGTCATTCACTCTTCATGAAGTAAAAGCTTGTGTGTTGTGCAGTCTTTTTTTTGCAGAACTACAAGATCACGCGGGAATAAAGAGAAAAACACGTTAAAACAGCATGCTGCTTTGTCTCTCTGAGGTTGATTTGCTGATAATTTGGTGCCTGTTTTGATAATGTTGATAAAGTGATGGAAAATAATACGATCTGAAATACGTTTATTGACCTATCGCTCTGTTCGTTTTCTTGTCTGACTTCCTGTCCAGGTCGATCTATTGTGTTCAGCTTGACGGGTTCAGCAGGCTCCATGGTAAATAGACTCTGTGCGTATTTGAGACGGATCAGAGCGTAATGGCTCTGCTGGCACACTCCGGAGATGGACCACGGCACTTACTGTGGAAACAGGAGCATTGAATATTGAATAGAGCAGCGCTGGCGGACCGGGGCACACACAGACTATGTATAAATTAGCAGCTTCCCTCTTGTCATAAATAAAGTTATATAGAAAGTCATCTTAAAAGGACAGCTTACATTCAAACCTGCAGATGTTGTTGGGAGACGCCACTGCAGTAAGGTGGGCTTGTCAACATCCGGTAATTCATCGGGTACGTCTATACTGAAAACAACCCCGGCTAAGACTATGTCCTGATAGACAGCAGGGCCATAACTGTGTCCTGACACTGTCATGATTCCTGATAACTGAAGGTTTATAGACCACGACAGTAGACCAGTCTGGTTTCTGTCCCCTTCATAGCACTGAGACAGCCCTGGTAAAAATCACAAATGATCTCCTGATGGCAGCTGACTCTGGACTTTTAACAATACTCATCCTCCTTGACTTAAACGTACAGTATGTAAAATCTGCCGCAAGGGGGCTCTCAATCAAAACAATAACAAAAGAGATGACGTCGCTCCTCGCAGGGTCTCATGGGATACCCCACCCCACGTGAAAACGAACGAACTTCGTGTTGAATCAATACTAACGGGCAAAACCGACCTGAGAAAGACAATATGTGTACTGACGATGTATCCAAATATAATTTCTGGTTATATTTTTTTTAATTTCCTGGTTCTCCCATAATTTTCTCAAACTCAATAGCAACAAAACTGAAGTTCTCCTGGTTGGTTCCAAATCCACTGTGGCCAAGTCCAAAATCTCTGCAATAACAACCGACAACTCCACAGTCCCTCCCTCCCCCCAAGTAAAGAGCCTGGGTGTCATCCTCGACAGCACTCTGTCCTTTGAAGCGCACATCAATAACATCACTCGGTCAGCATATTTCCACCTGCGCAACATCAACCGTCTCCGCCCGTCTCTCACACCCAACAGCACCGCCATCCTTGTCAATACCCTGGTCACTTCCCGTATAGATTACTGCAACTCTCTCCTCTCCGGTCTACCTCTCAAGCTTGTCCATAAACTTCAACTGGTCCAGAACTCAGCTGCCCAGATCATCACCAGAACCCCCTCCATAGACCACATCACTCCTGTCCTTCAACAACTTCACTGGCTCCCTGTCAAATACCGCATTGATTTTAAAACCCTCCTTCTCACCTTCAAAGCTCTCCATAATCTCACACCTACGTACCTTTGCGATCTCCTTCACACCTACACACCCTCCCGGACCCTCCGCTCTGCCTCCTCCATGCTCCTCACTACACCTCCTTTCCACCTTTCATCCATGGGGTCCCAAGCCTTCAGCCGTACAGCCCCCCGTCTCTGGAACTCTCTCCCACAATCCATCCGTGACATTAACTCTCTCCCCACCTTCAAAACACACCTTTTTAGATTAGCTCACTCTGTCTGACCACGCCCTCCTTACTGTTGCTGTTTTTGTTTTTATGCAGTTGATTGTGTTCGTGTTTGATTGTGTTGTTTTTACTTCTGTAAGGTGACCTTGAGTGTCATGAAAGGCGCCCATAAATAAAATGTATTATTATTATTATTTACCAATCATGAGGAAGTCAAAGCATGAATATGGTTTTAGTTGCTGAATGACTGCGTGTTTCTAAAAAACAAGGTTTCTGTCAAAGACCACGCCCACGTTACAAACATGTTGGTTCACATTATTTGATAGGTGACCGAGAGATGACTGGATAACAGGATGCATTCATGTCGATGATGTCACTCACTTCAAAAGTAAGGGACATCAACATGTCAAAATGAATAATGAAGGAAATTAAATAAAGATTTAATCTGATTATGAAGAAAGGAAGAGCCAAAAACACATCACCACAGTTTGCTATCCGTTGCCCTGCAAAGTAAACAACAGTGGATTCATTTGTAATTGAACACTTGACTGCTTCTGTGTAAACTGACCAAAACCACTGGATGGGACTTTCTCCAGTGGTTTTGGTCAGTTTACACAGAAGTCCCTCCGGCAGAGCAAGCACGGCATCCCACAATGCATTGCAGAACCATCAAAACAAACAAACCCTGCTGAAGTTCTGCTGAAATGACGACAGATTGATTCTTCTCCTTCAGATTTACGACCGTCAAAATAAAACTGCTCTGACAGTTTGAGTTCAGCCGTGAATCATATGACTTCACCGGCGATGTGTGAGACTTTTACCTGCTGCTAGCGTTAGCAGCAGCGCTAACCTCCCTCCTGCCAGGCCGCAGCCGCTGAGTTATGACTCAGTTTAATGCGACACAGCAGCAGAGACGCTCGGCAAACTGAAGCAATTATCTCCAATCACATAATTCATCCGAGCAGCAGCAGCAGCAGGGATCTACACACACAGCATCACAAAGACACACACAGTTACAGTGCAGAGAGGGGACACACTGATGGACCAAAATAAGACATGTTAGATATGACTGGACACATATTTATGGGGACACAGAAGCAGTAAGACTACAGTTTTAAAGCATTCTTCTTCTGTGGTCCCTGAAATCTCTCTCAAAGATCCCTGCATGAAGCCATGAAGATCAAACTTGTTGGTTCAAATTAGGCTTGTCACGATACCAGATTTTTAAACTAGGCTATGCTGCTAGTAAAAATCAAGCAATATTGATACCTGTTTCTATACAACAGCAACAGAATTACAAGTCCAAGGCACCAAACATGAGTCATTTCTTGTTTTTAATAACCTAAAAATGAAGAAAAACTCCTGCACACTGTCCAAAACTGTCCAACCTTTCGGTACCGAAACATTGTATGTGTGCCCTTTAGACAGTGCTCTCTGTCTTTCACTTGACGCCCCCTGTGACGTTTCGCCTTCAATGTGGATGTCGCAGAGGCGTAATGGGTGGGCGAAGTTATCCCTCCTCTGTACCGTCTTCAGTAGTAACAGAGGTGTTACTTACGTGAGACGGGGTGTGCAGCACTGTGTGTGCGTGCATGTCTGACTGTGTGTGCATGTGGAGCTCCTGCTGTGCCGTGCTTCCGCAACCCAGAAACGCAATGTGAATTATACCAATATTATACCTTCCTGGAATCAATATGAATGTACAAAGATGTGATGAAGGCTGAGCTTAGTTACGTCACTTACAAGGACAAAAAGGCATGTAAAGGTCTCATGACTGAAGATCTGTAGCTGATTTATTTATTTTCTAAAGATTGAGGCATGAGGACCGATGATTGGTTAAGGTTAATATCTGGATAAGCCAATCAGAGGAAGAATAAAGCCCCAAGTACGGCAAGCAGCAAGCAAATAAATATATTAGAGAGGAAAAATAAAAGGAACAATTCATGATTCTCACAGAGTGAAATAGGAGAATAAGCGTGTAGCAGTGTGAAGGTGCTCATTCTCTGAACTCTCACGGTCAATGCGTGAGGAGACATATGTTACCATCACTTGTAATTTCATTTAGAGCTGGGATTTGAAGACTGCTGTCCTGCAAACACACAGTACTGATGAGCGACACACCGCAGAACACATCAGGTTTTTACGGTAAAAGATATTATATATATATAAATATAATAAGCGAGTAGTCGAAGACTCGCTCATAAGATAACTGGAGTACTTGAGTATCTAGACTCCTGCCCATCCCATCCTAATAGCTTGAGCATTAGACAAATAAACCCCTAATGATCTCCTCTACTTGACCTGAGTGACCCTCCTGGATTATTCATCTACCACACTCTTCTCTCTGTGGAGAGTTCAGGTCAGCAGCTCTGCTCTGTGTGTGAATCATCCCTGTGATCTCCAGTCTGAGCGGTCAGACGGATCAGACAAACAGCTTCAGAGCTGAGCTGCAGGTCAGTGAGTCCAAACGGCTCAGATAGAGAGAGAGCGAGAGAGAGAGAGAGAGAGAGAGAGAGAGAGAGAGAGAGAGAGAGAGAGAGAGAGAGAGAAATCAGGTCCACCTTAGAGAGCATCTTGCTTGGACATCACACATTTTGGTCCACTTATAAACATGCAACAGTATAACAAATTGGTCCATGATTCAGACCGGAGCAAACAATCGGCTCTAGGTGTGAAAACACTCTTTGAGAGTCTGCTTGCTTCTCTGAGTGGTCGGTTTTAATCTCTTATGCTTTTTCTTTTGCATCTCTTCAGCATTTCAGTTACATCACATTCACATATTTCATCTCAAAGTATTCTCTCTGGATATATATCTTTTTTAAATTCTGTTGAAGTGGTTGAAATCTGGAGAGTTTCTGTTTATTAGCTTCCAAATATTTTGACTTCTGTTTTCATTGTTCTTGCAACGAAACCTGATGGCAGATTCCTAATAGGGCTTGTATTCAGATTATTGCAGTGATAATGCAGCAGGTGATGTCATCCCTCTGAACAACAGATCACACTGATCTCTGAGCTGATTGGCTCGTTGATCTGGTGACCTGAGTGTACCCGCAGTCAGGTGGGAGAGAGAGAGAAGTAGGCCAGAGTATCTTTATCTGTCTCTGCCTTATCATCACTGGAAATTACTGCGATACAGCACACAGAAAACACAAAGCATCAGCAAGGCCTGTATTGTCCACCTCACTGACTCTGAGTGTGTATCCAGGTCACTGCATGGCTATCTGTGGGGTTAATATTTAGACCAGAGCAGGTCTGAATAGAGCAGGACCTGCAGAGCAGCCAGGGCTTCACCTCAGCCTCTGTTTACTCTGATTAATGATTCTCTGAACGAGGCAGCAGCTCACACACACGCCTGCTGCTGCACGCACCGCACAGCAAAGAGTCTCCAGGTTAAAGGGGGGGTCCAGACATTTCACTTATAGTATTCAAAATCTAAGTGTTTCCTGGCATTGGCATTTTAACTGCTGGACGGTTAGGGGTGCCAATAGCTTAGTGTGTGCCCCCCATGTACAGAGGCAATAGTCCTCCAGGTGGGTGGACAGGTTTTAATCTGACCTGGGGCTCCCCGACTGTATCCACTGACCTATCTTTAAATATAGGCATAAAAAGCCCCCAAAATAAACTTAAAAAAAACTTTAATAACCTTCTGGACAGACTGGATAATTGCAGGGCTCTCAGATTCTTTGCAAAAGTGTGTGAACTCAGTCTCAATCGGTAAATAGATAAGAAAATGATGCATGGAGTTCCCCAAGGCTCCATCCTTAGACCTCTACCATTTAGCATTTATGTTCTTCAATCATTAAACAAAAGTGCTTCCACACTCATTCAGGCACTGCAACACAGACCTTCCCTTCATCTAAGCAGACACAATGCAACTTTACTGCTGTAAGGTAGGTTTGTTACCTTTCGTCAGATCCAGGGTTGCTGTTTTAGGTTTTGTGCAACGTTTAGATAAAGAGCTGCTCACTGCTGCTTCATATTCAAAGTTCAGACTGAGAAGTGGAATCAAAAATCTTTTTTATTACAGACAACTCATGATTTCCAGCCCCCTCTCTATCATATAGTCACTGCACCAGAACTGTTCGGTGTCAGTTTAGCTGCACAACATAAATGTGAGGTTAGCATAAGAACAATACAAATAACATTATAGACTGTTTTCAGTAAGTTCAGAGAGTCTGTTTTCAATCCCTGCAGTGAGTGCTGCTGCGACACGTGGCTCGCTGAAGATTAAATAATCATTTTATTGACTGAAGTCAAACACTGGCCACTTATTGGCCAATTTAGCTCAGATTAGCTAATCCATATCCCAGAGGACGGAGGAGGAAGGAAGCATGGCTGGATTCATTTAGTTGAATCTTATGAGTTTAATAAATTAGATTTACAGTAAGATCAGGCTTCGAGCTGAGGGAATCCCTCTGAGGGAATTTGTTAATGCGTCCTTTGAAAAGAAAACACACGCGGATTTGATTTGGACATGATCGCACTCAGAGCGACCATGATGTCTGCTTTAGAAAATACAAAAGAGAAAATGTGCACAATTTAATATCGGAGTCATGGGCTTAAAATCAGATGCTTAATTTCACACACATATAAACATGAACACACACACGCACACGCACACGCACACACACACACACACACACACACACACACACACACACACACACACACACACACACACACACACACACACACACACACAGGCTTGAACAAGTGTGTGCTGAGGGATTTATGGTCTCAGTTGTTGTCCAGCTCTCAGGGAGAGTTTCCAGTTCGTGTTTCCTCCTGTGAGCAGCAGAGATGAGAAACAGCAGAGGCCTCTGGTTCAGCTCCATGTTCCTGCAGGATTCTCTGGACACACAAAACACATAGAAAGATAACATCCTGCAAACTCTAAATTTCATGCATGTCCTGCATAAGAACAAATTGTCTTCAATAACGCCCTCACTTCATCAAGAATATGTCACAGTTCTGCACCTCAGCTCACCTGAGCCTGCAAGCAATTCGGCTCACCTGGGCACACAGCTGCTCCTCATCAGTAATCAAGCCAGGATATAAGCCTCTCCTGCTCACCCACACATTGCCAGATTGTTCATTGCCTTTTCCGCACAAGACTTTCCAGCTGGTTCACTCGGATTAAGTCCCTTTTTTCCCACTGTGATCGCCTCTGAACTGCCAGCATTGTAGTAAACCTGGAAATTGCCTCAGCATTATGTCCCAGTGCACGAGTTCTTCCCCAGCCTGGTTGTCTCCTCCCCTTGCTGCTTGGCACTCTGCTGCTGCAATGCTGCCCTGTGAATTTACCTGTTTTCTTACCTGGGGATGCCCTTACAAACTCAAATTATCCAAATATTCAAAACCTCAATAAGTTCTCGAACAAAACACAATAAATACAAAATTCAGGGAGACGCAAAAGGAGAGCAAGGAAAGGAAAGGAGCACAAAATGATTGACTGGACCAATTTGGACAGCAGTTGCATGCCCATCATGGTGGCAGCAAAATTGGGAAGCAAGTGGAGAAAAAACAGAGAAGCTGTATTTATATTTAAACTATTCTAAAATACATTTATCAATTTGTAAAATAATTATCCAAGAGTAAAAACTTGGCCATATAAGTGCAGCTCTCAGTCAGTAAATATTTGTTCGCCTGGTTTAAGATAGACCACGTCTTGTACTGCTGCGTTTTATGTCCTTGCGGCAGTAAAGGCAGTACGTCGATCTGTAAAACACAAAAAACATCGGACTAATCTGGGTATTTAAAGTCCTGGACATGACTGCAAAGTGCAAAACTGTATGCATCCAGAGTTTTGAACGTCTTCAGTTTTTCTTTAGTATAGATGCTGGGTTTCTCCACGAGGTTACAGAGATGTCTGGCCGAAATTGAGTCTCACAGAACAGTATTTGTCATCATACGTCTCAAAAAGAGTTTTTGGTGGTCCCTTTGAGAGAGGGCTTTGGTCGACATTGTCTTTTACAGAAGGCTTTGACTTCACCCTGAGTCTCAAATAGAGGGTTTTGGTGGATATTGTCTCAAACAGGGAAGGCCTTGTTGCACGTCAAGTCCCAGATAAAGGGCTTTGAGGGTCATTAAGCCTCATAGAGAGGGTTTAAGAGGACACTGAGTCTCACAGGGGGGGGGGGATTTATGTGCACATCACTAACTGAGGTTTTTTGTTTCTCACATGGAGACTTAAAATGGACATTAAGTCATAGAAAAGATTCTGGTGGACATCAAGCCTCAAACAGAAGGCTTTGGTTCTGAGTTTCACAGAGAGGTTTATGGTGGACATAGAGTCTCACAGAGAAGGTTGTTGGTGGACATCCAGCTGACAGACACCCTGCAGCGGGAGCTTCATCCTCCGTTCCAGATCAGGTCAGGGAGGTGAGAGGATATGAAGTGCACATGTCTCCAGTATCTCGCTCGGCACGAGAAAACATTCCCATCATTTTAGCTCATTGACATTCAGATCAGCCCCGCATCGAGCGTTTATCTTGTTTATGAGTTGTGAAACCTGGAATAAATCAGTGGTGTGGAGAGCAGCTCTGCCAAGCTCCCAGTGACGTTATCAACCTCCGCCATGAATCAGAAACACGGGAGGCGTTATTTCTGCTCTGCTCTGTGCATCTAATTCTTCCTGACAAGCGAAGCCTGAACTTGTCAATCATTTCATCCCTGATTGCTAACAGATATCTGGAGGTCTGACAGACTTCTCCGAGCTGTGGTGTCTTGATCGATAGGTTTTATAAACAGCTTCACCTTCGGCCTCCACCTCCTCAAAAAACACGTCCACAGACCCACAGGAGCTTTCTGTGTGTTCGACCAACAGAGACTGGCTGAAGCTGTCCAGCCATCAATCAGAGATCCCTCTCCAAACACACATTTAAACCCTACTCTATATTGGATCATACAACTTTTACCAGTGTAAAACCTCTTGGTTGAAGAAAATGAGCTGTTTTGAGCAGGGTTAAACATGCACTCAAACTCCATCCAAAAAATACTGACTCATCTCTCGTGATGGATTTTTTCAACGCAAATATGTGCGGCATCCAGACATGACAGCATGTAGAGAAAGAAAGTATCTTAGAGAGCTAATAAGGACTAGATGGTGATATTAGGGATATTTTTAGAAATGTTATCAGGGTAAGCAATGGGAATATTTTTCTGTCTGTCCTCCTTTTCTGTCCAGACTGAAAAACTTAAACACCTGTTGGATGGATTTATGACAAAATGTAGTTCAGATGTTCATGTTAATCCCCAGGATGAACTGTGAAAAATCTGGTGTTCTACTATGTTTCACAGGAAGCTCTTGTTTGCTATAGTTTCACAGAAATCTCAATGTAAGGCCATGTTTACACGGAAACGGTCCACTGAAAACGGAGTGGCAAGTATGAACTTCCTTTTAAGAGGCAGAAATCTTGGGCAAATCCAGGCTCATGACGAACAGCTATCTACTGAAACTGCACTGTATGAAGAATGTCTGCTTAGAGCTTCCATACAAAACTACATGAATAACATGGTAATCATTACGTCTGCTTACCAACATGTTAGCATAATGAACATCTTCGCTTGTTGATGCTCACTGTCTACTCATGCTAACATCAGTCAAAGAGCTGCTAACATGTCTGCAGACTCTCAGTCTAATTAAACCTCCGTTTGTAGGTATCACATTAGACTCTTTGATTGAAGCATCATCCTGTCAGATTCTGTAACATCACTAAACATTTTTAAATTGCTCCGTATAATGTAATAAAAGCAGACAAAACAGGAACAGGAAACTCAATCCAAACACAGAGACATTGATATCAAATGCAGCTTCCTTGTACGAGTAAACAAACCACCGTCTGATCTGAGTTTAATCCGAGCGTTAACTGACTGGCTATGGTTTATTAACGTTAAGTAAACAACAGATCACAGTGATTGGTTCCCACACTGTTTGTTCTCGTCATAAAAAAGAAAGAAAAAGCTGCCGACAGTCAGGCTGGAATCTAAACCTGCAGTGATCACAGCTCAACTCAAACACACACACGGAGGGAGGAAAAACAGAAGGAGATAATATAATATTAAGAGGAAGAAGAAGAAGGAAATGAGAAGACAAGAGAGAAGAAGGCAAGATGAAGTAAAGGATGAGGAAGAAGAAAGAAAGGAGGGAATGTTTTATTTTTATTTTCTATTTCTGTGCTCTAAACACTTAAAAATATAACAAAACAAAGCAATTGAAAAAATAAAACGAAAAAAATAAAAACATATTTAACTAAAAAACCAACTCATCATTACTCAGACAAAGATGGGAAGAAGAAAGGAAGGAGTGAGAACAAGAAGAACAATGGAAGAAAAACGGAGAGGTAAGGAAGAGGACCAAGAAATTGGAGGAGAGGAAAAAGAAGAGGCAGCAAAAAAAGAAGCAGAAGAAGAATTTGAAGAGGAAAAAGAACGAGAGATAGAGCAGGAGCAGAGGAAAGGGAAGGAAACGAGGAAGGAGAAGGGGAAAAAGGTTTACATTAACCAGTGAGAGGAAGGAAAAGAGAAAGGAGAAGGAAAAAAGGAGAATGAAAGGGTTGACATAAAGAAGAGGACGACGAAAAACTACGAAAAAAAGAAGAAGCTCACGGAGAAGACCAAGAAGACCAAGAAGAACAAGAGAAGAAGAAGAACACAGTTAGAGCAGTGGAGTTCTTCTCGGTTGATCTCTCAGGAGGTCTGTTTCTGTGCAGGAAGCTGATTGGATCCATCTGGATCTGATCTGCGAGGAGCCGATAAATCCTCTACTGGTGTTTACTGGTTCCCCCCCCGATGAGCCCAGTGAGCCCAGTGTTACTGCTGTTTGCTCCTGACTGTCCTGTAATCACTATCTGATGATAGATAGATATTCTCTGGAGTCGTCTTTAAGAAGCAATGCAAAATATAAAAATATAAAAACGATGTTTCAACAGATCTCAGGGAAATCTTTTAACAGATCAATGGAAACATAATCAACTTATTTGACCTGGAAACAATAAAAAACGGCAAATTTTTGGATGCAGAGGAGACTCCTTTCATGCCAGATAATTGGTCTCCCCACAATTGAAGAGGACATCACACCACAGGACAGCACCTCACTCTTCTGCCCTCTGGGCGAAGGTACAGAGCGCAGTGGTTTGATACAAAGAAATCAGCTGTTTTTACATTCCTGAAAATATCTAGAGTCCTCCTTTTTTGAATACCTAAAAACGGTGTCCCACAAGGGTCCATATTGGGTCCTATGTTGTTCATCATTTACATATGAGTAGTTTATGTAAAAACATCATTGATGAAAAGTTCCATGTTCATGCTGACGATATGATTATATATACTTCTTCGTCTTCCTTAGAGTGTGAAATTAATAATTTACAAGCTGCATTAAATGTTGTCCAGAGAAATCTCTGTTTATTTACATGTAAGACTTAAATATGACCTTCTTATGACCTTCTCGAGGTCCAAGAGAACGGTTACAGATGCTTACTAGATTTTTATCATGAACAATGAAGTGATTGAATGTGTTCCGACATATGAATACCTGGGTTTTTTACTTGAAGAAAATTGGTCTTTTAAGCCATTTTCAAATATGCACTCCTGAAATGGGCGGGGGGTCTCCTGAGATAAGACGTGACGTAAAAAAACTACACCGAAATAGATATCCGATATCCGATACAACGCTATAATAGGAATATTTTATTACATTATATCAATGCTACGTGTAGTTCAACTGAATCACAATGTCAACAAAAGAGCGGAGAACATCATGCCGTTTAATAACGTGCAACGTGAGATCGTAGTGGTTGCATGCGTGCTCTCTCACCGTGCAGCAGTCAGGAAATAAACGTCACTCCCCTCTCCCATTGGCTCGAGGTCAATTCTCCGGAGAATATCCTGCTGCGTTCTCACATAAGATCACTCAGACTTTCTGTTGAAAAAATACTAGGGGTCCAGGAGAAACTCTAGGTGAAGTGAGAGCGAAACATTTGGATGTTAGTGCTCACACAAACAGCTCCTCCGGCAAATATCAGGAGTTTTTCAGGAGTTTTCTGCAAGTGTGAAAGCCCTATCTGAACGTTTTTTTTTTGCACTGTCATGGTTTAGGGGCATTGATAAAAATAGATTTAAAGGGTTAATCCAACTCTCATTCAGTCCAGCTGCATGGATGAATAAATGAAAACACACGATGTTCTAAACGTCCTGACAGTCTGTTTGCTCTCCGTCAGATGTTAACAAACACAGGAATCCTTGAAAACATCATGAGAAGATGTTTTCAGAGAGAAGAGAAGGAAGGTCTTTGTATCCTGGTAACCTGACTTAAAATATTATAAATCTGTTTGTGATATCGAAATGTAATGTTTCATTGAGCATCCACAAAAATCTGAGTAAGTTGCCCTCATTGTATTGCAACCGCCCGACTTATTGCTCAAAGCATCCTGGGAAATCTAGCCATGCTAATGGAGCTAGCAGCGCCAATTTTCAACATCGTTTCTCCCTCGTTCCGTCAAAATCATCCTCACAAAGAAAACAGTCTGGAAATTAAACTTTGTGGAGTGATGATTTGTTTGAAAAGAAACTTAAATTTAAGACGAGTGACCAGCGGAGGAGTGCGGTGCGACTCTAGCTGAAATGTTTGCTTTCAGTGGGCAGGCACGGCGAGGCTGACGCACGGGGAAGCAGCCGTTTGGCAAAGCCCGGAGCTTTCCAGACAAAACTGGTTAACTGGTATTGGGGGTAATGAGAGCAGCATATGCGGGAGTGCTTTTGCACGACTGCTGCACAGCTCAACAAAACGCAGCCCCGTTTCTCCAAATCCACCGCAAGACAAGCTTTCATCTTCACTGGTGTTTAGCAAGACACAGCAAACACGAGCATAAAGGCTACAATCCAAGCAGATTCTGCCACAACCTCTCTCAACCATCCATCCTGCTGCTGTCAAATTTAAAAATCGGTTCTCTCTCCTCTGCAGTCAGTCATGCGATCACTGCGACCCTCCTCCGCCCCGGTCGCCTCCATTACCGCTCAGCAGAGTATAGATACAGCCTCAGAAACCCACCCCTCATCACATCCTGCATTCTTCTATCACTACCACCACCACCAGTGTCCAGGCTCCATAGGGGGGTATCACCACCACCACCAGTGTCCAGACTCCATAGGGGGGTATCACCACCACCACCACCAGTGTCTAGACTCCATAGGGGGTATCACCACCACCACCACCAGTGTCTAGACTCCATAGGGGGGTATCACCACCACCACCAGGGTCTAGACTCCATCAGGGGGTATCCTATCCTGCTGTCGGCCTCGTTACCCCTCTGAGTGCATGAAGTCATCATGACGGAGCTAATCGCCAGACATCGAATATTTATCTTTCCTAAACTGTAAAATAAACAAATGTTAACTCTTAATTTAGTCTCTACTGATTTAAATACTTTTAGAGAGTTGATATTGTGAAGGCTCCATTACATAGTCAGAAGCTTCTTGAGGATTTGGATTTCCAGGGGCTTTAACCACAAACTGTACAAGAAGTGGACGTAGTCTCTTGGCTTGAAAGGAAATACAGAAGCTGAACTTCTTCTAACCACCAGGGGGAGCTCCACTGGATGCAAAAAAAAAAGTCTATGAGAATAAAACCCACTTCTCACATCATCTATCACCTCAGGGAACATTTTTTAAACAAGTTTATGCTTCCAATCTTTAGTTTCAAGTCTTCTTCATGAGAAGGATGTGCATTTCAGTAATTCATGGTCCCATTAAGAGTCAGAAAGATGATAAGCAGAGCAACCTTTAGCGTGTGGATCCTTGAAGGCAGCTGACTCACCCTCTGATCTGATTCTGCTGCTGCCTTCTCAACCGGCTGACTAGAACAGTTTTGTTAGAGAACAGAACAACAGATTTTTAATATTTAAAGTCTCAGACCAAACAGAAAAGATTGAGTTAAGATGCCGGACCGCACACTTTGTGTTTATTCTCTCTGAAGTGTGGAATCTGTTGAGATATTAGAAACTTGTACATCAAGTTTTGACTTCAAAGAAAACATCCATGGACACACGAGTCTGGTCAGATCAGCTGGTTGGAGTTTGGTGTGTGATACTTTCTCTCTGTGAGCTGAAGGTGAGTTCTAAACAAAGATGAAAACAGTCAGTGATTCTCGCTGGTCTGCTTGCTCTCATTGGCTGTTGTCAGTGGCGAGTATATACATTATCTGATATCAACAACAAAACAGCAAATTCTAAACCTTTTTAATATCAAAAGTTCACCGCAGAGATCATGTTTATTTTGGAAACATTACCCGAGACCAAGTTCAATGGTTACGAAGTGTTGATACTGTTATTACAAGCGTATTCACATTTTTTTAGCCTGTTAGCTAAGATAGCAAGTCGACTTGAGGTTACCCACTCTGACTGTGGCAACGTGCACTCGACTCACTGCCAGCAGAATGTCTGGTATTTAGTGTTGTAGTCAAGACCACACTAACCGAGACCAAGACCGAGTGCTCAGAGACAAGACCAAGACCAAGGCTGGGTGAGACCGAGACTAAGACCAAGACCAAAAACATCACAGAAAAATCCTCATCCAGTGTGCAGCGTACTTATAATAATAATAATAATAATAATAGATTAGACTTATATAGCGCTTTTCTAGAAACTCAAAGACGCTTTGACAAGGAGAAACAAAAAAAGAACAAAAACAAACAAAACAAAAAGACTAGGACAGTACGAAGAAGAAGCAGTGTAAGGGGGGAGGATGGGAGTTAGTGGTTGTAGGCAGTATTGAAGAGGGGGTTTTTAGGGGTTTCTTGAAGGAGGTGAGGGTGGTGGAGTCTCAAATGTTTTTTGGGAGAGAGTTCCAGAGGGTGGTAGCAGTAATGCAGAAGGCCCTGTCCCCCCAGGACCGGTAGTTTGTCCTGCTGGGGGGGACAGGAGGTTTGCATCAGCAGCCCGGAGAGTGCAGGTGGGAGTGTGCCGGTGGAGGAGCTCAGACAGGTAGGGGGGGAGCCAGTTTATGGAGGGCTTTGTAGGTGAGGATGAGGAGTTTGAAGTTGATGCGCTGGGGGATGGGGAGCCAGTGGAGGTTATGAAGGACGGGGGTGATGTGGTCTCTGGTGCGGGAGTGTGTGAGGAGACGAGCAGTGGAGTTCTGGATACATATTGAAGTTTCTTGAGTGTATTTGAAGGTGAACCGTAGAGGAGACTGGTGCAGTAATTTATACTTGTCGCTCACTTAGACATTACCGAGGAATAACAATCAAATTATGAATGAATTGAAGTTATTTGTTGTTTAAGAAAAGGGTGTTTTCCTTCTAATCACATCAGTGATGTGGAAAAATAGCCTCTCAGTGGTGGTCTTGACCGGTCTTGATTTAAAATCCAGAGTCCATCCAGTCCGAGACCGAGACAAGACCAAGTATAAATGCCTTCGATCCCGAGACGAGACCTTCAAAAAGTGGCCTCGAGTATTAAGACCAAGACCAATTTCGAGTGCTACAACACTTACTTCAATTATGATGATTTCAAGTTTTACTTTACTTTTTTTAAATGCAGAGTTTACCTGTAACGTGTGAGTATTTCTACACTGAAGTAAAAGATGTGAGAAGTTTTAGAGTTCATTTCTTCTGTCAGTGAAAATGTGTTTCTGTAGTTTGATGTCTCTTGTTTTTTATGCTGACAATCGTTCGGAGGCTTCTCTCTGTAAAACGCAGAAGAAGAAGAAGAAGAAGAAGAACAACAAGAAGTGGAAGAAAGGGAAACAGTCGGAGAACATGATTTCCAGATGTTCCTGGGTGAAGCGCGGTGCCAGATTCTCGGAGGAGGTGGATTTTAAACAAACGTATCTTGGCGATGGAGGACGAGGCCATCGCTCATTTTTATGTTTGAAGTTTCAACGTTTTCATGTCTCCCCATCTGGAGAGGAAGAGAGAGCAAGGCATCGTGGGAAGAGAGAAAGTTCACTACAACTCTGTTTTACTGTCCACACAAGTACACACACCCACACACACACCCGCACACACACTCAAACTCATAAACACCACAGCCAAAACATGCCTATCAACACTTATTATCACAGAAACAAGAACACAAACATGCACGAAATATTTAAACCAAAAAAATCTGCAACAAACCCTCAGCACTGGAAATTATTATTAGTGACGTTACGATCAAACGATGTGAATCTTTTCAGTGGCCCTTAGAGCAAACAAAAGGGACAAATCCTCCCTCAGGGCTGTTCTTTGTTTCTGTGCCTAAACTATCACTGTCTTTACTGTCGTCCAGTGTCTTCCAAGGATGTCCATAAAGGATCTGACACACCAAGGAGATCGTCTGCTGTCGCTCCAACTAGGATCGTCCGCTGTGTCCAGCTCCGCCCCCCGTCTGCCTTTTCACAGCCGATTCGACATGTTGAGCAAGAGACAAAAAACGGAAGTGGCAAAAGCAAGTCAAGGACTTTTTATCAGACATAATTATTGAATCTGATTGGCCACCATGTTTACCGCCCCCATTTTTATTGGATTTGAGTGATGTGTTATACAGCACATGGACTGATGGTGCATTCCATTTTCTTCTCCACTCTTTGTTGATATTCTGATTCTGTCGAACTACACGTAGCATTGATCTTATTATAGCATCGTAAAGCAGACTCTGTTGCTTCTTCTGCCAGTTCCGTGTCGTTCTTTTCACACCATGTCTTCCCTCAGGAGATCCCCCGACCCCCCTTACATCCGACAGGGATAATCTCCTCACGTGAGGTGCATGTGTGAACAACTAGATCAGGTAGATTTCGGGGGCAATTTTCAGGGGTGCATATCACCCTAACCTAACCTAACCTAACCCACCGAAGGTCACACCTACACATTCACACACTGATGGTAAGAGGCTGCTGTGTAAAGTGTCCATCAGTGTTAACTTATCCCATTCATCCACATTCATACACGCTTACGCAGCAGCGAGAGAAATTTGGTCCAAGGACACAAGGACACATCGACATGTTGCTGCAGGCTGGGGATCGAACCCCAGCTCCTGTTCCTTCTGGTTAAGATTCTGACTCTACCACTGAACCACAGCCGCCCGTTCAGCCTCCTGGCAGACAACAAAAATGCTAATATGTGTTTTTGTCTCCTAAAACTCTCACATTGCTTTAAACATGTCCTGCTCTCACTCACAAGTTTAGTTATTGATAAATACACAAACAAATTCATAGGAAGACGAAATGCACGTGAGCGCGCGCACACACACACACACACACACACACACACACACACACACACACACACACACACACACACACACACACACACACACACACACACACACACACACACACACACTCAGGCTGAGTTATGTTCCTGATAACTCCTGGATGCTCGAGTTTTGCAGAACATTAATATCCGTTCACACTCAAAGTTTCTGGAGGCCAGCAACACTCTCTCTCTCTCCTGGACTGACACTGCCTTGTTCGCCCTCAGCTTGACCTCCTCTCCCCCAGGTACCAGGGGGGGAGAGGAGGGGGAGGGGTTAAATACAGCCACAGCCAATTTCTGTATTTCTGTGTCAGATCACAGCGTCTTCCCCGGTCTTCCCACATGAGACTTCCCCCTTATCTAATATCAGCCCCTCGATCTTAGGAGTGACAGCAGATGTGCTTTGAAACAAACTTATATTATCTAATACAGTAAAATACAACAAAACGTGTGGATGCATGTCTACTGTAAAATTCTTTAGGCTGATGAGAAAAAGGCAACACTTGTAGTGTGAAGAGTAACTTTAAAGGGCCTGACCCTGATGAAGGCTACAAGCCAAAACGCGTCGGTCTGATACAGGAAATGAGGTTGATCTTTATACTACAAGTGCTGCAGGAGCTTTTTGACCTCTTCAAGCCGTTCACTCTCCATGGTAGTTGCTGAAGTTGTGCCAGAAACAAGCCTGGTTCTACAACACTTGGGTGCATCTGAGATTAAAGAGGGTGCAGCTACAGAGACCAGCACCAACAATAAAAACTAGAGAGTAGGTGTTGTGGGTCCTGGCGTCCTGCAAGTGCTCCCAGTGAACAGACAGGCCACGTGCAGCTGTCATGAACATCAGATCATGGATGTGAAAAACACGATCTGAGTCACTGTTGTCATTTACATCTAGGGTGCAGAAATTTAAAATGAGGGTGAATTGCCACCTTTTGCACCCTAGTAGATCCAGGCCTGGCCAGAAACCCTACTCTGCTTCTGATGCGACAATGCAGCCATCTTAAATATTGAGACCACACCAATATTTGACTCTGAAACAACCCCCCCAAAAAAACTAAAATGAAACCAGGACTTAAACTTGAACTAGTGAAGCCGTCGAGCTTTGTCTGCAGACAGACAAACGTGAGGATTCAGCTCTTCTGCTCATTTTCAGATTAAGTGTAATCTGAGTGATTTAGACTCGCTCTAAATAAAGCTGGTGTCCGGGTTTATTTTTAGACGCTGACGCAGCGCTGCAATTATGGGAACAATGGGAGGAGAGGAGGTGGGAGGACTGGTTCTGTGTCAGGAGGAGATGTAAACCTTGAACACTGTGAGCTGACAGGCTCGCTCGTTAACCTTTGAACGTCACAGAATATAAATTAAAAAAAGAGCTCGGGGCGATCATGATGTCATCGTGTCAATCATTCACCTTCATCGCTCTGACGTTGGCTCGTCAAGGCTGATTCAGCTGCACATTCAGCTCTCTGTGTTTGATTTCAGTCTCATCCGAAAGTTCTTATCAGTCTGAGACACACACACACACACACACACACACACACACACACACAGAGGAACACACATACACACACACTGATTTAACCCTTCACAAGGACTGGTAACGAGTGTAGAGAAATCTAAATAACTGACTGAAATTTGATCTTTCACCCGTAACACTTTTTTTAATTTCGATTCTTATTCGGAGAGTTTGATCTGTTTTTATTTTATTTGTTTCTGACTGAAAGTTTTTAGGATAAGAGAAATTAAAATGAGTTAGAAAACACAAAAAAGGAAACAAAAAATAAGGAAAAATAAGCCGAGGAGGAAACGACAGACACAGATTTAAAAAAGGAGTAACTTTACATTTTCCTCCAGCCAGGATTCATTCTGTTGTTCTGTTATTGAAGTATTTCATTTCCACAGCACGGAGTCACTCTTAAATCAGTGAAGTTAAAAGGTTTTTAAAGTACTGAGAGTGATTTCATTAAATGAATAATCAATCAAAATGACAAACAATGATGTAACATCATCTTCAGACAGTCGGGAACAGAAACTCTGGACATGAAGATGTTTTTAAACCTCTTGAGTCGAATAAATACGAGAGAACTGTTGAATGAATTCAGCCTAAAGAGAAAATCGATCATAAGTGGAAGATTTGTTCCTTTTTCATTTTGCAGTTTGAGAGTCAGATGAACAACTTTTTTTATAGTAGGCACTGATATTTAAAACTTAACCTTATTTATTCAGTGTCACTTTATCGTAGACTCTTTGGCCCCGTTTCCACCAAGCGGGTCGGTTTGGTTCAGTACAGCTAGGTAATCACGTGACATCATAGCAGCACGACAAAGTGTACCCCCGCCGATAAATTCAACGAAGAAGAAAAATGTGACACAGTTAACAAAGGGCAACAATGGAGGACATCCAGCAGTTTGTCGTCTTCCTCTTTCTTTAACTTGAATTAAGTTTATTCTTTACAATTTGTAACTCTTCGTGAAATCTTAAACTTTTAAAATGTTGACTTCATTTTAAACATGTTGGCTTCCTTTGTAACGTTCTGATTTTATTCTTTTACTTTTTATTCCAACACAAATAGAAGAAATCTTCACCCTCTGATTTTTGCTGTGCCTGGATCGTAGAGTAAGGAAGCCCTAAGAGGACATCCATATATTTTATCGTACTCCATTTTCCCCGTGATGACGAGAACATTTCAGTAGATCTCATCGAGATGTCAAGATATTATCAGTCGTTTTAGAATGAGCTGAACGGGTTGTCACGGGAAACCAGTGTAGTTATCTCGAGATAAAGACATAAATGAATGGTAAATTAGCTTGTTTAGCTCTTTTACATTGAAGGTCACACCTACACATTCACACACTGATGACAGAGGTTGCCACGTAAAGTGACTATCAGTGTTAACTAATCCATTCATACACATTCATACGATGCCGACAAAGCAGCAGGAGCAACTTTGGGTTAAGTGTCTTGCCCAAGGACACATCTGACATGTGGTTGCAGGGGCTGGGGATCGAACCTTCTGGTTGAGAGACGACCGACTCTAACAACTGAGCCACAGCCGCCTTAAATCAGGATCTCAAGAAACCAACTGGAATGTACTCATAACAGGAAAAATGGAGTGAAGCGTATGGATGTGTCTGCTTAGGGTTTCCGTACTCAAGGTCAACTTGCTCTCAAAATGCTAAACAAAACCCCTTCCTCATCTTCACCCTGTAATATCTAGGTTTAACACTCCTCTTATTGAGAGTCAAATTATATGATTCCATTGTAACTTTGCGTTTGGAAACTGATGTGTTATCTCCAAGCGGCATCCTCCTGAAAAATAAAGGCAATGCGGAAGTGCAAAATCCTGCAGTTCATCGAGTGTCCGCTTGAGGCTGTCTGCAGGAACACCGGAGGTCGCAAACATTGTCATCACTGGCACTCACTGTACGGGGGGTGAATTCTTAAAAACTGCTCCGTTTTGATTTTGAAAACAATACGTGTTATCCACAGTTAGGCGCGTAGCTGACATGATTGACAGGTGGGCGCGATGTAATGGTTCGTCAAGAGGCTTTAAACCCGCCTCAGCTCCAGCTCTCAGCCTGTCGTTAGGTCACTAAAAGTTAGGCTGAGACAGGATTTCCAGCATGGCGGCTGCTGCTGATGAGCCTCCGGCGCCCCCTGCAGGAACAAATGGCTGTCTTTTGACTTTATAATCTTCTACACGACCAGGTGTCAGTTTAGTGAGAACAGATTTAAGATATGAAGTCTAAATCTTTCATGTGATGCAGGAAAATTAACAGAAACACATTTTTTATAGAAGAAAATACAACTGGAAACACACAGTTTAACTTTTGTACTCAATTTTAATTTAGAATGCACGTTAGCCCAGATTCCTCTGATATAAAAAAAGCCGAGTGACGACAGAGAAATGCTGCCCAGCAACATTCAGACCAAAGCAGAACATGACAAACATCCCAACACGACGACAATCTGTTTCCTGATTCACTCCACGAACACAACAATTCTTTTTCTCTGAGTGTAGTTAACGTTTAGCAGACACACTTAGTGCACCCCCCCCCCCCCCCCCTATCATGCAAAGACTTCTCTATAAACATGCTGCTTTTTGGAATACAGGTGTAGAAAAAAACCAACAATAGAAAAGTGAAAAAAGATGCAGGCTGTGCTCTGTGCAGCTTTAACCGTCCCCACAACGTCACGACAAAGTGTTTCCAACAACTTCAAATCAACTAATGACATCATCTGTGACGTTTACGTTCACCCCTGATCTAAATGACATACGAGGAAACATAAATCAGTAGTCCGTGGCACACGGAGAATGACTTTACGGTCACTTTATTGTGAGAGAAATCGACTGCAGGTCGCTTCCTCTGGTTTGCCCAGCGTGCTGAAAAGTCATTTTTAGTGTGCCACGGATTATTGATTAATTTCCACGCGTCCTGATGTCGCTGTGAGAATCTCTTCAGAATATTTGAACAATATTCAGCCAAAACTTCAGCAGATTTTCTCCAGTTCAATTTGGATAGATGCGTCTTGATTGGAAAACTGCAGAGAAATATGAGTTAATTAAATTGGTGGAGGAGGTTCTTCATGTTCTGACTGACAGGTGCTGATGATTGACTTTAATCTCATCCGTCTGAACCAACAGGACAAAGTATGAACAACTGTGGCACATTTCAATAACAAGCAACCACTCAGAAGTTTATGTTAACTTATTATCAGATTCTGAATCTTTTTCTGAGGCTGTCAGTCGCCCTGCATTCATGTTGTGTCTGACCAAATGTGGAAAATTAACCTGAAGTTTCCAAAAGTCCGAAAAACTATTTGGAAGTCGGAGAATAGTTTGGCATACGACCTGGACATGGTTGGCAAACATGACATCATATTGGAGACTTAAATGTTGGGATGCTGTTAGGAAAGTTTTCATGTGTTAAAATTGAGGACTTGAATCTCTTCCCAACTTAAGAACTGTGAATGCAGGGTAACTACTGTATGGTTTCTATATTTCAGCACCTGCAGCTAAGGCTCATGGGTATTGCAGTATTCAGAGACCCTGTAGAGAACTCAAACTGGCAGTCAGAACAACAACCTGCTGTCTGGTTACACGATCTGTTTTCTCCTCACAGTTCGCTCCGTGTGCTGTTTTCTGATTTATAAGGTCGGTATGCACTTGTTGGATTTATGGATTTAAGAACGAATGTTGCTACATAAACACTAAGTCCATATCCGATCACAACAAGACGTTTAAAATGGTTGCAACATGATCAGAGCTTGAACACAGTGCGACTGGCTGATTGGAAATCTTGTAGGAACGTTGTGGGAACGGCTGAGCGGCTCTGGAGCAGCAAATCTCAAGACAGACGACATTCCTGCAGGGAGGTGAAGCTCCTCGCAGACAAACACTCCACGCCCACAAAAAGCTCACATAATTATGAAGTCTGACAACAACAAAGGCAGTGGCCACACCCCTCTTTGAGGCGTGCTTTAGAGGCGAGGGCTGTGGTGAGAGTGGCTGTCCAGATCTGCTCCGAACTCATTAGAGGCCGCTAAACGACCAAAACTGGATTTAATTGAAGCTGCAGCTCGCCTTAAGTGTCTGACAACAAGTGGTGTCAGAGTCAGACCACAACCACAAACACCTGTCTGGACTGACATGCACCCGCCAGGTGGAGGTGATGGGTGCTGGGACTTGGTGGAGTCATTTACTTGCAGATCACTTTGTCTTTTTCTTTTCGAAACACAAAACTTGGATATTTTATCAAGTTTGTGGTGAGAGTTTCTCCCCAAACCTGAGCTTTTCTTTTTTATAAATAACTTTAAGGGGTCAGTTCTGAAGCTTATGTCTGATTAATCTAGCTTTACATCTTTTTACAATCAGTAGATCAATCAGCGGTTGATGGATGGCTGCTTCTTTTTTGTTTCACATCATTTTAAATCTTCGGAAAGATTAACGATTCATCACCAGTAACAGCAGTCACACCTGATTCTTTAACCAGTAATAACTGCTTCATGGTGTATTAACTCTTGGGGCTGCAGCTGTTCATACAGTGCAGAGGTCTAACTGTGCTCAGATGCATCAGCCTCAAACCTGACCCAGTGACCCGGCCTGTGAAATAAAACTTCCACCTTAACAGACCGACTCGGACACAAACATTAAAAGTACTCGACTCAAACACTAATCATTCTGCGAAGGACAATTCTGTGTTTTCTGAGGAACAGCCTGGATGTCAGAGTTTCTCCCTCTCTGTTGATTGAAAATGTTCAGCAAATTTCAAAATGTGATACCGAGTCTTACGATAAATTGAAAGACGGCCCAAACTCTGATGACCACAACTGTCCTCGAAACATCGACATGTAATGATAAAAACTCTTTGAAGAATAACAGAAGAAAATACACATCCTAAAAAAAAGGGAATTTCAATAGTTTACATCTTCATCATTCCACCGCAGCGGTGCAACGAGAGTCAAACATCCAGCCTGTCTGACTTTTAAAGGAGCCAACAGGAAGAGGAAACGGGCGAGGTATGTTTTTGTTCCCACAGACGCTGGAGTGAGTGAATCCTCATTGTACAACGTCTCAGTTCGTAGGAGCTCCTCACATTGCTCCAATTAGTCGGTCAATAACATGTTCAATCCGTTTGATTTCTCCCATGATCACAGTCTGTTCTGTTGATTTCTCCTCGTCTGAATCTGAAAAATAACCTCCTATCTGATACAAACTTTAACTACTTAAAAAAGACTTTTTGATGAAACTCTAACTCTAATTTTTTGTAAAAGTCATAAAAATGCATTAATAGAATTGTAGGATTATCCCAGAAAGGTGGACAACAAGTTTCCAGGAGGATTGTGGGACGTTTTGTCAAGAGGGAGGGGAGATTAAATATGAGAAAATAAGTAGTAAGCCAAAAAAAAGCAGCGGAGAAGATGCGGCTCCATGTTTCATATTGACAGAAGTTTTCAGAAAAGCTGTAGCCAGCTCCAGTAATCTAATGTTTCTGTGGCCCCTCCCCTCACTGCCCATTGGTGGATGAATTGTTTGGGGCGGGACTGGTGCCATCAGCACCTGTGGGCGGCTGGACGTTGTCGGCCAGGTTGTGGGCGTGCTCCAGGAAGAGGTCTTTGAGCACGCTCAGCTCTTTGCTCAGCAGTTTGATCTTGGCCTCTAGCCGCTCGTTCTCCTCCTTAAGCTCGTTGACGCGCTGCTGCGTGTCCATCGCCTTCTGCTTGCTGCGCATGCGGCTCTTCTTCACCGCCAGGTTGTTGCGTTCACGCCGCTGGCGGTACTCGTCGCTGTCCTTTTCTGCAGAGGGCTTCTTCATCTTGCTGGGTGGGAGGGCCTTTCCACCTCCTGCTGAAGGGTTTGCTGGAATGAGTTGAGGGACCTGCTTCAGTCCGGCTACGGTTGCCGACAGGGACGAGGAGGAAGCGGAGGCGTGGGCCTGACTCTGGATCACGCTCACGCTGTTGTGGTCGTTTGTGTTTAGTTTCGCCTGCGACAGCCGGCTCATTTGGATTTGCTGCCTGCAAGTACTGATCTCTGAGTCTCCTCAGTTGTAGAGCTGAATTGGTTACAGGAAGCCGGTTTTGGATTCTTCGTCTCGCCTAAAGGAGGACGACAACGTTATTAAAACATTCAGGAAGATCACAAACTACTGGGCCATTACTCTAAAAAACTTACAGGAAATGTTCTTACTTGGTTCTTAATGGTCTACATGCATCATCTATGTCCCCATAACCAACAATGTATGATTTTAGGATAACAGATTTGGTCAAGTAAGGCTGGCTACACACTAGATGATTTTCAAAACTTAAACGATTTTAAAAACGTGGGAGACCACAGACATAAGAAAAGTTTCAACCAATTTTTTAACATTATAATCTTCTGAACGTACAAACTCGACGTTTCAGCCAGACCGTGAGACCACACACCTGCCATTTGTAGTAACAATAACGCAGTGGGGGTTTCACAGAAACTCTTGTGATCTGACGTGACTTAAAAAGAAAAACAAATATGAAGCACGCTCACCGCGCTAAGCTAGTTGTCCTGGCGTGCGTTCGGTTTTGCAGCAAACAACAAACCAAAAAATATCAGTGAAATCCGGACTGAGAAGACGGTACAGATGGTATACTGTTGTGTTTAATGTTCGCTGCCATGTTTCTTAGCTGTAAAAATACAATTTCCGGTTTGCTCGCTCTCATTGGATATTACTGGTATTCCGTCGGATGCATCTTGATCTGGAATCGGATATTTCCGATTTGAGGTGGAGTGGCTTCTACATGATCCAGAGCAGTAAAATAATAACATTGATACCACAATAGACAAATAATTGGTTGCGACAAGCCTTGAATCGGGCCTAGCCCCTGTCAGAATCCGGCCTTAAATATTAGATATTATGAACAATAATAAGTCCAAACTGAAATTTGTTTCACAATTTACATGCAAATTAGTGAACACATACAATAATCTGTTGCCTCTCTAGCCAACTGTACTTGTCAGACATGTGAGTGAGCCTAACATCTTATTTTTTAACATCTGCAGTCATCCTGCAGATTCTCAGCTGACCTCAATCCATCAATCAGGAGGCTTCACCACCTCCGCTGCTGCTGCTCATGAACACCCTCCTCCTCCGCCCTGGTATCCACAAGCAGCAGCAGCGGGCTCCTGACGTGATAATTGGTCGGGATTACTATTCTGTACGGCCAATTAGCAGCGCTTCTCTGATTGGTCGGCGCGTTGCCATGCAGCCAGTCAGCTGTGCGCAGGGAAAAGCGCTCCGGGTGAAAACAGAGCATAGCTCCGGCTGTTGCTTGCTGTTGCATCATCACCACCGTCTCTCTCTTTGTGCGGAAAGAGGGGAACTCCGGAGTCATGCGAGGCTAAGCACAAACCTTAGTTTTTAAATTACTTATATTAAGTTTGACGCAATAAAACACACCGACAGTGACCGACAAATCCGTAGGAATCGATCCTAATCGAATAATTGTAAAATTCAAAGCACTTTCACAACTTTTTGTTCACTCGAAGCCGCCTACAGATAATTCACAACAACATGAAGACGTCCTGCTTTAAGGAGAATTGCTGATAAGTGTCTTTTTTGGCCTTAAAGAGTCGAAAATAGGTGTTCACTTTCTTCTTATAACAAGCCCGGGCACTGCCTGTTTAGCCGGGCAGCTAGCCAGCTAGTTAGCTTCAGATGCTAACAAGACATAACCGTACTATTAGCCGTCCTTTTTTCGGAACGACAAAGAGTTTAAAACACGGCTTACCTTCACGGGGTGGCGGTGGGGTCAACCATTCGTCAAAGTTTTAAAAAGTAATCGTAGAAAGTTGAAGTTAAATCCCGTCTGTGTGAGCTCTTGTGTGTTTTTGTTTGGAACATGGGAGAGGAGAGGATTGCGAAATCTCTTTTACCATGTACGGCAATGTCAAGAATCAGCCAATCAGAGGAGACGGGGAGGGAGCGGAGCTAGCGTCTGGCCAATCACAGGTGAGTGCACGCCAGAGTGATGCAATGCACCCTATGATTGACATCTGGTTGGACCAATGAGAGCGGGATGTTTTCTGTTGATTTTGTTTATGTAATATGAGGTTGGTCAAATGAGTCCATACAGGCATGACTTCACATCGGAATGACGAAATTTGATCACATTGAAACTACTAAATATACGTGTACTACTACTACTAGGATCAACAATTTAAATTACTTTAAACATCTTGTTTATTTGAACATGAATCCACTTTAGGATTCATTTTAGTAAAAAAAAACCCTGCTGTGTAACATGTAGGCTGCAGAAAAGGTGTTACATCAGACAACTGAAGGACAGATAAAAATACACACACGGTTGACACTTTCAGTTTTTGTTTTGTAGAAGGCAAATGAATATAAGATACATGTCAAAATAGAAACTGTAGCACTCCAGCAGCTCTCTCATTGTACTTGAAATAAAACAGATTGTCTTCCTGTTTGTGGTCTCCTTTTCTTTTCCATATTTGTTACGTTCATTCATAAAAACACTGTCAAGTTTAGCACACCATTGAATATTTTAATAACAGACAGCAGCTTCACTGAATGTTGTGTACACGATGAGACTAAAACTTGTTGATGGCTTTAAATAAATTGTCGGCTAAGTTTTACTCTGGATTCAGACGTGAAACCTGTCTCTCTAAAGTTTCTCTTTGGCACCCTAACAGGGACACAGTGCCACAGAATGCTGTGGAGATATCAGGTTCATGTTTGGTTTTCTTGAGATTATGCAATACCTTTTTTTCTTTTTTCATTTGAGGGGGGTTCAGTTTTTTTCCTGCGATCAAACCATGTCAGAACATGTTTGCAGAATAAACAGTATCACTTTCTTTATTGAGTGCAGCCTTTGTAGACATGACGTTGTCATTTTCAGTTGACTATAACAGCTTTGCTAAATTTCAGCTGTGGATTTAAACCTGTCCCATAAAGTTTGGGGACTCAGTAGAGACGTATTTAATAAAGAAGAGTCCGGACCAACTTCATTGAACCATCATCACGATACAATCTTGATAGTCAAAGACGCGTAGCATGATTTTTAACAACATACATTTAAGGAGTTTGTTTGTCTAGCACATATTTCTTGATGTCTAATAGTATATATACAATATCATTTTAACATTCAGAAATAATACTGTGACGCGTTTGTAGATTTATGGAATTTGGACTTATGGCTATTAGATAGTTGTTGTTATTTAAAGATCCCGTATTATTCTCATTTTTACCTTTCATGTTGTCAGTCTGTGAAACCTACAGAGAAGCGTTGCATCATTTGCAGCTCAAAAAAAATCCATATTAATTTTTATACTGGCGTCAGTTCAATCCGGAGAGACAAGCGAACTAAGAAAATCTTTTATTACAATCAATAACAAGAAAATGTGATTTGACAGAAATACTTTGGTGCTTGGACTCTATGGGGGGGGGGGGCTTGGTGTGTTTGGAGAATGACAATTCTGAGCGTTGACAGGATAAATCCCCCCAATGGAGTCCAGACCCTGGTGGTGGTGAAGCTGAGGACTTGATGAGACGGGATGGGTGAAGAATTGATGGATGAGAGATGGAGGGGCGTGCGAAACAACAATTATATCCTGACTTAACTTACACTAGAGCTTCATTAAAAACCTTCATTTCAGCCTCTGCCTGAAACGGTTCATTTCAGCTGCTGTCTCTTTAGGGCCCCCCTCCTAATGTGCCCTTGTTCTTCTGACTGACCAGCTCTCTGGAACCCTTCTGTGGAGCAGTACGCTGCAGGGCTGCCAGAGGAGGGCTGCTCTCCAGTGCTGGGAGAAGAGAGCCTATGTGAAAGGTTGCACCGGCATACATAGAGGCTTGAAGCCATCTAGTAAAATTTAGTATAGTGTAGTATGACCATCCAGCATTGTAACACAAGATGTGAGTTTTAAAATGGGGAGCAACATAATCAGAGATCTCGTTTTAAAGGGAGACCTGGCCAAGAATAGCAGCAACACACAGTTTAAACAACAACACTCAAACTCAAACAGTACATATTAAATGGTAATAATATTAGTATAATCATCAGTAACTAAGTTTTGCAGTTTAAAATCAGACTGTCGATTGTTCCAAGCAAAAGTTGAAGAAAACCTTAAAGCTTTCTTTCCAAAGTCAGTTCGGACTCTGAGAACGACAGATTGCACAATGTCCAATAGATGAAAGTTGTGGATCCCATTATCTCATTATCCTTTTAGATTAAAAGAGAGGAAAAGAGAGAACGGTAGTCCAGAATCTCGCCCAGAACAGCTTTATAAATGAAGATATACCAATGTGCAAACCGGTTTGTATACTTAAAAAATGTTTAGTTCTTTCAGAATATACAGTACATTACAATGGTGAGTAAGAAAGCCACAGTTTGGGATCAATCTCAGTGAACCATGGTACACTGTCCAGCATATGAAAACTGATCAGAGGCTTTCATGTAAAATACATCACCATAATTGTGCAGGTGAAAAAGTGGACTCTTACTACTTCCTTTTTGTCATACAAGGAGAAGCAGGACTTCTGAAGTACAATCACAGTAACACTTCAGCTTTTTAGCAACATAGTGAATGTGCTCCCTTAATCGCACCGAGTCCACCAAACTTCATATGTGAAGGGGACCTGAGCTTGTCATCAATTTCATAGTTCAATCAGTGGTTAACAGGGATTGGCTACAAATACTGAAGCCTGCACAGCTTGAGTCCAAGCTCAGCCAAAACACAAACACATAGGAAGGAAAGCATTGTGTTTATTAGGGGAGATTATCAAGAGTGTATAACTTGTGTATAAATACATTAATTGAATAGAAGAATAAGTAAAGGCTGGATTCATCTTTAGTGAACCTTTATTTAAACAGGAAAGAAAAGTCATTGAGATTAAAAAGCTCTTTTTCCAGAGTGTCCTGGACAAGACTGGCAGCGGCACAATTCTGTGTCCGTAGTCTGAGAGGTCAATGGTCAGCATGCCTGGTCTGACTCATCCTCTCTCACTGTGTGCCAAGTCAAACTACCTCTGTACTGACAGTATGAAGTACAGCGTGTACTGAATGTGACTGAGCATTTTGATGTTCTCTTTTTATGCTGGGCAGGAAATGATTACTGATATTTAAATTAGATTGTACCCTGCTCAAAAGGAGAAAAACACATTTTCAAGTTTTCTCTTCTCCATTTTTTGACACCTGAGTTTTGAATTTTGACATGTTTTCCCCCAAGGAACGTTATTGTTTTTTCAGTGCTACTTTAATCTCCTCCGGGATGTGTAGAGTCTCTTCAGTGGTCCTTGAAGCTGTTTTTTTTTTAATTATCTTGAACTGCCTTACTACTTAAAATGTCTCTGTTGACCACTAAAGCTTTTCAAGCACACCTGAACCCTCTTTAGGACAAAATCCTTAAACACTCTCAAAGGTTCTTAGCGACCTTTTAAGCACGCTAAAGGATCTCCAGAACCTTTTAAAGTAAGGCACGATTTAGTTTGAATGACTTACAATGGAACTCATTATTCCTCCAAGTTGTAAAAAATACTTTTCACCCCTCCTCAGGGACCTCTATGACCTCTTCATGGATCTCTGTAAACTCCTCAAAGACCTTAGAGCCTCACATTGAACCAATGAGCCTCGCCATTGATTCATTAACCAAATCCATAAAATATCTTTGTGGATCAATCCATAGCTTTCAGTCACGCGAAGTAGCAGCGGCCACCGTTGAACAAACTCTGGAGCTGCAGCACGGCGTTTTAAATTTTCCATCTCTTCAAAATGTTTACATCATCGGACAACCATAGAAAAAAAAACCTCTCAGATATTAAGAGAAACTGCAAGTTTTGGGCACTTGCGAACCCTCATACAGCACACGGGACACTATTACAATCTCTAAAAACTGCAAAGTCCTTGTCAGAAGTTAAATTACTGATGTTATATTGAAAATCATTCCCCTTAAAAGCCTACAAAAGTACAGACAGCTTAATGTATGTCGATGTGTCTGGGTAAAAAATGCTGCTGTTGGGGAAGTGAAGGGCAAGAGATTCATCATCAAACCACAAGTGAATGCTAATTAGCTAACATTAGCCTAGCTAGTTAACGTTACTAAATGATAATATCAGACTCACTGTCAGTCTG
The DNA here is from genome assembly GCA_020745685.1 of Tautogolabrus adspersus. NCBI lineage: Eukaryota > Metazoa > Chordata > Actinopteri > Labriformes > Labridae > Tautogolabrus > Tautogolabrus adspersus. Next base: position 33,247,623 of record CM036535.1, on the reverse strand, counting down.
TGTTCTTGGGCAGTAACATTAGTTTAAAGGCAGAAATATTTATTAATTAAACACCTGTCTTTAATTTAAAAAATAAGTAAAGAAAACACGTAGGTGGCAACTGAGACTGATAACTTCTCTGCAGAAGTAGGAAGCCTTTCTGTCCTGGCGTGTGGGCGGTTCCATTAGTGTGTGACGACACGTGAAAGCTATGAATTGCACGTCGCACTTCTAGAAGCTCCCAAAGGTCTCCTGTAACCAGAGGCGCTGCTTGTCAACAGACCACTATAGGGGGGGGGTCCATGAGGGCTGCCAAACTTTACACCAAAACGGCGGGCCATGATGTGCACATTTCTAATGACAGTAGGAATCCTCCCTAAGGGGGCCCCATCTGACAGCACTCACTATCGTTGCCCTGCGTATGGGTCGCATTATTTCTGTGGAAACCAAAGTTTGTCAATGAAAGTCAACAAAAAAAAAGAAGAGGAATTATCCGTCTAGGAGAGAAAAAAGAATGATGAGGAGTAAGTGTCGGGACACTGACAGAAATAAACGCTTGTTGGAGGGCCCTATTGATTTTTTGCCTAAAGGGCCCCAACAGACTCAGATGACGCAGACACAGAAGATGATGGGCAGCACTCAGAAACAGACCCTTCTCATAGCAAAGACTCACATTTAGTGATAAGTCTGATTGTTAAAAGAAAGCATGATGAGATTATTAATCAGACAACACTACCTCCACACGAACAGGACAGGATCAGCAGAGACATTAGAGGGTACGCCTTGTCCCGAAGGGGGCGCCGAAATAGACCCAAACCCAAAAGTTCAACAAAGGAGCTTCAACAAAAAACTTGAATTTTCTTTAAGACTTTAATTCACATAAGGGTTTTTTATTTCTTGTAGATCTTTATTAACTCCTCACTTTCTTTTGGACACTGAGAATCTTCAAATATGCTAATTTTCAGAGGAGCACCCCATTTCTGTTGGAATAATAAAAGTGACATTAAAACTAAACTTGAAATACAGATATCTTAGTCAGCAAATGTTCCCCTGAACTTCCTAAAGGACGCCTTAAGGAACCTCCTGATTGAATCTTTGAAGCTGGTCAGGGAGGGTCAGAAACATCGTCAGTGGACATCCAGGGGTTTATCTTTGTTTCCAGAAAAGGAGAGAGAAAATATGAACAAGAAAAGAGACTCAATAGATTATAATTAGTTTAAAAATAAAAGGAAATAGGCCTACAGTTAAAAAAATAAAATAGTTTCACTTTAAGTAGTAAATAAATCATGAAATAATCAGGCCAGAGGGAAAAGATGAACCTGCAGGATCAGCTCTGTGCGTTTTCAGCCGACAGGGGGAGCTCCAGTCCGTTTGTTCAGGCTCTCTGCAGCTCATAGACTCACCTCACAGCGCTAATGTGAACTTTCTTCCCTGATACCCTTACAGAGACACCCCTCCCCCCCCCCACACACACACTCCGTATCTGCCCCAGTGTGTGTGTGTGTGTGTGTGTGTGCTGTCATGTGGAGGATTAGTCATTTAAAAACACCCCTCACCGCCTTTAAAAGACAGCATGTTAAACACCAAGAAAAAAACAATGTTAAAATGAACCAGTTTAAAACTTCGGTTTAATTACGTCACGTTTTTATGCGAAAACTTTTTTTTTTTTTAAATGAATTACTATAATTAAAAAAATCACTTGCAATCATGTCGATACGCTACATATTGAAAATGCCTGTTCTTCTTCAAACATGTTAAAGACTATTCTAAAATAGTAGAACATTGTCATCCAAATGTTCTTTGAGTTGAAGGTGTCAGCTCGTCTCTCGATGATTCATGCCTTCAGAGGATCATAAACGGAATAACCTGCTGACTGTGATCGTCGCCGCTGGGGAGATAACACCAAACTCCGTGCAGAAATCTGTCATTTTAATGTCTCACTGCCTGAAGGTAGAGACACACAACTTTATAATGCAATGAGTATTCAGTGTGAGGCGCCGGTGGCTTTAGTACACTGGTTTTATATCCTGCAGAGCACACAGAACAAGTGAGTGTGTTTCTGTAAAACACAAGTTTACCTTCGAATATTTTCACAATGAAGCGCAGCAGCTTTCACAAATAAATCAATAAGTCAAAACTGATCTTTGTTGCATTAGATTTTTTTTTTTGCCCTATTGTGCATTTGCTTGGGCCCCAGCTGGGTCCCACACTCGTTTTAGTGCATTTTGTCTAGCATGATAATTATACTAAAATAAGTGATTTCCAAACAGAGATCGTATTGAGGGGCCAGACACAGGGCGTAATTAACATTTAATTCCAGTATGCCTCTGCAAAATGTTGACAGTGGGTTAAATCCAGGACTGTGTGTGTGTGTGTGTGTGTGTGTGTGTGTGTGTGTGTGTGTGTGTGTGTGTGTGTGTGCCCCGCCCACTCCCTCCTGCTATATAATCGCACTTTGACAGCTCAGAGTTTACTGAGCAGGAGGAATCAGATCGACAGCCTGCAGCTCTAACTCGCTCCCCTCTGCTCTACATTAGAAATAGAACCTGTTTCACTAACAGAGCTTCAGCAGCGTTCAGTGCATGTCTGCAGGTTTATGACCCCCCCTCTCACCTGAGGACCTCACACACTATCTGACTTTCCCAAAACTGGATTCCCGGAGCTCCTCGTCATGCTTGCCCGGGTTTAGATTCTCAATGGAGCTCTCTAACCTGTACGAGGTTGCGCCCCGGCCCCTGATGAGCAGCCTGACCCACGGACAACAGCCCCCCTCCGGCTACAGAGACCCGGCAGATCTCGGCGGTGAGATCGGAGACAACGAGACCTCCATCGACCTGAGCGCATACATCGACCCTTCTGCTTTCAACGACGACTTCCTTGCCGACCTGTTCCACCACAGCTCCCGGCAGGACAAACTCAAGATGATGAACGGAGAGTACGACTCGGTGCCGTGCGGCCCGGGGCCACAGCAGCACTACATGTCCAACTACATGGAGTCCAAGCTGGAGCCCCTCTACGAGCACAACCAGCAGCGCATCAGACCGGTGGCCATCAAACAGGAGCCCCGGGACGACGAGGACCTGAACCCGGGCATACCTCCCACCTACCACCACCCGCATTCACAGCAGTACTCTCAGCATGCCCAGCAGCAGCCGCACCTCCAGTACCAGATTGCGCACTGCGCGCAGACCACCATGCACCTCCAACCGGGACACCCGACCCCTCCGCCGACACCGGTGCCCAGCCCGCACCAGCACCATCACCACCACCAACATCCGCACCAGCACCAGCAAGGCGGAATGAAGCTGCTGGACCATCAGCGGGGCGGCGGGAAATCCAAGAAGAACGTCGACAAGAGCAGCCCAGAGTACCGGCTGAGGCGCGAGCGTAACAATGTGGCCGTGCGTAAAAGTAGAGACAAGGCCAAAGTACGCAACATTGAGACTCAGCAGAAGGTGGTGGAGCTGACCACCGACAACGACAGACTGAGGCGGAGGGTGGAGCACCTGACCCGCGAGCTGGACACGTTACGAGGCATCTTCAGACAGCTGCCGGACGGATCCTTCAAACCCATGGGCAGCTGAGAGACTGCTGAGCCGGACAGGGAGTAGACTGGAGATGGACTGGTACACTGCTGGATTTATACACACATATGGTTCGACGTGTGTTCTGGTGTTCAGACGGACTGAGACCTGAGAGGAGAGACAGGCAGCTGATGTGTTCACTGCAAAAGACATCTGACAGATCAGTTTGACTTTCACGGAGTCTGAAACAATAATTTTTCTATAGTAATAACTTTCAAATATTCTTGAGAAAATTAAAAAACAACCACTCTGCAGACAAAACAACATTTTAACCATAAAATGTATGTAAAGAAAACAACCAAGAAATATTGGAGCCACAGACAGATCCTGTTGTTAAAGGAATATTCCAGAAAAAAACTGTCAGATCATAAAACCGGACAGAAAGTGGCGCCTGATTCTGGAACAGTCTTTAAACATTTTACTGGACACAGATGAATTCATGTCACCTTCACGTCTTGGGAGAAAAAAAAACATACTTTTGTGGACTTTGTAAAAGACGGACTGATTTGTTCAGACTGTGTCTTCCTTTCTTTTCTTTTTTTTTGCAGTGTTCATGTGCCTTTTAAAACTTTTGTGCAAAAGCCGATAAGCTCGTTCCCCTGCAGATCCACACAACAGAGGACTGGTTGTTTCTGTGCCTTATTCCCGAACAGACTGTGTGCACCACACACTCTACTCACATATCAGTGCAGCTAAGGTAGGGCACGGTGGAGATGATCCAAAATCAGCCTGTTGTGCATGTAATTATTTTTGTTTTGTACATCTCCATATCCTCTCCTTGTGTGTCTTTATAGAGCTATGAAATGCAAAGTGCACGCTGCTTGCGTATAGGCTGAACTGTGTATGTATGTTTATGGATTTATGCTCATTTTCTTCTGTTGCCCCTCATGAATGAACTCTGGTACTATTCACAGATGTGTTTGATGGTGTATGTAAGGATATTACATCATGATGTTAAGCAGAGCATTAGCAGTGCAGCTGTGATTACATTCAAACTTAAATATTTGAAAGAGACAACAACATCCTCTAATTTTTCAAAATAGTTCCAATGTTTGTACATCTTGGTTTGCTGCAAATTTGGGTTAAATGTGCGAGCCGCCATAAGATCTCCAAACTGTTTCTGTGATCTTATTTTCATGCATTGAAACAAGCTAAAGGAGTAAAAACCCTGCAGCACTGAATACCTTGTAGAGTTCTCAAACTACTTCTTACATTTCTGAGTAATGACACCCTAAAGTGCATCGTCTGTCCTGCTCAGAACAAGGCGGCTTCTCTGTGTTCCCTGAAATATTAATATTGTGGAGAGTTTTTTTTTGTTGCATTCTATATAAAAGATAAATAATCATCTGCTAGATCTGCATCTGGTGATGACATGCCAAAGTGAATAATTCTTATAATTAAAAAAACAATCAAAAAACAATGACTGGAATTCAAACTGTGGTACCTGCTTCTCTGTCACTGTCCTGCAAAGATCAAACATCTCCAGACCTGCTGCTTTGTACAAAGCTGATCATGTTGATTTTTAATGAGTTTGTTTCAAAGAAGAAATTCCTACAAAGATTTTTAATCTCTGCAAATCCTGCAGACCTGCAGATGTTGGTCTTTTCAGAGGAGGACGACAGCGAAAGCAGCTTATTTTCTCGAATGCACTATTAGTCGTCAAATGAAGCACAGAGCTGTGCAGAAAAACGTTCACGTGTTGCTGATTTACAGACAAAAGCAAACAAATACAAAAATGTGAAAAGGGTTTCTATGCAACATGTCTCTTCCTCTTTTACACACATGCACATGCACACACATGCACACACACACACACACACACACACACACACAAACACACACACACACACACACACACACACACAGTGCCTTCTGATCCTCTGAGATGACCTTGGACCTCTGGCTGATCTGCTTGTCGTCGCTCTGTAGAGAAAAATGTTGAAAGATGATGATTGGTGTCAGCGAGGAAAAAAAGGAAGCACTTTTTTTACAAACTGATGTTCAACCAATGTTTGTCTCAAAGTTAACGTCTCAATTGTAAAATAAGCCTATATATAAAACTATAAATATAAATAAATATATATAAAATGCCAAAAAATCTGAATATTATAATAAAGAGCTTGTTTTATTTGACTCTGTCGTGGGTTTGGTGTCTTTATTTATGTGCTTCTTTTATTTGAAGATACTCTTTTCAGTTTCTACATCAAAACATTCAGGCTCCATGTAGCTCAGAAACATCACACTTATTCATTGATGCCTTCAGGTATACCTCCTGCAGCCTATAGGGGGCACTCACAGGACAATCAGCCAACAGATTAATCTCTTTAAGCTTCATTCTTCATCACAGACTAGACCGGAGTTTCTCAATATGTAACTTGAAGCTTTAAGAGTCAAAAGTTTTAGTTACAAATAAAAAAATCACCAGAAATAATCAGAAATGTGTCAAACACTCTGAAGAAGATGTTTTCTTGATTTAAGGATCTGTTACGAGAAGTTTTCTCAACTTTAAAAATATCTTTAACGTGGTGCATTTCTTCTTTTCCGGCTTTTTAACTAGATTTTTGTTTCAAATCGTCTGACAGACCGGGTAATCTGCTAACATGACGGTTGTTGGTTCGATCTCCCCTCGTGGACGATTCACTGACCTGCTCCGCGCCAGGAGGGCCCCAACACCAGAGTCTCTTTAGGAAGTGACTTAATGACCTACCAGCCAAAGATCCCTCCTAGTTTTGGACTCTGATCTAACTTTTATGTTTCCCTTCATATGTTCTAAAATACAGCTGCACGGGGCAGAAAGTCCACAGAATGAAGCTGCATCGCTGCATCACAGGGTTCTTATGAATGTTTCCTATCATAAAAGCTGTTGTTGTATGAGCATCAGAGGTTGTATTTTCTATGTATGGATGAGCGTCAGTGTTGGTCTAACAGCTGCAGTTCACAGCTGTGATTCACCTGAAAAATATTTTTGACGCAGTAACTGAAGGTTAAAAGCGACAGGTTGAGGGGAACGCGGCTGGGACCTCTCTGCTGATTCTCTCTTAGGGCGCACTCACTCACAGATCCCCCGTACTGTACTAAAGCACTTTTCCCTAGTCCCCTGCTGCCCTGCACCCGTACTGCTCAAGGCCCAACTGGGCCTGAGCATGGTTACCTCTGGTACATACATCATCCCCATGCGTGTAGCTGCCGGAGCGCACAGGAACAGCGTTAATGGACCTTTTTCTCCAAATAAGGAAATAGAACATTTGAAGTTTTCATAATCCGGTTGAAATATATTTACACTTTTTCGAGCGCTTCAAGATCTGATAATCACTGAAGAGAGACGTTAAAAACAAACATAATGCACTGTTATCACTTTGACATTTCAGGTGGATTGAATAATTCACAACGTCAACTCTTGCTCTGAGCAACATGAAAGAAAACACGCCCCCTTAAAGTTTCTGGTAGCTGTCAAATATCTGCCAAAGACTGTAGGATATCAAATTTTCTCTTTAGTCCAACAATGGAGAACAACACAGAGAATACGACTGCAACTTTCTGACTTTGTGGCTTATTTTGAGTTGTTTCAGTCAGATATGGCCCTCTTACAATCACGGAGATCTCGATTATGCAAGGCGGGGATCGGTGGCACGGAGCACTCACATTAGTCAGACGAACTGGACTTTGGGGGTCGAACGTGCTTGGGCACGATACAGATTGGCTCATGTGAATGACCCTTAATCCATCCAAAGCTCCTCCTGTGTGTAACCAGTGGGCGTCTGTGTTGTGTTGATAAGAAAACAGATGCTTTGACATCAGGCTCTCTATGACAGGAACCAGAATTTTAATGTCAAAGGACCATTACAGTATTTTTATATCCTGGAACCTATTTTTTCTTTTACATACTTTTTAGACTAAATGACTAAAAGGTGAAACAAGTTTTAGAATTGCTCCAGTTCATTTCTTAAACCAGCAGCTAAGAAGCAGACTGTGATGGTCACATTTGAGGCCCAATCACAGCAGTTCCATTTAAAGTGCTGATTCTTGAAACTGACTGGCTCAGATTATTATTCTAACAGGGCTTTCAAACTATCCACCTGAGTTTTGAGAGAGTTAGCCGATGTGTAAAGGCAGCAGGAAATATTAAGGAAAATTCACTAAATAGTGAGTGTGTTGTCACATTTATTTCTGCTGTAAAAACAGGCATTTGCCTCAAGTGGACACTCGATGAACTGCAGGTTATAACACTTCCGCACTGGCTTCATTTTTCAACATAAGAGGTTGCAGCTTGTTCGTCTGCCATTTCCGAATCATTCTTTGTAAATCATGTCCTTCCTCCTGAGACCCCTCCTCTGTCCGACAGGGACAGTCTCCCACGGTGAGGAGGATTTCAGAGGCAGCTTTTTCTAGAAATCATTAGGAGTGCACATGTGAAAACAAGTGTCTGAGAAGATTACAGAAAGGATCCTTAAAAAGATAAACATTTTTGAAAGAGTAAAATGCTTTTTATAACCAGTAACAGCCTTTGCATCACTCTCTTTGAAGCCACCAATCACAATAACAGTTATTTAAACTCTCAGAACACAGAAACAGTCTACCCCTTCCTCAGGTTTGTTTTTGTTATTCTTATTATAGTGAATTCATGTCGTTATGGAGGTTCCCTGCTGTGAATCACTGGTGTGAAAGGACTTTCAGATCCTCTCACATCTTCTCCCTCTGAAGTTTGCATAGCTGGACATCTGTACATAACTTTGACTATTGAGAATGAAAGCCAAACCCTGTTTATTATGTATTTATGCATGTATTTAACTTCCTGCCAACATCTCAAGCAAAACAAAAGAATCAGCAGCACGAGAAACCTCAAATCTGTCAGTCGACTCTTGAAGAGGGCTGTATTAGAAACAGGTGAGATGGACTCAAACGCAGAACTTTCTGCAGTGTTTTTGTTTAGGAATGTAGAAAATAATTGTTAATCACAGCTTGAAACGGAAGAAAATAAGAAAAGTAGAGAACAACGGGAAGAAGCCAAGCATGAAAATGTGAATGTAACCGAGAAGCAGGTTGGTCGAAACATGCAGAGAGCCTGGGAGAGGGAGGATGACTTCCAGATGTTTCTGACGGTGTCACTGACTGACTGAAATACGACTGATTCAACATGAAATATGGGCCTTAACATTCAAGATGTGAATGCATCATCATAACAGAATAATAATACAACCTACAAGAATGTTGACAGGGTGGAGCTCAGGGTGGAGCTCAGGGTGAGCAGGAGGGGAACATATCCTGCAGGTCGTATTATAAACTTCTTTAGTTCAAATCTAAATACTCAGTTTGTGATTTAGATTTTGTTTTAAGTATATTTCAACATTGAGGGAAAGTAGTGTGGTCTGGATTTGTTTGGACCAGAGAAGGTAGGCGGTTTTAAGGCGCCCCCACACGGCCATTTTGGACGCCCCCCGGTTTGCCAGATATGAGACCAGTTATCAGGTCAAACCAACAGGTGTTGCAGCGATGGAAGCGGGCGAGAGAACTGGTTCAGATAGAAGTGATTGTACCCGACCTAAAAAGCCTCTGCATGTTTCTAATAAGCTCCACGAGCAGAAACGTGCTCAAACTAGGATCAATATTGGAGATGCTTTTGAAAAATGGAGAGAGGTTAGAACACAGAAAGGTTTACAGACCAATTTTTTGGGATCATTTCATGATCAGAAACAGCTGTGATCAGTTTTGACGTTTTTCTAACCTTCGCCAAATCTTTCTTCCTTTTTCTTTCTTTTTCTCTTTCCTACCTTTCCTCCATTTTTTTTCTGTCATTCTTACTAAATTCTGTGTCTGAAGACGGAAAGCAGAACGTTGTTTCTGATATCAGTTTAACATCATCCTGAGTCTCAGTGATTGTTTCTCGTCCCCAGCAGAGGAAATATTAATTGTGTTTGGATGGCAGCTCTGTAGCTGTGGTAGCTGAGCAGATAATCCCATTACAACATGTTGTGGTTTTGGCTGAAGGTGAAGACGTGCAGGTTTTTTTCGCTTTTGAATAAGCTGAATAAGTTGGATGTGTGTGATGTTGGCCTGAGACTCTTCCTGCAGATGGAAGACATTAACATGTTAGCAGCGGGACCGTCTTGTACTCTTCTTTCTTTTGACTTTTTTTGGTATTTATTTCTGTCATGTCCAGAGATTCTTCGCTGGCTGCTTCTTCATTGTCGGACTCCAGAACAGATTGGCTGAACGGAGTTAATGATCCTTTCGCACGGTCAGGTTTAATGCTGAAAAATCACTTTCACATCTAGAATATTGAACAGTACTAAGCGACCATCAGATTGTTCACTCAAAGAACAAGGTCACACTAATTGGTTTTGACATCAGATTGGTGCCTGATACAGCAGCATTGGCAGTATTAAAAGGAAGGCATCTCAATTAATCAATCTTTATTTGTATAGAGCCAATTCATAACAAATGTTATCCCGAGACACTTTACAAAGGTCCTTACTCATTGCTATATTTGAAAGACCCAACGTATAGCCCCATAGCAGCAGGTCGTCCCCACCTACGATCCCGAGGAACCTACGAGACGTGAGAGCTCAGGAGCTCCCAGGAAGATATGTGGTTAGTAACTAAGATTTGCTGATAGTGACATGACATCTACACGGTCAAATGTTAAATGGAGAGTCAGTAGAAATGTTCGTTGCAGCTTAACACAACATTGAAATTTGGCCCCTCCTCCTGGGCTTGTACCTCCACTACAAGCTATACCACACGCTAGCACAAGCTAACCACCAGTGTTTGGCACCTGTCTGTCCAACTTATAGCAGGCCGACTCTGCGTCTACAGAGCCAACACAAGGTTCAGCCTCGTTTTGGAACAAGCTTTATATGCTTGGCGTTTTGCCTCACTGTGATTACATTTGAACTTCTCTGCTCCTACGTCCCGGTCCGTCATATTTGCTGGTTTTCACATCCAGTCGCTGAATTGTATCCACTCCTACTGTACACTCACCTGAGTGCTGTCATTGGCTGGGGGAAACGCACCAGCTCCCCGCCCAGAAACGTCCCAAGTCAATGAACACAAACCCAAACATCAAAGTACAGAGGACAGGGTCTCTGCAGACAGTCACCACCACACATGTATGGAGGCCCAGAAGGGATGATTGAGTCTATATTCATTTTTTTAGGAAAAAGCTACTGACTCTAAATCTGTGTAAAATGTTTAACGCAGGGCTGCTGACCAGTCTGTCAAATATCACAAGCTACAGGTCATTACATGTTGAGTCAAACAAACCTTTGCTACAACAAAATCTATGTTTTTTAAATATATATTCAAAATGGCCGTTGTCCTACTGATTCCAGATGTTTGTAGAAATCAGAAGAAAAACATTCAGTACAAATGTGAACACCTGATACCGTAAACATCGGAGCACTGAGCCAACAGAGATCAGCAGATGAAGGCTCAGCAGCAGCCTTAAATAACCGATGGTCAGCCCTTCAGTTGGCACGCTGCTCTGAATGTAAACATGAAGATTAATGGAAATTTACAAAAGGAAAATAGAGTTTGACAGAACAGACGATTCTGTCTCAGTCTGTTGGAACAGCTGATGGTGTCTGAGCTTACAGCCAAAACTCGACAACATTTGGCTGAAAGATCGTCACTTCATTAGATGAACACGTTGATTTTAAACACCCTAAAATAACCAATAGATGGCATTTCAAAGGTTGTACAAGATATGTTTGACAGATTTCTTAGCAAACATGTTTGATAGGTGAAACCATCGACATATGTCATGTTGACTTATTATACTGATCCTGATTTTATGCTGGGTGTCCAAAGTAAACGTGGGCAAAGTTTCAGATAATAATGAAAACGTCTGTTGGAGTAATCCCAGAATCTGCCTGCAGAGGGCGCTAAACGGCCTGTTCTGCATATCACATGTTCTACGTAAGAAACCTCTTAAGCCTAAATTCCACCAGATGCGTGTTCGGTCCATGAGCAGAGCTGCGTCTCAGCTCCGGCAGTGTGGAGCCCTCGGCAGCAGATACGCAAGGCTTCTAATTTTTTTTTTTGTGGCGCTGGCGCAGTCCGTCAGCGCCACAGTCCTCCTCCGTTGGACGGCGCGCACCCATTCACACTGGATCCGTTTCTGGAACGTCAGCGCAGCGCAGCGCACCCATGAGCAGCTGTACACACATCACGGGAGAACTACAAGATCACGTGGGAATAAAGAGAAAAACTTGCAAACAACATGTTGCTTTGTCTTTCTGAGGATGATTTGTTGTACATTCGGTGCCTGTTATGACGTAATGTTGATTAAGTGATGAAAAATACGATCGCGAGTCTGTATATTGTGTTTTATTTTGAAATTGACCGGATGCTCTGTGCGTTTCCTTGTCTGACTTCCTGTCCGGGTTGTGATATTCTGTCCAGCTTGACGCATGCTTGCATCGTACTTCGTCGAAAATAGACCTGCAGCATATTTGAAAAGCAGCAGAGCGTAGTGGCGCTGGTGATACGCTCCGGAGACGGACCGCAGCGCCCGCTGTGTGAACACAATGATTGACTAGAGTGGCAGCTAACTACGGCATAGTGCGCGCCACTGACAGACCGCGGCGCGCACGGAGTATGTGTGAATTGGGAGTAAGAATGCAGCCTGTGGGTGTTGACAGATGAGGGTTCACGGAACCTTATCGGAGCGGAGCGGACACGCAATGCACACGTATCTGGTGGAAGTTCTGGGTTATAGGCTCTCTATACTTCTAGCTCTGGAGAGCAGCCCTCCCCTGGCAGCCCTGCAGCGTCCTTCCAGAGAGCTGGCCAATCAGAAGAAAGTGGGCACGTAGGGAGGAGGGCCTTAAAGAGACAGCAGCTGAAACAAACCGTTTCTGAAACTGAGAGGTGAAAATGTGGATAATCATGCTTGCTCATCATGCTCGGGCACAGTACCAAACAATCTTGCCTAATGTGAAAACGCCCTTAAGCTTTTTATACCTTTCATCCAAATAAGAAAAAAAGATATGGCCCAGACTTAGCAAAACAAAAAAGTAGGCCTATAGAGTAGCATAACTGTGTTAAAATTGGCCCAGTATAAACTTTTTGCCGTTGCATGCAGGTAAAGCAAAAGACATTACTAAACTGTAGATTTAGTATTTAGTCAAGCTTTGGAGTGTCAACAAAGCATGTGGACAAAATATAATACTGAGATGGTGATTCAGTAGAATAAAACCTTTATTATTTTGTTGTTTTAAAGAAAGTTCCAAAATACTTCACAGTAAAAATAGTTAAAGTTAAATTCATTCAGTTTGAACAATGAACACAAATTCCTCCTGGTTACAGGTAAGAAGATGAAACTCAAACATTTTCAAAAGAGATCTAAGCGAGGACACTGAACATGTTGTCAGGCCAAACCTCTGTCTTCACTAAATGTTCTCTTCTATCGCTGGTGTTCCTCCAGACTCAGAGGAACATGTGGTTATTTTCAGATTCTCTCTGTTTGCAGTCTCAAAGTGCTTTCGTTTCATTGACATGTTGTGTGAGGAGTGTGTCAGCGGCCCTATCCGTCTATCGCCTCTATTTGGCTATCCACTTTTTCTATTTATCCTGAGTTTAAAGATTAACCGTGTCTTTTCATTGACTCGGAGCAGACAGAGTTGACTGAGCAGCACTTTACTCTGAAAGGCCAGGTAGTGTTTGTTCTCCGATAGAGAAGACCCCGACTCAGCTGCTTCAGGTCACATAGACTCTAAAGAGACCTCCAAACAGGACTTTCACTCAGTCTTATGGTCTGTGGTCCACTGCTCAGCACGCTGTTGGTGTGTAAGCGTTATTGTTACGTTTGAGTCTCACAGCTCGCCTCTATTTCCCTGAACATTTGAAACCCATTCAATAAAATACGAATAAGCTGTTTATCAACATCTATACTGTTAAGATGCTTCTTTCACAATGATCAAATACTCCTACATTTTGTCCACTGCAAAATATATATGCACTGTACAGCCCTAGATGCATGACTCTTAGCCCAATATCGAGTCACATGACTGATTTTGAAGTCAGGCTGCACATTGCCCAATCGTGCACCCTTTGCTGTGCGGTGTACAGCGGGCATTATGGTCTGATTTGCTGCTCTCAATTGGTCAAATGAATTTCAGGCCCGTTTAAAATTTTGGTCGTACGACTGCGCACGCTCACATAGTGAGAGCAGAGCCACGAGACAATTCCACAACTTAAGAGCGATATTTTTCCGCCTGTGCAAACTGGCACACCGCGTCTGACGGCACCATGGACTGCAAATACAAGTGGATGAAGCCTGAGTGTCGTCACCATTTTGTTACTGAGCGGGGCTTTGGAATTCCGTCGATGGCGGTCGCCATGCTGGAAATTCTGTCAACCGTCATGTAAATAGCCAGAGCTGAGGGGGGTCTTAAGTCTCCTGACAAACAGCTACAACTGGCCCGCCTGTCAGGCTGTAAACATGTTTATTTCTGCTGTAAAAAACGGGCTTTTATTAGGGTGTGGAAACAAATGGAAACATAAACACAACACCGACGGTACTTGAGTGTCTTATGACAACACGGCGTTGTCCTTTAAAAACAGGTTCACCAGAAACCTTTTTCACGGAACAAAAGACAACTTTAAAATCAAAACAAGGGGAAACAATCTCAGATTTAGAGCCTGTTTGTGTGGAGGAGCAGAATTTAATCCTCTCTGATACCGCAATTATTTGCAATTGATGTTGCGAGGCCTCGCTGCCAGAGAGGAACAAAGAGAGGAGTGGCGAGCGTCACAGGGAAATATATCTCTCTGTTTATTCAGCCTCTGCCTTTGAGTCGGTTGGCATTTATTGGCTACGATGAAACTATGAGGAACACAGTGAGGCTCAGAAGGAACACTTTGTTTTGTGTCTCTTGGAGGCACATTCTGCAGCCACTTTTTCATCATCCAGTCAGTAGGAGATTGATAGTAAAAGTGCCGTCAGCTACAGTCCATGCTCCGTTTACGTTTATTATGATGCCAAAGATTCGTTGTTCGTGGCTCGTGGCTTTGCGGCCGCCTCAACATGTTTGTGCGCCGACTTGAACCTCAGCAGATTTCTGTTCGTGTTGCATCTCATCTATTCAACTACCCTAACTTTGATCGTCACACATCTCGCTCTTACTCTGACAGCTCAGACGTGGAGACGAGTGATAAAGAAGCTGTTTGTTTTTCCTGCCTCACACTCGTGATTTATGAAGCTTAATTACAACCGGCTTTGATTTCTTTGTTAGATATTCGGAGGTGAAGCGCTGACAGTTTGAACATTTATGTTGGTTGATTCTCTGGATGGAGAACGTCTCCTCCCTGCCAATCTGTGGGAATACAAACCTTTCAGTACAAGCAAAGCATTGTGGGAGATTATTTATTGTAATAAAAGAAGACAGGCACACTTCAGGACTGAGTCAGCGACTTTTCATGAATCCTTCAATCAGTTTGAACACGTTATCCTCCCTCAATTATCTCTAAATACTTTCAAAGTAGTAGCACTCATAAAAATAAATGTCTCAGCATTTCGATGTTGCAAACAAACATCCCTGTAGCTCTGTCATATAAGGAGCCTCTGCTGTGTACATAGGAAGTCACACTTGCATCACAGGCTAACATACCTTCCCAAAACAAAAGTTTTTAGGGCTGACACTAAATGAACATCGTGCCTCAGCCTAGCGAGACTTCCTAGCCTAAGGGAACTTCGGCAGCGTCAGGAAGTAATCTGGCACCTCTCCTGCAACCAGAGTGCAACCTGCAATTTAAATGTTCTGGACTTGGATTGAACGTCATGGAGCGAAGTGCAACAGCTGGGCGTAAAAAAGTTGGTTTGGTCTTCATGACTTAAATTTACACCAAGTGCAACAAGCTTAACCGAGATGTGCCCGGTCATATTAAGCTCATCCACATGGACGAGTGTTAAAATGCCCTATAACGTCCGTTGTGCTGTCTTGAATTTAATTGTCTTTTCAATCAAATGAGCCCCCCACAAGGTTTATTTAAGCTTCTACTAATATCCTTTATCCCAGTTTTCTCACTGACTAAATTTGGAGTGTGCGTCCGATCATGGATGACTCTCTCCCTCATCTTAATATCTTTTCAATGATCATCCTGGGAACAAGACGCGCTGCACTGGTGCCATCTAGTATTCCTTTTAAGTTTTCTGAGTGTTACTTTTTCCGTTTGTGTTCCCTTGAATATAAGTCTGATTTTCTAACTTGAGCCTGCTCCAACCTTGGCGAGAAAGTTATACCCATGCAGGTGCAACTCAAACAGGGCTTAAGCCCAACTGGTGCACACAATAACTTGAAGTTGGTCGTAAGTTTTAGCACTAAGGTTACACCCAGGCGTACGCCCAGCTGGCTCCTGATCGTCTTCCTGCTCTTCAGAAGAGTTCAGATTTGACTCCATGAACTTTCCTGAAGGACAAACTCTACATGTTTAGCTCCAGTGCTCATACAACTCTAAGAGGACGTAAATCACAAGATGTCTTGTAACATAAGTGTGTTATTTTGACATTTTATTCCTTTTGAGTACAGATTAAATTTAGTATTTAGTTTAGAAATGGGCAAGCTGCCTATAAATGTTAATCTTCTCAACAGAGACAGGACAGCTTCTACTCAAAGTGTTAACACTGACTACCAAACTGAGACACTCCAACTGTTTCCTGTTTACTGCCGCTTAACAATCTGAATGTTTCACCTCCCACACTGATGTGTTATTGATATGAAAGTGTGCAGCAGATCTTGACTCCGGCTCTTCTGTCACGCTGTGTGCATGTAAACATTCAGCTCAACATCTGCAGCTTCTCCCCATAAAACACACATTCCACATTTACAGCAGAACAACGACAAACACAGGCATGTATGGAGGAGGATCATCCAGCAACACAGAGATACAGGAATCCATTATGTCATTGGGAACCTATAGGAGGATGGGTGGGGGTGAGTGGGTCCTGGGGGGCACCGCTTTTGTTTTAGATAAAAGTAGGGAGGGCTTGAAGGAAGAGGTTGGAAACTGCGCTATGTCACTGCTGCCAAGAGACAACACTGATGATATCACACCACACATTATTCCTGAACTGCTCACCTGTAGTCTCCTTCAATTTAAAAAGAAACATTATGTAGGAATTTGGTTTGGATTTATTTATTTGCACACAAGCCTGAGACGTAACTTGGGTTAGAGTACAGCTGGAATAAACTTCCTGAAGATTTAAGACTTTCCCCAACTCTGACCACTTTTAAAACAAGACTCAAAACTTTTATGTTCACCTTAGCCTTCTGCTAAATTTTACCCACATTGCACTTTTAACTTCTGCCTTTAATTAAACAATTTTAATAAGATTTTAATCTTCTGCACTGTAACTTTTAATTCTTTTTATATTTATAATTTTATTTGAATTGTTTTTACTAGAACATATTTTCAGATTTAATAATTTCAGTGATTTTTAAATTTTCTGTTTTAATACATTCCTTGGCATTTACTGTATCTGAAGTAAGATTTAAGCCTTAATCTTACGGAAATCCTAAGTACTGGATTGTCTGGTTTGGCGTACAACCATAAAAATACGCATCCTGCAAAGACGTTTACAGGATTCAGGGAAAATCTCACGTGAGTCTTTCAAACACAAGTACGGGGTCTGAAAGTAGTAAATGCCAAGGAATGTCCTCCAAAATTTCCAAAATTTCTATTGTTAATATGTTTTTATTCTCTGTTTTTTAATTGTCTTTTAATTCTTGCAATTTATTTCACTTTATTGTATGACCTGTTATGATGTGAAGCACTTTGAGTCTGCCTTGTGTATGAAAAGCGCTATACAAATAAACTTGCCTTGCCTTGCCTTGCCTAGATGACCTTCTGCACCCGGTAAAGCTGCTAAACATGAGACAAAGAAGACACCCATAGCAATATGTTACGTCTCCCGCTGTTATGAAAAATACCTGCAGGGTCACCCTCCCTTTTTCTATTCACCCTCCTCCTCTGTCTCTTAGCCTCGACCTTTGTATCAAACAGTACAGAGACGACAGATTTTCTCTGTGTTGTAAAACTTATGCAGACCACAAACAAAGGACTGGATGGGTTTATTTCACATTTTGTGGGTCGGTAGACGCTCAGGTTACCCAAATATATGTTCAGAAACACTGTCAAGGTGGATTCTTCATAATATGTCCCCTTTAAGACCCACCTCAGCTCCACCTCTTTGCCTGCTCCGATATGTTGACTGAAGTTAGTTTGAGACGGCACTGTCAGTATGGCGGCCGCCATTGTTGGGCGTCAAAGCTCTGCTTCAGAAACCGATGGATGACAGCACTGACACCATGTCCATGTTTATATACATATACATACATATATTTTCATTGCAGTTTTCTGATATTGTCCTTTTTTTTTTGCATAGTTTTTTAAATGTGATCGGCTTCGAACATTTACCTCAAACGGATTTACTTGATTTTTTTTTTTTACTGAGAATTCTGAGTTTCAAGTCAGAAACCAAAAACACGTTTGACATGTTTCTTTCATCGTCTTCGGTCAACAAAGAGATCTTATAGTTTACTTCAGATGGAACTGATAGGGAACGTCATCCCTAATTCTCCCACAGTTTATGAAGTTCATACAAATACAGCCGTCTGTCTCAGTTACACAAACCAAGTGTTTATCAATCTGTTTTTAAGTTCACTATTTTCTTTGATCCTTTTTGTGATTCTGTTCACCAAACTCCACAGACTCCCCTTCCCTTGTTTCTCCTTCTCCACCGAGTCAACTCAAAGATGACTTTCATATTAAACTGAATACATGATTTGTCAAATGGTTTAATCTACATATTAGGTTCAAACTGTAGAACACATTTCAAAGGGAAGTAGATCTCTGGATTTGATCGTCCACGGGTTCTGTCAGAAACACGTTAATGTCCAACATCTGATATTGTGTGTTATGATCAGGAGCAACAATTAGAGCCAGAAAAAACCTGTTTTTATTTAAGCACCGACACAAAACACTCAAACCATTCATGACCAGTAAAAGATTTATTTGGGGCTTTCTGGCCTCCATTTGGATGTAGTGGATAGAGCAGGACATCAGGGAGAGAGAGAGTGGGTGGGAACATGCAGGAAAGCAGCCACAGGTCGGATTTGAACCCGGCCAGCCCGCTTAGAGGTCTATAGCCTCCATACATGGGGTGTGACCTAACCACTGAGCCATCAGCGACCCCCATTAATGATTCTAACGTGTATTTTTTATGATCTGTGGAGTGTGAGAGCTCGTGTCATGTGTGATAAATACTCCACCTTTTAATATAACACAACACACTGCAGTTTGAACATTTGTTACTTCACACAGTACCACAAGTACCCCCAGAGTCCACTTTATTAGCAACAGCTAGCTACTGCTAATGAGGGCTTATTGAAGAGCCCTGCAGTAAATCCTTCTGCTGGAGGTGTTGGTCTTGTTCACTCAGAAATAACTTTATCATCTACTGTTACATTAAAACCAGACAAACTCCAGGAGACCAGTTTGAAAGCTCAGGAACAGTTTGTTCCTTCAAGAGTTCAGGCGACCTTGCAGACACGAAAATCGACATGAGGGATAAAGCTTTGAATGAGATCTTTTAATCTCCTTTTCTCTCACTCGGCACATTGTTTTACTTTTGTTTAGGTTTTTTTTTTTTTCAGCAGATGCGGGCTGCGCTGCAGTCAGACTAAATAAACAACCTATAGTCGCTCTGCTCGGATGGTGTTTGGTGGTTTTCCAGGACAAACTGTGAGTTGAGCGGGTGAATAAATGTGGACTATTTGAGACCTGAATCTGATAACCGAGCTGCTGCTGTGAGTGTTTCTGCAGACTGATATTCAGCGTTAATAATTCACAGCGTTATGACCAGCGCCTGGCTCTCGTTCCCACTCGCTGTACGGCTCATTTCTGCTCCTGCGAGGCCTCTGGCAGGAAAACACGCAGAGTCCTCCAGCTCTGACACAGGCAGAAAAGAAAAGAAGAAGAAAGTGTGGGAAGAACAGCTGGAGCCGCTGATCCACCAGAGACTCTCTGCTGTGTTTGTTGTTACTCTGTAGAGGCTGATAACATCTCTGCATTACTCTGAACACCTCACGATGCGTTCAGGAACAAGCTGCCAGGTTTCCACTCCTTTCACTGCCTCTCTCTTTTGCCCTGAAATGAAAGCTTTTTATTTTTATTTCACTCTGATGACTTCCTGATAGTTTAATAGACGCAGAAAATAATCTGGAGTTCTCGACGACTCTTAGACGCCACTTTCAAAAGAGCAGAATCATGACGTATGCATGACCGATAGAGGAGATAATTAAGTTGCATGCATTGACAGCGTATTTGCTGTTGGTGTATAGTTGTTTTTTGCAGCATGTTTTCCTCATTTCTATTGTTGCATTACATTTGTTTTTGAACCTGTTTTTACCCTTTCCTAATATAAATAGATTACAATTATTGTAGATATTTACTTTTAATTTAAAATATTCAGGAACTCAGTGGTAATGACAGATCATCATCTCACAATAAAAAGAGGAAGATGACTTTAGATGACCGGGCAGTGCATCATGTTAAAGATTTCCCAGCATGCAGCGGGGCTGACAGGTCATTGTGGTAGATCAGCCGTGAGCTAGCGTCAAAACCAAAAAAGGTTCCCACAAAGAGACGTCTCCGATACTGTCTCCTTTTGCCAAGACCTACCTCACTTTCATCATTCTTCGTCTGCTGTTTGACGACTCTGCGGTTTACTGAGGTCATCATCTGTCTTAACTTCTCTCCTGGAGGTGTTTATCAAATTCACTCAAGGTCTAAAGAAGACATAGAAATAATTGCAAAGAGGAGACACAAAAAGCGTCTGTGTCCTTCTCTTCAAGTTACAGAGAATGTTAAAGTAAGAGCATGAAATGAAGACTTATTGACAAGGCCCTTACTTCCATTGTTGTTGTGGTAAACAAACAAAGAGGAAGTATCGCGGAGAGTTTCTGAAGAAACAAGAAGTTGGGCATTGTGTAGTCATGCAATGAGACAGAGTTCAGAGACGGCGTAGCAGAATGTCATTTATTTTCTAATCTTAGCAATCTCATTAGTTGTTCACTTTCTGTAAATTTGCTGTTTCATTCAACAAATTACCATGGAGGACAATGTTCTCTTACGACACTCTGTGGGTGGGAAGCTCAAATGCTGTTATAATGTTGTTCTGCTGTGTTTTAAGTTTCAACTCAGTTTCACGTAGAGACTTTGACGGATTGATATTTAATTGTTTTAAATTCAGATTGTGCTCGTGGAATCCAGAGGGGCGACAGGCCTTAAGTTATCAAATCTGAGGTTTCAGAGCTGTGACTTAGAGAAAGAATGATGTGCGTTTGATTTGTTGGCGGGTTCAGCCCTGCAGCAGGAGTCCTGGAGGTGAAATAATTACATGTGGCTGCAGCGGTGCGTTTCAGGTTTCTGCTCCTTCAGGTTTACAATCTGATCGGAGCAGCTCGGTCGGGAGGTTTGAAGGTTTGGCAGCAGAACTTGGCCTCCTGCTGCAGATCAGACTGATGTGGTCCAGATCGAGACTGCTGACGAGAACCCTCCAAAGGGAAACTCCTTAGCAAGTCATCAGGATCACAGTATGAGAAGAGAAACATTGAGGAAGCCTGAATGATAGTAATGACAGAATTATGGTAAAGTTAAAATCCTGTCCACGTTCGTATGACGTGAAACTCGAATCAGCAGCAAGAAACATGACTGATGCAGCTTTGTAGAGAAACTCAAAGTGGATAGAGCGGACTTTTGTGTTTGTCTTCTTACATTGATATTTGGCGGCTGTAAGCAACGCGTCTCGGCCAGTCAGTAAATCTACACTTTCCTGGAGAAGCGTTGTTAAAGTCAATCAAGTGGACCGCTCAAACAGAACTGTGGAGCCCGCCATTGTTGTTGTAGTCCACCTGCTCGCACAAAGCTATTGACTGGACGTGTAATGTGCAAAGTCTGCTTTCAGAGGAACTGCATATTGACAGTTTAGACGACAAAGGAGATGGTGCCATTTTAAGTTTGCACTCGGAACCAGTTTACAAAACTTTGTGTTTTCAAGCACCAAAATAGTGTCCCTGATGGACTGCGACGTGCACGGAGAATGTGGAAGTGGGGGTGATGTCTACACCTCATCTCTTTCTCTAAATGTATTTATGTTTTCGTAAATAATTACGTTAACTAAAGTGTGACTCTGTCGTCTCTCTCTTTGTCTCTCGCGGCCCTTTGAGCTGGTCCTACAGCTGTTTAGATTAGTTCACGGTCAGATCCTGGTTTAGTTTGAGCTGCAGTCAGTTTCTTTTAGTAACAACAAATACTTCTCAGTTTGACTGAGGCTCATGGTTAACGTAGAATTAAGACCCGTCACCAAACTGACAGAATCAAGCTTCTTAAAGTCATGTTGAATCAAGCCCGTCAGAACATAAAAACCCTGTTCTCACGTTATTCCTGTTTTGTGTCTCTAACGGCTGAAGTTGACTTTCTCTGTGGCGGCGGCCATGGTGTCAGGAAGTCTTCACATATAATGAAACGTAATAAGAGAGAGCTCCTGAATGGCGGCAAAGGAAAACCACGTAACTGTACTCCTGTTTTTCTTCTCCTTGTGGCGTTGGACGTGTTGACTGAGTCTTTCAAACAACATGAAGCTAGGATTCAAATGTTGAAACAGAAGCAGACTTTTTTAAATCACTCTTGAACTGAACGAGTTTTTCACGTTTTACAAAGATTGACTCGACTGAAGGAGTTCGGCTTTTTGTGCAACATGTATGAAAGTAGATCACACATGAGCCTCACACTCAGCAGGACTCTCTGAGTTCTCTCACAAACAGAGAAATATGGAGGCACTTTTTTTGGGGTCAAATAATGCAAACTACATGTCGCTGTTTGAACTTTGTTTGCTTAAGTCGTATTTCAGCTCACAGAGGTAGACAGGAGAAGATGTAGCCCTGTTTTTAATAGGGCGGTCGACTTTAACTTTAATCACTTTATTGTCTGTTGTCTCAATGCATTCATTTTTTAAATAGCGTGCTATTTTGTCGCTCATGGCACACCGTAGGTAAATGTTACGTCCCCCAGATTGCTTGGGAATGCGGGATGCTGGAAACAACAATTAATAAAAAACCCGGAATGAGAAGTGGAGACCAGAAATGTAACCAAAAAGGTTTGAGTATTTAAAAACAAAAAGCCAACAGAAATAACAACTAAAAGAGAGCGAGCTTCTTTTAATGAACAACCTAAAAGATCACAGACGCCGATGGTTTCTGGCTGTGAAAGTAGAGTGAACAAATCAGCACGCTGCTCCGGCACACGAATGAACCCCGACAAAAACACTGGCCTCCCTCGGTTCTCTCTCCTGCTCTTCCTGCAGGGCCTGATTGCCAAACTACAGCCAGGTGAGCCCAATTAACCAGCGTCTTCCTGAGAGATGGGCGGAGCACCAATCTGTAGACACAAAAAAAGAGAGGGAGGGGCGAGACCGGACAACAATACAAACACACCACAGCCCAAAAAATTGTCGCCATTGTGTTGAAAAAAACAAACGACGACACCTTTGCGTCTTTGAATGACTACGGCCTACCTGTGTGTCCACGTAGCGTTTTTTACCGGTAGAAAAGCGCTGGCTGTGCGTTCAGGAGTGTTTGCATGAAGCGTTTGTGCGCTGAGAAGAAAAGCGTGCACGTCCGTCCTGTCTCTATGACAACAGTCTGTTGACAACAGCCGATGTATGACTGACACTGCTCGGTTACTTTTTACTGCATGTTTTTATTTGCGATAGTTTATTTCCCGATCAGACACGGAGCAAAGAGGATGTGGATAAACTACAGGGAATATAATACATTTGGAAAACAGCGCCTTTCTGAAAAGTTGAAAGATTTTTAACTTGAGCTCTCGGAGCGGCCGCACTAGGTGGATACAGGGCCTAATTTCACTTTAAAAATAACTCCCTGACCGCTCAGTTGACGAGTCAAAGGTAACAAATAATATTTCACTTTACCGTTCCCTTGAGCTGTTTTCATTTTCTTTTCGATCAAGTTCCTTTTTCTGCAGTGAGGTGAAGTTTGTAACCTCCAGTCTACCAAAAGTTCCTCTTTTTCTTTCAAAATAAAAGCAGGTTTTTATCCAGACTGGAAGTAAAGTATACTCTTAGCTTTAAGACAGTAGGGCTACAAAAATACAAAATAAAAGCATAAAAAGAAAATCAGTTTTGAAAGCTAAATCATGGAAATTGAAACATGCGAAGTATTGAATTTAGACGATTAATCCTGATTAATGGTCGACAGCCCGAGTGTCTGAATAATTATCACTGTTTTTGACTTCATGACGTCATTGAAAGGAAAACAATGAATATGAAAAAAAAATAGATTGAAGTGATAATCATGAAAAAAACATTTTTGCAAAACAAAAAAATTTGCAATAAAAAAAAAGGATGTATACTCGCCTTTTAAGAGTTCCCCTCCGTCAGTCATTGGCTTCCCACAGCCCACCCACGGCAGCCCAGGACCCCTCTCACCCATTCTTCTCTTTTCTGCCATCAGGTCGGAGATCCAGGACTCTGACCTGGAAGAGGGCACGCTGTAAAAAAGGCCTCTTTAATGGTCTCTATGTTTCTTCCTGTTTAAATGTTTTCTTCCTGTGCTATATCATCATATACGTATACCTGTGTACTGAAACTGAATTAAGGGAAATGACAGTGTAATTTAAAGACTGTAGGTCAAATCTCCTCCTGGGAGACCTCAGCCTCTTTAACCTGACTCCCTACCCCTCAGATCTAAAGATTTGTTGAATTGCATCTTTAAAAATGATCCCTTCTCCTGTATTATTTTGATAGGGAGAGGTGTCCTCCAGCTGTGTTCTGTCTTACTAAGTATCAACCAAACTGACAAAACAGCAAACGATCCAAGCTTTACATTCAATTTGTCACAGTGCTGACACTCAGTCCGACGGGCTGATCACAGGATAAGTCTGAAATATGTCTCTGTGGTCTCTGGATAATTCACCCCAGTGAGTTTCCAGGTCGGATGCCAAAAACACAGATTAGAAGAAATAACAGTGAGCGTTTGAAATGAATGATCTCTGAATGATCCTGTTGGACATGTCAGCCCGACTCCTCTGGGGACGTTTGAGAAACTCTTGGCACTTATCGAACCTCACAAGTGCACGGCGGTTAACCCAAAAACAAGCCTGGACGTTTAGACGCTCTGGATTCGAGGTTTTTCCTCCAACAGTGGTAATCAGCAGTTGGCAGTCTGTCTGGCTCTGTGTTGTATTTTTGTGTTATTGGGTTGCTTCTGTTTTGTTCTGACAGTTATAGTAGCAGCTGACTCAGAATAGCTCCTGTAGCTCAAGCTGTTTTAGTACCAGGAGTTATTCCTACTGCTGGCAGCGGAGAGTGGAGCCTGTTGTTGTAGCTTCTGTTTCATGAGGTTAATCTCTTCTTTTCCCAACATGGCGTTCGTTTTTTTTTAAAGCACCCTTAAGAATCGGTTTGAGATTCACTGATTTATTTTAGAGGTAAGACAGCTGATAGAGTCAGACATCAGGGACACAGAGAGTGGGGAATGACATGCGGGAAAGGAGCCACATGTAGGATTCGAACCCGCACCACCCGCTCTAGAGGACTCAAGCCTCTGTCCATGTGGGACTATAGGTTACCGTTGCCCCAGGTATCCTTTAACATCTGTTTTAAAGGCTGAAATCTTTCTAGTAAGGGGTGTTTCAAGGTACCCCATTCTGCTTCTCAGTGTTTTCATTAAAAGATACTTTTCATGCTCGTCTAAAACTCTATTTTAGCATCTGTTTGGATTGAAGATTTTCTAAAACATGGTTATATCTATTTTAATGTATCCTTAAGTTGACTGTTTCAAGGTGAGGGTCATCTTTGAGGGCTACTTTCCTTTTTTCTCACCAGTGGTTATCTCTTTTTTTTTTTTTAAACGACCCTTTTCTAAGACTTAATCTGCTGCTATGTCTGCGTTAAGATACACTTTGGAGTTTGTGGTTTCAGGAACCCTGTACTCTAAGTTTCAGGTTACTCTCTTTTGTCCTTTCTTTCTCGTCAGATCCGTCTGTTTTAAAGGCAGGGTTGGTAATTTTCGAAAACTAGCATGATTTTGAAAGTAGTATTCTCCGTGCTCAGTCTTCACCCACCCCCTCCCCTCTGTGCTCCCTCAAAAGCCACGCCCCTCACTTACATGCACTAGCACCATTGGTCCAAAAGCGGATTTCAGCTCATGCTTTGAGTGTGGGCTCGTGCATGCATGGGGTAGCGAATGAGCAGGGAGACGGGGAGGTGGGATTGGGTAAGACTCGTACCGAGTGCAGACATTGGTACAACTGCTACAGATGACAGATTTTCTTCTTTTTCTTTTTCAGAACACATGAGTTATTAATTTCTGTCAGGACCTAAAGACCATTTCAAGCAAAATCTTAAAAAGTGTATCTGGAGAAAATTACCAACCCTGCCTTTCAGGTCCCCTTTTCATTCCTGTTTAAGGTACTCTTTGGATATTCTTAAAAATCAGTTTTCTCTTCTCCTAAACAGGGTTAGAGTTGTATCTAAGTACCCGTTGATGCTTGCTTAAGTTGCTGTTTCAAGGAACCCCAAGTTACACTCTGAGAGAGAGAGACTGCCAATGGAGAGTAAATACACACACAGACATCTAGAGGAACCACAGGGAGAACCTCTCACTACCTCTGACAGTGAGATCATGAGGTAGCACAGAGTATTTATGAGCTCCCCACACCTGGGCTTAATCAGAGCCAATCAGTCCCACACACACCTGACTGCTGTGAGTTGATTCTCTCCCCACGCTCACTGAGTAGAAAGAGCGAGTGCCCTCACACTTTGAGTTCTACTTTCCTTTTTTCTCACCAGTGGTCTTTTTTTAATGAACCTTTTCTAAGACTTAACTCGCGGTTATGTCTGTTTTAAGGTACATGTTGAAGTTTGTTTTCAGGAACCCTGTTTTCTTTCTCTTAACAGGTAGGTCTGTTTTTAGGTTTCCTTTTCACGCCCATTTAGGCATCCTTTTTTTTAAATCAGTTGTCTTCTCTCACACACAGGGTTAGATCTGTTTCTAAGTACCTTTTGAGGCTGTAGCCGCTGTTTCAAAAGCCCCAATTTCTGTCCGAGTGTTTGGGACAGAGAGCATAAAGAGGTCATGAGAATGCAATGAATACTGTCCGGTTCTTTTCTGCGTGATAAAAAAAACACGTAGATAGTGTGTGAGCAGACCAAGAATGACCTTATACAGTATATAAAGGTGTACCAGTATATGAGCCTACAGGTCGCCAGAGCAGGGCATGCTACCCGAGAGTACAACTCACAATGAGTCAAAGCTTTACAGTTTGTAATAAAACCTCGAGGATGCATGGTGTATCAACCACATGGACACACTGAACAGAGGCGTGCATGTACCAAACATCAACATAGTCTAAAACAGGAAGAGAAGTTGCAGCATCAACCTTTCACAACTGTTTTAAGTCAGCCGTAAGCATCTGTATAGGTTTCTTTATTTCAATTAATTTGGTTTTACTTTGAAATGTGATGTAGTAGATGGTAGTAGTTTAACTCTTAGTGGCTGCAGTGATGTTTGTAACACAACAGCTTGAACCTGTAAACTTTGTGACTAAGAGTTCTAAGTAAATGAAGGGTACATATCAGGTAAGTGTTTGTTTAAGAGGCTGGACTGAATCTCTGTGTTTCAATCTGAGGACAAATCCTAACACCAGTTTTCAGATCGGATGTCTTTTTATATCCCTCCTCTCTAAGTGCTCCGTGCCAGTTTGGAAACAGGCGGGAGGCTGCTGGCGTCCAGCCGACAGTCTAAAAGTCAATCTGTAAAAGTCAACAGAAGAAGCTAAGATGGTGCTTACAGTAAACACTGATAAGATAAACCCCTCGAGGAAAATTCCTCTGTTTCATTTCTGAAGCGTGTGCAGCTTCATAGATTCACATTCCTTTTCTCCGCTACACACTCTCTCTCTCTCTCTCTCTCTCTCTCTCTCTCTCTCTCTCTGTCTTTTCACGTGCAACATGGCCGCCTCCTTCACTGCAGGATGATCTCTGACCAGGAAGAAGAACACAAACTAAAGTCCTTTGAGTTCAGTTGCCTTATGCCTAGACCGCACGTAGGCGGGGATTTCTTAAAACTGAGTTTTCAAAAAATAATCCTGTCCACAAACGATGTTCTTGACATGCTAAAATGTTCTCGACGTTCCTCTGCAATGGCCATTTAATTTACATAGTTGTCCATTCAGGCGCCTCTGCTCTTCAGCATGGTGGGAGAGTAACTTTGTATGTATGTATGAGCATGTAAAAGGCATCGCACCAAGACGTCAAACGGAGGAGAAACCGGCGCACAGCGTGACATTACAAGAACAAAGCTCAGTTTTCCCCGTCTACATATAAACACAATAAAAGGAGTTTCTAAAAATCTTCACCCTAGATGGAGTTTTCTAAAAAGTGCGTTTTCAGTGACCTAAAACGCCGTTTCGGTACGAAAGGCCAGAACGCACAGAAGAATCTCAGTTTTCAAAAGTACCCGCCTACCTGTGGACTAGGCCTAACTCGACCCGTAATGAACCTCATTACATCATAGGCCTATATGACCATTGTGCATCTTTTTGTCAGGATCTCTGTGGTATGTGTCTCAAGGTAGCTTTCAAAATGTAGCATTCTGTTTAAAGGTCTCTTGGCTTCTTTCTCCAGGCTGGTTATTTCTGTTCAGGGGTTCCCTTAGGGGTCTGTTTTAAGGTACCCTTTAGTGCCTAATGTTTTTCTTACAAGCTAACATGAAACGGTCAGATTGAACAGATCTCACCACAAAAACTACTTGATGAGGTGTAGGAAAGTCATCACAGCATGTCTTAGAAAATTCACTAAAGGTTTATTTAGTTGTTTCATAGGGGGACATAAACCCTGGACTCCCGGAGAAAGTCTTACCACCTCAAGTACACACCATTTGCCTTTCTTAACTCCTTCATCCTTAGAGTCAGCAATGATGACTCGTGTCATACACACATTTTGGCAGATTTCTTTGGTTGTGAAGTCCAAACAGTGAATAAGAACAGCTTGTTGAACACATTGGGCTAAAACGTGAATAACAAATGTACCAGTTGCTCCAGCTGTAAAATAAATGTATATGAGGAAAATAAAACAGAACATGTTCTGCAGACTCACAGAGAAACAGAGAAATGAGTCTGTTTGTTCATGTATGTATGAGTCCACACGCATGCAGAGGAGAGGTGGCCAGAGTTCACATGTTGAGTTTACACAAGGAAGGGGCTCTCTAAGTGCACACTACCCCCCCACCCCCTTTAAGTCAATGGGTAAAGTCCTGAGAGTCATTCAGCAGAGGAGCGTCCTCTCACTGTTTGCTCAGGGCTGATACCGGGGGGTCGAGAGGAGGGGTGAGTCGGGGCAGTAGGGGGCAGAGTCCAGCCATCCTGACCCGGTGCTCTGGGTGGGGCCAGGTTGACCTGCGAGACTCTGTTTGGCAGGTGAAAGCAGCCTGTTAGCTTTTCATTAGCCGGTTAACACTGGCTGGGCTCCCATCCACCTGCAGAGTTACACCCAGCCGTCCCTGCCAGACATGAACAACTACACAGAGTTCAAAGCAGAGAGAGGAGGAGGGAGGGGTCTGGAGGCACTCCAGGGACAAATATGAGGAGGGTGACCTGACAGACGAAGGTGAAGGCCTCAGATATGTAGCATTAGTGAGCGATCAGAGGTTAAAAGACTTGGCCAGCATGAGCTTACTTTGAAATTGGGTGAGGTTACAGATACATCTTTATCAGATATTTGGCTGTGTTTGCTGGCTAAAATACTGTCATATCACACCAGGTGTTTCATTAATTCCCTTTCCCCCCTAAGATTTCTGTCTTCAAGATAAAAGAAAGGGACGTCACAGTGGAGGTGTGGTGTGTAGCACTGTTTTCTCACAGCAAGAAGGTTCAAAACTTGCAACAGGCATTGGCCTTTCTGCCTGGAGTTTGCATGTTCTTCTTGGCCTTTCTGTCTGGAGTTTGCATGTTCTTCTTGGCCTTTCTGTCTGGAGTTTGCATGTTCTTCTTGGCCTTTCTGTCTGGAGTTTGCATGTTCTTCTTGGCCTTTCTGTCTGGAGTTTGCATGTTCTTCTTGACCTTTCTGTCAGGAGTTTGCACGTTCTTCTTGGCCTTTCTGTCTGGAGTTTGCATGTTCTTCTTGGCCTTTCTGTCTGGAGTTTGCATGTTCTTCTTGGCCTTTCTGTCTGGAGTTTGCATGTTCTTCTTGGCCTTTCTGTCTGGAGTTTGCATGTTTTTCTTGGCCTTTCTGTCTGGAGTCTCTTACTGCAACTTCAATGTCGTAAGACTCACTTAGTGCTGTTAATACCCCTCTTAGACAACGCGCATTCATTTACAAGCAGATGGTGCAAAGCTAGCAAAGATGTTGCAAAGAGCCAACGCACCATGTCGACTGACAATGTACAGTACAGTGACATTACCAGATTTTGCACAGATATGACTCTGCAAGACTCTTCAGCCCATTGATTGCAAACTGCTTGCATGTGGAGTGTGTGTATGTGTGTTTAACTGTTAACATGACGTCAATAGGCTGTGTCTAAATGGCTACATTGGAGAGGGTCATTTATTAAATGCTAGTTGAGATAGGTTTGTGTGGTTCAAAACTTAAAGGTAGGGTTAGTAATTTTCGAAAACTAGCATGATTTTGAAAGTAGCATTCCTTCAGTGCTCCGTCTACACCCACCCCCTCCCTTCTGTGCTCCCTACAAAAGCCACGCCCCTCACTTACAGACACAAGCGCCATTGGTCCAGAAGTAGACCTCAGCTCATGCTTTGAGTATGGGCCCGTGCATGCATGGGGTAGAGAACGAGCATGGAGACAGGGAGGCATGATTGGTTCATCAGATTGGTACCTTGGTCAAAGTTTTCACAGGCTTACAACTGCTACAAATGACGGATTGTCTTCGTTCCTTTTTCAGAGCACATGAGTTATTAATTTCTGTCAGGACGTCAAGGCAATTTCAACCAAAATCTTAAAGAGTGTATCTGGAGAAAAATTACCAACCCTGCCTTTAAGCTAACAAGTCCCTTTACAGACTGAGCTACTCTTTGTTGAACTCTTTAGATGAAAGTTTTAGGACACAGCAGAAAAAGACTGCTGAAAATAAAATGATTTCAATTTCAACTATTTTTTTAAATTACAAAAAGTACATTTTTATGTAAAAGATCCGAAGAGAATTTAAACTCACTGAAGGTCTTGTTAAATCGGTGGCATGCTGTTTTGTGAGCGTGTAGAAACTGATGTTCTGGATTTTGTCCATAATGAAAAAACAAAAAAAGTTAAAAGTTCAATTCAAGAAAATTAATATCTGGAACTCAGCTTCATCCAATCAGGTCTGAAAACACACACAAACGCACACACACACACACACACACACACACACACACACGCACACACACACACACACACACACACACACACACACACACACACACACACACACACACACACACACACACACACACACACACACACTGCCTGAGGGACTCTGGGCCACAAGGAAATGCTTTAAAACAGTTTTTGGTTGAAATCCAAAGTGGGATTAATGCTGACAGTGTTGGATTATTCACCCAGAGTTCTGATTTACAGGCTCATTTTTTTTCTAACGTTTTCACTCCGTCCCAAACCTTCTGTGCTCATTAGTCTTTTAACACTCGCTCTGCATTCGTCCCCGCAGAGTCTCGTCTTCATCCGTGTGTACACATTAAGAGTTAAATGACAAGTCTCTCTTCGTATGTGTGTGTGTTTGTGTGTGTCGGCTGTTCGCTGTGATTGATGGCATTGTTTAAAGCCAGGGAGGCTTTGGAGAACTTTGCTATTGTTTCAGCTCTTGGCAAGGAGGGTTTTTAAGAAAAACAAAAGTGAAGAGAAGGAGGGGAGGGAGGGGGGAGGACCAGCAAAGGAAAAGAATTAGAAAACAAAACAAGAGTTGTCCTCACACTCATCACACTCGATGAGTCCGAGCGCTCAATGGTGAATCTGATAGCCGCCCGCTGGGATTCCTCTGCATGCCCTTAAAACTGCAACGCCATCCAAAACACCCCCATCCTCACACCACCAACCAAACCACAGCCATCCGTGCCCACCCCACCCGGCCAACCCCCCGGGAAGACAGAGAGAGAGAGGGGACAGGGCAGGAAAAATAAAACACACACCAGGAATGTACCAACACACAAACATGGCGTCCGCCCAGGCCCTCGTTCTCCTCCACTGTTATTCTTACAAGATGTTTGGGGCTCGGCTCTGGTCACCCGGCCCGACACAAACCGCAGAATTTCTGATATTTCTCCGCGTCCACCCCCAACACCACCTCCACACCCCCACTGTGGAGCCGCGGGGAATGTTTAGTAAAAACACAGCGCCACAGGGCTCGGCCGGTGGTCCGCAACATTAAGCCTGGCGAACATGGCTACGAGGCCCCCGTGGGCCCCTGGGGGCCTCATCAGTACCGACCAGCACTACGCCCCCCGAGGGGGAAGAGGCATGTTGTTGCAGTTCGGTCTTGTCCGCTCTGATGGATGGGAGAACATTTTCCTCCTCCGCCTTAGAGATGGATGATTTCTGTCTCCAGATCAGAAATGAGAAGTTATTAAGCACATTGTTTTCTCTTGATAAATGTCTGTGGTACATTTTAAAAAAGGTCCAGTAATTATATTCTACGTTTATACAAATGAAGTTAGGATTTGAATCATGTGTAATTCCAGAAAATGAGTATTTTACCTTCAATTCTCCCAGAACGAATGAGAGCGTCTGCCAAGCTTCTCCTATATCAACCTGATCTCAGAGAAACATGAAGAAGAAAATAAACCTGGACCTCTTTACACTGCATCGTGTGTTCGAGGAACGTTATGTGTTAAAATAGCTGTGGCTCAGTCGGTCGTCTCTCAACTGGAAGGTCGGGGGTTCGATCCCCAGCTCCTGCAGCCACATGTCCGATGTGTCCTTGGGCAAGACACTTAATCCCAGGTTGCTCCCGCTGCTTCGTCTGCGGTGTATAAATGGGATTAGTTAATGCTTATGGTCACTTTGCATAGCAACCTCTAACATCAGAGTGTGAATGTGTCCCCCAGACAACCAGCCTCACTCACATTCACACCTACGGACAGTTTAGAGTCACCAATTGACCTAACGAGCATGTCTTTGGACTGTGCGAGGACGTCAGAGTACCCAGAGAGAACCCACGCATGCACGGGGAGAACATGCAAACTCCACACAGAGAAGCTCCTGTCAGACGAGGATTCGAAACAGGAACCTCTGTGTGACCACCACCGTGCAGCCTATAACACAAGATATCAGTCTGATATCATTTAGGCCAGTGTTTTTCAAAGTGGGGGTCCCGTCCCCCTGGAGGGTCGCCAGGGGGTTCGTCATTTTTATGTATTTTTAGATGTTACTGGTCACTGCATATCCAAATGTGTGGTCTTTTCTATGACAAAGATAATATGTTACTGTTACTATGACTGCTGATTATTGTTGGAACAGAATTTATAAAAGACTGACTTGATTGATACAAAAAGTAAATTAGTCAGACTTGGAGGTGTTGAATTTTGGATTTATTCTCTTTTAACAAAGCTAGGCTAACAGTCTTCATGCTAAGAAAGGCTAAACATGCCCTTTACCTGAAGATGAAACATCCCTTTGACTGTCTTTTTATTGCAGGATTACAGGTCATGAGAAGAAATTTGAGGGCAGCTTAGGGGATGGGCACCTATTTAGCATTTTATGATATGATTTATGGCTTTATGACATGATTTATGACTTTATGACGTCATTTTATGATTTTATGACCCTTTATGACCCTTTATGACTTTATGACCCTTATGACCCCTAATGACCCCTAATTTGTGACAGGGGCTGTGAAAAGGTGTATTTAGCATTGTATGACCCATTGTATGAGTTTAAGGGTGTATGACTTTATAAAACTGTATAACAGTATAACAGTAGTTTTGACAGTGGGGATTGTCAGACTTCTGACAATGGGGCCTGTCAAAGGGGGGCCCGATATGCCTGTGTGTCTGGGTGGGGTGGGGGTGGGAGGGTGGGTATGTGTGTGTGTGTGTGTGTGTGTGTGTGTGTGTGTGTGTGTGTGTGTGTGTGTGTGTGTGTGTGTGTGTGTGTGTGTGTGTGTGTGTGTGTGTGTGTGTGTGTGTGTGTGGGCGTGCGTGCGTGCGTGCGTGCGTGCGTGTGTGTGGCTATCTGTTTTTTATCTAATTTGAATTGAGTTTAAGGGTGTATGACTTTATAAAACTGTATAACAGTATAACAGTACTTTTGATAGGGGGCATTGTCAGACTTCTGACAATGGGTCTGTCAAAGGGGGAACCGATATGCCGGTGTGTCTGGGTGAGGTGGGGGTGGGAGGTGTGTGTGTGTGTGTGTGTGTGTGTGTGTGTGTGTGTGTGTGTGTGTGTGTGTGTGTGTGTGTGCGTGTGTGAGGTTTTTTAAATTAAAAATTTAATTTTTAATGAAAGAGTTTTTATTTAATGATAACTAGTATAACATTTTGGTCAGGTAGTATCTATCTGTTTGTGTTTACGGTATAAAGTTAATTCTATGACTTGTTTCAGCACTCTGTGATGAATCCAAATTCTCAAAGTGTTTTAAAATGATTTTCATTGGTCCATGGCCATAGGGGTAAGGGGTTTGGGTTAGGGGGTCTTGAATATATAGGGTGGAGTTATCTCTGGGGCTAACCTATTTCAAGGTGCCATTCACAGTCCTGAATATCGCACCTTTTGGAGGAGCCCACCGATTTGGATCTCCCTCATTTCTGCATGATGGCTTTTCCAAGAAGTAAGTTTACATATTCATTTAGTTTGATTTTCTATTATTCTGATTCAGGGTGTATTTAAGTTAAAAAAGGAATTCTGTCATGTTTTAAAGGTGTTATTTAATTAGGTAACCTGAACTGGTTGAACAATGATGATGATTTGGATGACTTTCAAACACTTCCTCCATGGGTTCAAAAGAGTGAGTAAATATCAATCTTATTTTAAAAAGTTATTACTAAAATGATCCAGATGTATAACCTTTTTATATATATATATATATATATATATTTCTTTCTTAATTTAAAATAAAAGATAGGGGGCCAGTGAAACCACCGGGATTGGTGAAACACGGATCGAATACCCAGCGTCACCCCAAACGGAAAATAACAGCTGATGGGAATTGCCCCACTGATTCTAAACGCCGAAAGCCTGAACAGCTGAAAAAGTCTCATCAGGCTAAAGGCAGAAGGGTTGAACAGGAACCCATCATTGATTTGACTGAAATAGAGATTCTACAAGACTACCCCAGTGAGTTGGACGAAGTTATACGGGCCATCAACGTTATATCTAATGAGAACCAGAAGTTTGACAAGTGTAAACAGCTTCTTCATCATTCAGGGTTTGTATTCGTTTTAAGTACTCTTCCAGAAGTTTATTTACTCTAATGGTATTTAGGAAAAGTTATTTCTTAAAATGTATATTTCAAAAATGTGTTCCTGATGTATGTTGTATTTTTTCATCATCCAAATAGTCTTGGGGGGCCACATAATAAAGGTGAAGAGATTCAGCAGGAAACTATCATTGATTTGAGTGGAATAGGTGTTCAAGCTGAAATTCATCATCGGGGGGCTGGATTCACGGAGCTTGAGTTGAATTCAAGGTTGTTGTTTTTTCTTTGTTTTTTATTATTTATCTTTTCAGTTGATTTTAAATCTGTGTTTTAAATCTTTTCTGACTTGTGGTGTCTCACATTTTACAGGGTGAATGGTGTGATAGACTCGTCTGGTCAGTCGCCTCAGACTGATAATCTATGCGAATTGGTGACCTCGACTCCACTCAACAATTGGGGTGGATCCCCATCACCCTTCGAAGATAATCCTTGGGAATTAGACGTGTCGACTCAACTCATCAATTGGGCTGGAGCCTTAACCCCTCAAGAGTCGTCTGGCCCGTCAGGATGTGTGGTAAATTATTCGTCTCCAGCGTTGGTGGTATCAAGTTTAAACAGTGTGAATTCACAATTACCTTTACCAAGTCAAACATGTCCTACACCAGAGGATAACGTGGCCCTTTGTAGTCCTTCAGACGATATTTCCGTAGACCTAGGGGACTTTGGTAATTTGAGTAGCTTGTCTGACCTTTCAGCAAACACCGATGTTTTAATAGAATGCGAAAAAATAGTGCATCCTTGGGTCGTTGAAGTGGGTGGTGATAAAGAAGGACTTTCTTCTCCAATTAGTAAAATAAAAAAACAAAACAGATGTCAAAGGGGATTTATAAACAGATTGGTGCTGGAAAACAGACGTCAAAGGGGGTTTATGAACAAATTGGAGCGGGAAAACAGACGTCAAAGGGGGTTTATGAACAAATTGGAGCGGGAAAACAGACACCAAAGTAAATCTATGACTAGATTGAAAGAGAAACTCAGTGTTTTTGAAAAGGAATATGTAGTGACTCTTAAAACGGTAGAGGGGATTCTAACGGATTTCATACGTATAGATGAGTTACACTGCCAGACTGTGTAATGAGCAAAAAAAAAAAACTTGGTTGATTTACTGTGACGTAAAAGTTACACATTAACCATTTTAGTCTGTATATTTTCATCTTGCAAACATGGCGCCTTCTCCGCCTCCGTCAAAAAAACGCAGATATAAAGACAAACATAAAAATACCTCAAATACTTCTACAGGTTTAGACAATGGTAATGAAGCATCTGCAAAGCAAAAAAAGAGTTTCTTTAAGTCCCTTAAAGCTAAATTGAGGGTTTTAACAGCACAAAGACACCGTATGACAGCCCGCTCTACAACTGGGGTTGACAATGAAGGGGTAGATCCTGTTTTTGATACGCATATGAATATTGATGTTGAAGCTGGCTCTTCTAACACCAGGGTGGTAGATCAAAGCATTAAGAGCTGTGATTCTCTCCCAACCATAACCCGTAGTATGATTACCTGTCGTAAGAGACGGCTGAATTGTTCTACAACTGTAGGTGACAATGAGCAGCGAGACCAACTAGTTGATATGTCTATAAATGATATTGTTGAGGCGGGGGCTTCTACTTCCAGGGATGTAAGGGTGGGTAATGTTAACACCATTCCTTGTGTAGATCCTTCTAGCTCACGCAGTACTCAATCGCTAAATCCACAACTAGGCCTGCACCAAGAGGGGAGTGGGGGGTCTAATATCAGTACAGATGTGTCCAATGCTAATGACGAAACTCACAGATCTGAAATCTACATCAGGGATATACCCATTTTTAATTCCTCAGAACTACGTCAACGTATTGATTTAAGGGGTATTAACCAGGATAATTTGGATCAAGTACCGGGTAGAGTTAGAGAAACTTTGTCCTCTGTAATCGAGAGGGCATTAGAAAAATCTCCTCCATCCAGTGTTGTAAATGTGGTTTTGAGAGGACCCTCTCTAGCCAGTGATTTGCAAGTTGTTTTAAACAGCAATAATGACTACAATTCAGATTTGTTCATGGAACATGTTTCCCAGGTTTTACAAAGTAATGACACATCCCTCACAGATGATGAATTAGAATTCATAGTCACAGTTGCGCGCGGACAAAATGGCGGTGGCCAACGTCTAAAGTTGTGTAATGTCCCCTATGATGAAATCCTGGCTAAAAAGGGGAGATTTCTATTCAACCCTATAAATACCGATAGTCTTTGTTTTTCACTTTGTGTTGCACAATATTTGAATCCGACTATGTCTCTTGGGGAAAAACAAGAATATGCAAAACAGTTACACACAGCTCTAGGATTTGAACATTCACACAAGGTTTCCCTGGCTGATGTTAGTCGATTTGAAAATCATTTAGATGTTAAAGTTATCGTCTTCCATCACGTTGAGGGTCAAAAACAACTACAGTGTTTTGAAACACATGACCCTCCACATGAACGCACAATTTGGCTGTATTTGCACAACGACCATTATTGTCTCATTAAAAACCCCAAAGGGTTTTTCGGAGGTGCATATGTGTGCTCATTGTGTTATAAAACATATAATGCTAAACTGAACCACAGGTGTAGTAAAACATGTCATGTTTGTCGAGGACATTGTGATGGTCATACTGGCAGGACAGTCAGATGTGAAGATTGCGGTCGCATATGTAAATCGCAATTCTGTTTCAATCAACACAAACAACCCGAGAGTCAACACAACCTCATTCCATGCGATAGAGTAAAATATTGCAACGACTGCGGTAGAACCTATGTGAAACTAAAAGTAGAACATGTGTGCGCACCTATCCGTTGTGAGCATTGCAAGATGGATTTAGGGGATAAATCGACACATCAGTGCTTTATTCAACCAATTGAAAAGAAAGAAATAACCTCAAAGTACATCATTTATGATTTCGAGACTCAATATCATAATGGGCGACACGTTGCTAATTTTGTGTGTGCAATGGACACCAGCGGCGAGAAATTTTGTTTTAACTCTCAAAATTGCGTTGGATCTTTTGTAGACAGGTACACAAAACCTAAATACCGTAACTACACATTCATTGCGCATAATGCAGCAGGGTTTGATAATTATATCCTGTTGGAGTACTTTGTGAAACAGAAAATGACCCCCATAGTGACTATGAGAGGCAGTCGAGTTATCATGATGATCCTGCAAAAAGAAAAACAACGATGGATAGACTCATTCAGTTTCCTCCCCATGCGTCTGTCCAAAACACCTGCAGCCATGGGGTTTGAAGACTTGGAGAAAGGTTACTTTCCTCACAAATTTAACATAGTGGGTAATGAATCATACAAAGGTAGATATCCTGATCCCTTTTACTATGGTTATGACAACATGGGTGTGTCCGAAAAAGGCATATTCATGCGTTGGTACGAGACAGTGCGGGAGTCGGAGTTTGATTTTCAACAAGAGATTCGACGGTACTGTATCAATGATGTTGAGGTATTGCGCAAGGCTTGCATGGTTTACCGGGACACCTTCATGCAGTGTACAGAGTTAGACCCATTTGCGTTCGCGACATTGCCATCAAGCTGCATGGGTGTTTTCAAAACATTGTTCCTCCCCAAAGACACTGTAGCGTTCACGTATGATGGTGCATACCTTCCCCAGAATAAGGTGTACTCAGATGTGTCTATTCAATGGCTGGAATATGTAGCTCAAAGTGAAAGCAAAGACATCATCCATGCCCTTAATCATGGCGAGCGTCGCATTGGGCCCTTCTTTGTAGATGGGTTTCACGAGGCTTCCAAAACATGCTATGAATTTGCAGGTTGTTTTTACCATGGATGTGACAAATGTAAATTACCCACCGATGTAAATCCTTGCAACCAAACTTCCTATGGTGAGTTAAATCAGCAGTTTTATGCTAAGATACACACCTTAGAGCATGAACACAAATTGTCTGTTGTGGTGATTTGGGAATGTGAATGGCGTCGATTAACAAAAACTAGTCCAGAGGTCAAGGCATTTCTATCACATTACAAAAAACCAGCTGAACGCTTGAACCCTAGAGAAGCCCTATATGGGGGGCGTACAAACGCCATGAAACTCTTTCACAAGGTGGAAAATGACGAAAAAATCAGGTATTACGACTTCACCAGTCTGTATCCTACAGTGCAAGCAAAAATGCCATACCCCGTTGGGCACCCTGTGGTGATCCTCAAGGATTTTGATTCTGTTGATAACTATTTTGGGTTCATTAAATGCACTGTGCTTCCCCCTAAAGGATTGTTCCACCCGGTCCTCCCCTACAGGTGTCATGGTAAGCTTATGTTCACTCTGTGCAGAAAGTGTTCTGAAGATTTAAACCAGTCCACTGACTGTACACATGGTGAGCGGGATAGACAGTTGTCTGGGGTGTGGGTGTCATTTGAGCTTCAAAAAGCCCTTGAAAAGGGGTACCAGATGGTGTGTATTGACGAAGTGTGGCATTTCCCCAACAAGACTGACACGTTGTTTAAGGAATATGTCAAGACATTTCTAAAATGCAAACAAGAAGCTTCTGGCTATCCGGGGCATGTCAAAACACCTGAGCAAAAGCAAGAGTACATAGATGACTACTTTGCAAAAGAGGGGATTAGACTTGATCCATCTAAAATCTGTGTCAACAAAGCTGCAAGGAGTTGTAACAAACTTCTCCTTAACTCTTTGTGGGGGCGCTTCTGTATGAGGACTGACATGCCTACAGTTGAACTGATCACCGACCCTGCTAAATTTACACAGTTGATGTTCAGTGATTCTTATGATGTGCGGCAGTTTTGTTTCATTTCAGATGAAATGGCGATGGTACAGTGGCGACATGCTGATGGTGAGGGGGTAAAAATACGGGATGTGAATGTGTTCATAGGAGCCATGACAACGGCTCATGCCCGGCTCATGTTGTATGACGTGCTGGATAAATTGCAAGAGCGTGTATTGTATTGCGACACAGACAGTGTTGTTTTTACATCCAAACCTGGTGATCGTGTGCCTCCCCTAGGTCCATACCTTGGAGATTTGACAGATGAGATAAATGATGGTGACATGTGCGGACATCCAGAGGAAGAGTACATTGCAGAGTTTGTTTCAGGGGGTCCAAAGTGTTATGCCTACTGCACTAACAAAGGTAAAACACAGGTTAAATGTAAAGGTGTGACACTGAATGCTAAAAACTCCCCCATTGTCACCCACAAATCTTTGGAGGGTTTGGTACATGCCTTTGTAGCCAATCAGAATACCGATACACACCTCGTTACCGAATCTGAAACAATCAAGCGCGATAAAAAGAATTTTCATCTCAAAAATGCAACAGTTTTCAAAAAAGTCCAGGTAGTGTACAACAAGCGTCGTGTACTCCCAGATTACACAACCCTCCCATATGGATACTAAAACACATGATGAATTTGATTGCAGATTGCAACATCCATTCAGTTTTGTAGTGAGCGGACCATCAAATTGTGGAAAGACATTTTTTGTAAAGAGTGTTATTGAAAATGCATTGAATGTTATTTCACATAGGATTGATAACATTGTATATATTTATTCTTGCTGGCAGCCTTTATATGATCAACTCCTTCAGATAAGAAATATTAACTTTGTTAAGGGTTTACCAGACTCTCTGTGTGATGACACACTGCTACCGCCAGCCCAAAATAATCTACTTATCATAGACGATTTGATGAATGATGCGTGTAACAATTTAGAAGTACAGAATGTTTTTACTAAATATGTACATCATAGGAATCTCAGTTGTATATATTTAGTGCAAAATTTATTCATTCAAGGTAAAGCAAGTCGAACTATTAGTTTAAATACAAACTATCTTGTTTTATTTAAAAACCCCAGGGATAAATATCAGATCACCCTAATGGGTAGACAGATGTTCCCTGGTAATACTAAATATTTTCTAGAAGCTTTCAATGATGCAACCAACACAACCTATGGGTATCTCCTCATAGACTATAAAGCAAAAACACCAGATCATTTACGACTCAGAACAAATTTGCTATCAGATCAACAGGTTGTCTATGTACCTAAAAAATTGAAGAGGTGACAATGTCAGTGCGTATGCAAAGAAATTTGGATCTGTTAAAGTTACTATATAAAGCTCCCGTAAGTGCACGACGGGTCATTGTGTGTAATGCAACCTCAGACTTTATCAATGCACTATGTGAAATAGCTCTCAATGTGTTAAGAGGTAACATCCCATTGACTGACAAACAGTATAAGCAATTGAAAAATAAGAAGAAAATCATTAGATTAGTTGCTGATAAAAAGGTCAAACTTACAAAAAAGAAAAAGTCCATCAATCAGACTGGTGGATTTTTATTACCACTACTGGGGGCTGCAATACCATTTATATTTAGTCTCATAAAGAAAGGGTAAAATGGAGTATACTCAGAAAATGTTTTTGGTTCCTCAACATCAAATTGAACTTTTGAAACAACAGCAGCAACAGGATCTTAACAAACCCTCCTTAAGACAGACCGCTCAAAATGATTTGGACAGGGCAATGACCGATTTACTCCAACTACCGGACACCGATGTCTATGAGAAGGCTAAAAAATATGCTATTATCCTACAACGTTATCTGTCCCTGGTGAGACAGGGGGAACATGAAAAAGGGGTTTTAACTTTATCTCTTCCCACCACTGAAAACAATGGGGTTGATACTTCAAAGCAAGATACTCAACCTGATGGTGTTAAAACTATTGAATCAGACCCCATCATTGAAGAAGTTATAAAACATATACCTATGAGGAGCAGGAAAAATTCTGAACATATTTTGGAGGCATTGAGACGCTCGAAAGAATTAATATCGTGGACTGCACAAGGTGAAATCAATGTCAATAATCAAACAATTAGAGGATCTCATTTGTATGATTTGATAAAAAATGTCACAGCCCCATATAATGTTTCTAACAAATCTAGACCCCTTGGGTGGGAGGTGTTTTTAAAAACTCTGGCTACTTTAAATGTACCTTTATCGGCTATCCCAAACATGCATGTGCGAGGAGACATTGTAAAATACAAGAATGGTAACGGAGCAACTACAGAAAGGAGGGTTTTACCTATTGATAAACCCTTTGGTAGAAAAAAAAGAAGTCTCTCCCTGGATGGATCTCCGAAGTTTCGCTCCCCTAAAACTAGTGCAAAACGTTTAAAGTCACAAAGTTTGGATAGAATTGCATGGGTTGATTTTTAAATTAACTTGATACCACCAACGCTGGAGACGAATAATTTCCTTTTTTTCTTTTTTACAGACTATTATGGTTATTATATACTGTTTTATCATTGACAGGTGTAGTGTTTCTGTAACAGACTTTGTTATGTATTGTGTTGACCAATGCTGTCTTAATGAAATGTAAATAAAAGTGTTTTTGATTGTTTTGTTTTATGTTTTTGTTTTTTAAAACAGGTTCTACAATGTATTGTGTTAACCAATGTTGTCTTAATGAAATGTAAATAAAAGTGTTTTTGATTGTTGTTTTGTTTTATGTTTTTGTTTTTTAAAACAGGTTATGGAATGTATTGTGTTAACCAATGTTGTCTTAATGAAATGTAATGTTCATTTATTGGTGGAAAAAATACATCTGTTACATACAAATTGCAATGCCTATTGTTTTTTATTCAAAAGATTATACATCATTTTCCAAATTGAACACATGTGAAATTACAGCCGTGACATACACCGGGTTGTATTTTGTCAACAAATCGACAAACCACAGCATCATTACAAACATCATTCTTAGTATACATATTCATCACACGAGTATAAGACATACATTTTTGTATATGACATAGAAAAAACACACAATGTTGACCGCATGTTGTTGCATTAAAATTCTGAACCTGCTGGCTGGAATAAAATACACCAACACTGTTTTTT
Source organism: Tautogolabrus adspersus (assembly GCA_020745685.1). Taxonomy (NCBI): domain Eukaryota; kingdom Metazoa; phylum Chordata; class Actinopteri; order Labriformes; family Labridae; genus Tautogolabrus; species Tautogolabrus adspersus. The sequence goes on along the minus strand of CM036535.1, from coordinate 33,204,666 downwards.
ATGAGGAAGCTGTTAATCGTTGATGGAAACCCTTCATAGTCTGGAGGATTGCCAAAACTGTCAAAGAAATACCCCTCTTTGTGCTTTGTTAAATATATAGCCACCCAGTGTTCACCAGGCATACTAGAGGGATGGGTGTTTACAATCAACATAGTAGGGAAAGTACAGACTTTGTGTTTGGGGAGCTGATCGCATGCGAGGACCCCGAGAAAATCAGTACCATTGATAATTTTCTTTCTCATAATACTGGTTAATTCTATAGTATTCATTGTATTGCAACCGTTGTTTTACACCGATACATATAGACATGTGATTGACCCCTTCTTAACTTTCCCATATGGTCTAATGGTAATGATGCGGGATTCAGCTCCGGCGGTCCGGGTTCGAACCCCGGTATGGGAAACTCTTTTGAGCTGTATGGTTGAGAGATTTAGTAGTAATCCATAAGGACCTGTCTCCTGTTTGAAATCTCAATTACAGAATCAAATACAGAATAACATATCAGATTAACGGTACGTGGGAGAGGTACTCTGAAACGGACCTCGATCCTGACATTCCCGGTTTTAATTAAAGAGACATTCCCTGAACATCCTTCATCAGCTTCTAAATTGAAACAGAATAAGGTATAGCCGCTTGCATAATCGCCACGTGATATAGCTAATGCTCGATCTTTTAAATGTCGACCGGTTGTTTGAATCAGTTGGTAATACTCCCTAGTACACTGGCCTCTCTGGAAAAGGGGTTGAAATGGTTTCCCAGGATAAGAATGTCCATCGGCATATAAACTAATAAACTCAGCATCATAGTGTCCAAAATTAAAAGGATTATGAGTGTAACTCCCGGTGTACCCCTCATGATCTACAAACCCCAGTATAATGAATTTAGGGATCTGTCCAATGAAGAGATTTTCCTGATTACACACTCTTGTTCCAGCGGGTATGGAAAATGATTTTAAAGACACTCTATCAACAGCATATTTAGCATTAGTGTGTTGTAAAGCTCTACTGTGAGCCAATCTGACACTGGGGGCGACAGACACCTTTTTTATAAATAGACTGGCGGACATAATCTTAACACTGAACTCAGCATTAACACCGGTCATTAGAGCAAAATTATCTTTTGATCGAATAAATTTCAATGTCATATCAACACCATTTAGCAGTAGTTTTTCTTGAAAAAACAAATCAGAGTGTATTGGTGCAATTAATTCTACAATTCGGCTGTTTGTTGTGTATTGTCCTCTGGTCACAAGGCCTTGGTTGTCCCCATCTATCGCTGAGTCATCCATATGTCCAGCGGTGTCTTTACAGAACAACCCTGTGCTAAACTGTGTATCCAGGGTATCCTTCCCATAGTTAATCAAACACTCGATTATCCCCCGGTATGGATATGTGTTGGATGATTGAGTTATAAGTCTGTCCCCCAGAGTTATATCAAGCTGTGAGAAAAGGGTGCATCCAGGGTAGTTTATGAACCCGACATTTGCATTATTACCAAGATTTGTGCCATCTTCATTTGTAATCCGCACACGTGTATACAGATATGAGTCATTCAGATCAAGGTAATCCTCGCCACTAGATGATATGTAAAACTCAATAGGTCCTGTGTCTGTTATAGCTGAAATCGGGGGGATTTCAACAAATGCTGATTTTTCAATGGATGTCTGGGTGTACGGCACAGTGAATAGATCCAGTTCTGTCTTTACACATTCTTTCGACTGACTATGAATGAGTGCCATGCCTACTTCACAATAATTTTTGTCTAAAATATATCTTTTGATGAAAATCTAGAGCGGTTAGCTAGAGATCTGTTGGTGTTGGTGGTACGCTTTCTTTTGACCAATCTTTGGGTTTTGGTGTGTGATTTACGTCTTTTGGCTGGCTTTTGGCTACGCCCACGACCGCGTCCGGCTGGCGGTCTTTTTAAAGGTCTTCGACTATATACTAGCATACCGTTTCCCTCTTGTTGTCTCGATAATGTGTTTTTTGCAATATTTGACACTACGTCACCCGCAATATTTGTAACCGCCGTTTTTAAATGAGGCTTTGCTATATTAAACCCACTTTTTAACAAGGGTACAGCCATTCTAAACAGTTTACGAAATATACCACCTAAACCCTGCCCATATTGTGTACTGGCTCCAACAAATCCAGGTAGTTCACCCCCAGCCTGGTTCATATAATATGAAACAAATCGTCCCTCATCTCTGTTGTATGGAGTACGCATTATTTCGATTTTAGTCCTAAAAGTTATGTTTCACTGGTCTGAAGTGTAACTTTACAATTACTTTCCCGTATTGAAATGGTATATATTTGTTTTGATCGTTTTTTATCGAGATTTCTATGTCATCTATAACTGACTTGGACAGCGATGTGTAATGGGGTCGATCGTATGACAGAGTGGATATACGTCGATCATTGTCAGTCACATTTATACACCGAAGTAGGGGTACATATGAGTCACCCACTAGTTGATAGTCCGCAATATCACTATAAACAAACAGGTTATAGCTCCCCCCATGGATATCTGCAGGGTGGGGGGCTAAAGTATGCTTTTTATGAGGAATTGATTCTGGTATGTGAAAAGGCGTCCCTGGATCAAACCCAAGGATTGCTGCTAGTCTTCCTTTAAATGTTATATGGACACCTTCTAAACTAGTAATGAAAACATAATTCGTAAGATTGTTGTAATGTAAAATTATGTTAGCTGCTTGAGTGTTTTTGCTGTATTTCACATTAAATTCTTTAACTATGCTAGGTATGGAGTCGTAAAAACCGGGGGAAAGTTTTACAATTAATGTTGTCTTTTTTTTTAAATCAAAAATAGTAACATCGCCATCAAACTGTGGAAAAGTAACCCACGCCCTTGGGTATTGGAACTCGATTAGCCCTACCTCATATGGTTCGTTCAAAATTATGGGTTTTGCTAATTTTGTCCGATAATTCCATATTTTGTTATTAGGATAAACATTTGATGAAGCATTACTTGGCAGTGTTACAAAAAACCCATTTTTCTTATCCATTCTTACCCCTTCCCTGCAATTTCAAGACTGTTGTGCAAATCACATAACACTACTCTTTTAAAACAGCGTCAACAATATCTTTTTCAGCCACCCACGAGTTAAATTTTTCAGGCCACCCCAACCACTTCACTAGGACGAGATTCCGTCGCCCTACTTTTTTTCTTTCCAATATTGTCTCTATTTTAAATGTCTTGTTTTTATCAACAATAATCGGTTGTAACTCTTGTTCATAAAAAGATCCTTTCAGTAACTCTCCTGCACAATCCGTTAGTTTATAAACAGGTTGATCCTTTCCTATTCGATCGGTTATGGTGAAGAATTCATCTGTGAATGTCTGTTCATAACCTTTTCGAAACACCCCACGGTGTTTTGATATTCTCACTGTATCTCCCAAATTAAGCTTAAAGTTTATAGTTTTCTGCGGCTTCAATTTGTACAGGTTAAAGAAGACCATTTTCTCGTTGTCTTTATTAACTGCTGATGGACACATTTTTATAGATCTATGATACGCGTCATTGTATGCAACCACAAGGTCTTGTACTACATCAATATATCTGCGTGAATTAACGGATGTTAAATATCGCCACATACGGGTCTTATAGGTTCTGTTAAAACGCTCAACTACAGATGCCTTAGTCTCATTCATTGTCGAGAAATGTTTAATGTTATACTGTTGTAATAGTTGTTGAAATTGTTTATTATAAAACTCTGTACCTGCATCTGTTTGTAGTTTTTTGGGGATACGGCCCTCTTTTAAAATGTCTCTAAAGGCATTCGTAACAGCTGTGGCTGATTTGTTTTTAAGACATCTAACCCATGTGTATTTAGAAAATACATCAATACATGTTAGCAGATATCGCATATTATTATTTTCAGCGGCATATTCACTCATATCAACCAGATCTGCCTGAAATTGTATGTCTATACCGCTAACCAACACCCTGTTTCTGGGGAAGTTTCTACCAGCTCTGGCATGAAGTGTATACACATCTTGACCTAATAGATATTGTTTAACATCTGTTAAGGAGGGTGTTTTGTCTATAGCTTCTTTAACAACATTATGAAGTTTACATACACTGGCAAGACCGGCTGGATGTGATGGATCATAGTAAATCTTTTGCAATGTCTTCTCCATGACTGCGAAAAACTGTAAATGAATACAATTGATCTGTTCCAAACATTTTATTTATTTAACACACCGCAAAACCTTTGTACAATCATTACAAAACACAAGATGGAAAAAAAAAAAAAAAAAAAAAAAAAAAAAAAGGAAAGAAGAAATCTCACAAACACTATTATCAACCATTGTTTTTTTCTTTACACTGTTATTATACATTCATCCTCATCCAGTCCTTTCCAGATATTGTACACTGCACACAATTGGGCATATGTCACAGTGTTGTCAACACATACAGCTTCATCACACGCCCGAAGTTTTTCAGCAATGTCATCTGGAGACTGGTCAAACTCCTCAAGAATTGTTTCGGCCGTTTCCGTCACAGATGACCATGAGCTTGGAATGAAATTGAGTGTTAAAAAACGACGAATGGCTTGTATGAAGAGACCATTCCACATCCGGTATCTGATATCTGTGAATGTAGTACTATAAAAGTACTCTGTCACATCTTGCAGACAATCGTGTTGCATTTGACTCGGATGGTCTACCACACAGCCGTAGCACAGCTCCCGCCATAGTTCCTGAACAGATATATGATAAAGGTGGTACACTGCTGTTTTCACCCCCTCGTAAAAGTCAAATGATGAGGTCTGGGTAGCACATTCACCTTCCTTTAACATCGCAGGTGTTGGGGCTGACATTATATTCAAATCGACTTCCTTTAACACTGTAGTTGGCGTTGAATGGGTCTGGATCATCTCCCGGGGGCTTGTATTTGGGGCCATCTGTGGAGTCAGGAACATCAGAGAGGAATATAGACCTGAAGATGACTGACCACTTCTTGCTATAAATTTTTAAAAATAGGGAGAAAAAGAAACATCACATTAGAGAAAACCAAAATACACATTTGTATAATAATATGACAATCACCCACCCCCCCCCTCCATGATTATAAATTAAAGCAAAAATCCTACCCACCTATTAGTTATCAGAAGTCAGGGTAGTTGATGATTTTGGGGATACACATCGGAGTAAAGCGGCTAGTTTGCGTCCCAGGCGGGATATCACCAAAAAACAGACGCTTTCTAATGCCTTCATAGCAGCTGTTGATTCTGTCTCTTTTGATAACCTCATCAATTTCACTGAACACTCGTTGCAAAGAACGCCAGTCACACCACTGGATGAAAAAAAAAATTTTAAACCAGGAATCAGATTCTTGAGGAGTTAATGGATAAGGATGTGATCTCCATTCTTCACGACCCCTGCTGGCAATTGCTCTGCCTCTATCGTCACAAAAATTCAGAAAAATAAACCCATCTGATCGCCTAGTGTAGCGATCGGCCTCTACTCGGTAAATCTCAGGACCAGTTGGACTTAACCACTGTGCCACATACAGAGCCTCAGGGAATCCGCACTGCTCAAGGTCTGCACACACTGTGGATCGGAAAAGCTTCCAATCTTTCACACTCATAGATGCACAGATCGGTTTCCCCACAGTTAAGTCTACACCACAAGGACTACCCACCCACAACTTGACATGTCCATCCCGATATTCAACAGAGTAGGCATACCCATTTAAACCCACGATCTCAATCTTTACTTGTTCCGTCACTGCCGAAGTAAGTCCCCCCTCTCTGCGTTTTCGAGGTTTACGAGGTGCGTCTACACATATATCAAACGGTCTGTCACAGGGGGTCATACCTGCAACAGGGTTGCCAGCGACGAGATCCGTGCATCCAGAGCTATTCATGCTTGCAGTCTGTTTTCGAACTTATCCAAAATACCAAAACAGCTTGAAAAAGAAGATGAGAGAGTGAGCGGAATAAAACACCAAAATGATGAAGCTTATATTACCTGTATTTCAAAACACACCCCCATATCCGGTGTCCCCCTTTAACCCCATTGAATTCTATTGGTCGGTATCACAAACTGCCCTCCCTCATATCCGGTGCCCCCCTTTACTCCCATTGAATTCTATTGGTCGGCATCACAAACCGACCCCATTGAATTCGAATTGGATAAAAACAGATAGCCCCCACACACACACACACACACACACACACACACACACACACACACACACACACACACACACACACACACACACAAACACACACACACACACACACACACACACACACACACACACACACACACACACACACACACACACATACCCACCCTCCCACCGCCACCTCACCCAGACACACCGGCATATTGGGGCCCCCCTTTGACAGACCCATTGTCAGAAGTCTAACAATGGGGTCTGTCAAAAGTACTGTTATACAGTTTTATAAAGTCATACACCATTAAACACAATTCAAATTGGATAAAAACAGATAGCCCCATCCCTCCCACCCCTACCCCACCCAGACACACAGGCATATCGGGCCCCCCTTTGACAGGCCCCATTGTCAGAAGTCTGACAATCCCCACTGTCAAAACTACTGTTATACTGTTATACAGTTTTATAAAGTCATACACCCTTAAACTCATACAATGGGTCATACAATGCTAAATACACCTTTTCACAGCCCCTGTCACAAATTAGGGGTCATTAGGGGTCATAAGGGTCATAAAGTCATAAAGGGTCATAAAATCATAAAATGACGTCATAAAGTCATAAATCATGTCATAAAGCCATAAATCATATCATAAAATGCTAAATAGGTGCCCATCCCCTAAGCTGCCCTCAAATTTCTTCTGTCATGCATTAGGAGTTGTTCTCCCGAGAGGGAAACAATGCATGTCCAGGTGTAAACATTACATGCTCAATACTGCTGATGTCAGTCATTGACCACAGCCGTGAACGGTTTCAGTTTCAGTGAAGAGATATGATCCCAGACTGAAATGATTCACAGCCAAGATCATCGAGAAGCTCAACAACTTACCTACCTGCTGCCCCCAAAGAGAGGGATAAGATGGATGCGATGCCGTGTTCATGTGTGTGCGTGCAGACGATCTAATTGGAGACAGGTGAATAATTGGTGGATTAAGGCACCGCCCTCGGTCTGTATTGGCTGGGTGTGGAGGAATAAAGTAAAGTGTGATTACCTCCTCATTACGCACATAAATACCCCAGCAGTGTGTTTAGGCTTATCCACATTATGACTGATTCCTCCTGATTCCCTTGTCAGACTGTCAGACAGCCGTAAGGCGGTCGCTTGGCAACAAAACAACAAGCACTTTTTAACTCCATCCATCAAACGGGATCAGTATGACTCTCAGAGGACGCTCACAGTCTGAGAAGAGATCTGTGAAACTCAAACTTTCTCCTCTGCAGGAGACATCGTGTCCAACACATGAAAAATATTACACTTCGCAATAAACAGAATTTACACGTGAAGAGACAGAATATGTTCGCTGAATATTCACTGCATCCAGAACTGCAAACAAAGTGATTGAATGTCCATCGTCAGCGGGCTGAGAGCTACATCAGGCTCAAAATATGTCTGAGGCGTAAACACTACATGATGGAGATGCTGCCTGCTCACGACACACAGTAACCCCTCTCTGGACTTCCTTTTGTTTTACCCAAACAAACCCCAGGAAGTAAAGTGTAAACGTTTTGCGTCTAGAAGTGCAGAAGAAGAACAACAGTTGAGTCTGGAGACTAAGCGACACAGATGTGACCTGAGATGGAAGGTTTTTCATTTTTTCCCCTCAGTGCAGAGCAGACGTAAATAAACACAAACAACAACAGAGCAAAGAGAGAAATATGACTTTATGAAACCTGTCAGCCATGAACTCGAAGCAACCTGTAATCAGAGCTTTTCTGACAACAAACTAGTACTAAATATAGCTTCACTGTTAGCGTAACAAACACAAACAACACAAGCAAGCTAGCAAACTGCTCGACTAAGCTTAAACAATCTCATGATTTAAAATCTGCTGATTTACACTTTGAGTCATAATTCACCCAAGAGCGAGGAGTTAGCTAACATGAAGCTAACAAAGCTGGACAAAGCTTTATCTCTGCTTTTTTATTTATTGGATTTACATGCTAATCCATGTCGGTATAAGTGTAGTTTGAGCTGTTCACAAATAAAAAAGTGGACTTAATATTCTGTGCACAACACAGGCGGAGAGGGATGCAATATTGCAATCATTAGTCCTACCAAGGTAACCAAACTCACAAAACTGTAAAACCAGATGAAGCAGATTCAGATCTTCAGCTGCTAGCAGTTCCCCAGAGAGTAGTCAAAAACACACTGGGCCATAAAACCCATATCAGTGTTGAATTGTTATGCTTTGACTTGTGTCAACATGGGAGAAAATTTGATTCCCCTCATCGTGAGCTGTTTATTGATGAGCCTTTGAGTGGTGTGATTTTTAATATAGAAATGCAATACATGATTTCCCAACCTGATATATTTATGGGCATTTCAATTTGACCTAAAAATCAGCTCCTTCTGTCCTCTTCTTCTTTAAAGGTCACACATGTTCCTCCTTTTCAACCTGTGTAAATAAGTCTCAGAGCTCCCCAAAAGAAGTTTCTTGTAAATCCACTCTGATCCTGTATTTGATCATGCCTATAAACCTCTCTATTTCAGCCCTGCTCAGAACAGGCTGTTTCTGTGTCTGTAGCTTTAAATGTAAATGAGCTGTGTCTGACCACGCCCCTCTCTGGAAGGGCTTGTGTGGCTCGGGCTTTTTCGCTCCATGCCCTATTGTTTACGGTGAGAAGGCAGACTCAGAGGGCAGAACAAACACCTAGCTGTGGGAGTGTCACCCGGCTGGGGGAGGGGTTACTGCCCTTTGTGATGTCATGAAGGGAAAATCTCCAAATGGCCTGTTTGAGCACACATTTTCTGAAAAGTGGAGCAGGCAAAAGACGGAGAGGATGGACTTTTCTCGTAATTGGGGGGTTTGTAGACAGACTAGAGACACATATTAGAGTTAGAGGAACATGTTGAAGTGTATTCTGCATTATATGTGACCTTTAAAGCTTTAAAGGCAACAATGTAGCTCCAACTTCCTGTTAACACAGGAGGCGAGGAATGAAATAAGCAGAATTTCACCTTTTATTTTGATTTTTTTCATTTGGATTGAAACCTGAATACTGTGGTTTTTAGCTTTTAGTTAACATTGGAGCCATTTGTTGACCAAACACCACTGGGAGCTGTGACCCCTCAAACCCACAGCCCTGTGAAGTGATTCTGTGGGTACTTCAACTTCGGGGTCCATAACAAGACACGGTTTTCACACAATTATTGTAAAGGGAGCAGCAGTAGAACAATGAATACATTTCTCTGAACATTTGGAAACCTTAGAAGAGCCATGTGATTGACTTTTGGATTATTTTCACATGCAGGGGGTCGACAGGAAGTCCCCTGGCTTGACTTGAGTTGGACTCTACTGAGCATGCTCCGGGGTCCTGAAAACCTTAAAACAGTGATTTGAAGCTGCAGCTTTTTCACTGATCATAACAAGTGAGCAAGATTTTGAGGTATTTGAGCCATCCCTTAATTATGTAATTTCACAATAAATACAAAAAACATGTATCTTCATGTAAACAAGCAGCAGTTTCTCAATCAAAGTGCATACGTTTTACCATTTGGACAGAGGTCTGGGTATAACGGCCATGCTCCTTCAACATTTTCATTCAGTAAGATGAAGCTCGCGATCACCACCTTCAGATTAATCGATCAAGATTTGAAGTGAAAAAACTGCTTTTTGCACAAGCTTTAGTAACTTAACAGTATATCGGTGTTTTCTTAAAGTTCATGATTATGACTTCATGAGGGAGGGAAGCTGTAAGAGAGTGACGTGGTCTGTGTTGTGTATCCCAGCATGCTTTGCATAGCAGGGCAGCCGCATGCAATACACAATGAATGGGGATTCAATTTCAACTGTGTCAAGTCTCATGCCGTAGGTGGTGGTGGCAGCTGCTCTTGTGGTCATGACGGTGCATATCTCAGTATTTTATACCGGTATATTGGTTGCACCAGCTAATAGGATGTAGCCCTCTTTTTAGAAGAAAAAATGGGTTTTAAAAGTGTCTCGTACATGTGGTTTTCCTACACTTTACAAAGCATCGCTAAAGTTTCCCCCTGCTTTCAGTCTTTATGCTGAGCTAGGCTAAAACCAAACGATGAAACTAATTTGACTCTAAGCAAACAGAAGAAGAACATTTCTAAGAAAATAAAAAAGCTGGAATGTTTATTTGACTGTTTGACTAAAATATGTCAGTTTGTAGAGACACACAGTCCTTTGTTTGTGTCTGGCTCGTTGCCACAGATACATTTACCTCCAGTGTCACACACACACACCTACACACACACACACACACACACACACACACACGCACACACACACACACACACACACACACACACACACACACACACACACACACACACACACACACACACACTCCTCTCCCAAACATGACAGGACTGGATCTGTCGGAGATGACAGACTCACCTTTCAACACACTGTGTGTTTACAACAATAGATAATAACACAATAACAGCACATGTCACTGTCAACATTCAGCGCAGAGTCAGTCTGGGATCGTCTGCTCTGTGTTTGATTAGAGCCTTCTAGGAAAACAGAAAATATTTTAACCTTTCGAAGACGATTTTTAAACAAAATCCCAGATTAAAGGAGCAGTATGTAACTCTGCCCCCTAGTGTTTAAAATGTGTACTGCAGTCCAAATTCAAAACATTACAGAGAGCTGTCTCCCCCCGCCCCCTCCTCTCTAGAGTGGATGTTCACTCAGGTCACCATGTGGTGGACACTGAAGCTTCAGTGTTTATCCAGCTCTGCATCGGTCTGTAAACCTTTCTGCGTTCTAACCTCTCTCCATTTTTCAAAAGCATCTCCAATATTGATCCTAGTTTGAGCACGTTTCTGCTCGTGGAGCTTATTAGAAACATGCAGAGGCTTTTTAGGTCGGGGAGAATCACTTCTATCTGAACCAGTTCGCTTGCCCGCTTCCATCGCTGCAACAGCTGCTTTGCTGTTCCCCTGGCAAACCATGGGGCGTCATTTTATAATTAAATTCAGTAGATTTCTAACAGATTTCTCCTTTAAACATGTCTGAAAAGTTATTTATATGGGTGCCAAGACTAATTAATTCTACTACAGTTCTCTGAAGTGGTTTTATCCGTCCACTTCCAACCAGATGTGTAACCATTTTAACAAATATGTGAAAAAAAAGAAAAGCAAGATGAGGATCTGATAATAAACGACCGTTGAGGACAGCAGGGTCAACACTTTCAAGCTGAAAACTAGACAAACTTTTGCCTGCTCTTTTGCTTGTTATGTACCAGCTGCTTCGTGTTAATTCTGGTTTAGGCTAATTGATCTGACTGGCGTGTGATTGTCACTACTAAAGATATAGCTATTGTGGGATCAATCTTAGCTTGTATGTATTCTTTTAAAGGCACATTGCACAAAATGTAAACCCAGGGCCCTATTTTGACTTTTTGGGGGGTCTAAAAAACTTAATGGTAAAGATATTTTGGAGTTGCTGAAGAATTTCGCTGCAGCTGCAACACAGACTCCCTCTACTCGTGTTATTGTGTCACTTATACCGCAGTTGTTTTTAAATGATTAGTGACACTAAATAAGTATCCCTTACAATAAAAAAGTAAAGACTGGTTTGTGCAGCAGCAGACCTGAGACCAGTAACTTGTGTTTTCTTTTAGATACAATTGGTGTATGGAACGGACCAATGTCCAGGCTGTTTCTGGTCTCAAAAAGGAAACCTCTCTCTCTCTCTCTCTCTCTCTCTCTCTCTCTCTCTCTCTCTCTCTCTCTCGCTCTCTCTCTCTCTAAAAAGAAGGCTTCACTTCTTTTTCGACCCTTCCCATAATTGTTGTTTGACCCTGATTTGAACAAACACTGTCATGGATTAAATAAACAACACGTTCAATGGACATATTTTGGTTGGACTTTACTGCACATGTAAGGGCTGCAGGACTCGTTGAACCTGCTTCAGATGCCGACATATGTAAAACAAAAAAATAAAGAAAAAGAGAAGAAGGCCCAGATTTAGAAAGACTGCATTTATCCTTTATGCAATGTTTGCTTTGTGCTTTTAGGAGATGATGGACACTTGCTTTGATGTAACGTTGGCGTTGTTCTAGCGCCCTCTATTGAACATCCGCGACACCTTGACTTACTGTCTTTTTTTAATAACGTGTCAAGACAGTCAAAGTTGGAATAACTGAAGCTGTTTAATGCTTTTACTTGCATCCCCATTACAGTATGTCAATGCAGCTTTAGCCAAGTCACGCTAGTTAGCGTCGTTCATTCTCTCGCTCTTGTCTGCTAATAGAAGCATCTTATGATCAGTATTTGCAGACTAGCTATCCAGATAATAAGGCATTGGATTAATTCATACTTGTGTCACACAGTGTAATGTTTTTCCCGTCATCAATCCTGGTCTGAGCTATCCTGGAGTTTCTGAGGATGACTACACCTCCTCCAGCAGGACGTGGAGGAGGTTTTGGGGGGTAAATCTTTAGATGGATGAAGGTATCAGGACGTATCAGCCTGGATTAGTCTGGATCGCTCTCAGACAGATAATGAGGGGAGTTGGTCGATCAGTGTTAAGACCAAACTCCAAAACATACATACACACACATTCCTCACATAACTCTGAATGACAGGGACTGCAATACTCACCATGCTGTGTGTCTACGTATGCGTGTGTGTGTGTGTGTGTGTGTGTGTGTGTGTGTGTGTGTGTGTGTGTGTGTATGTGTGTGTGTCATCTAAGTATTACCTGGTTGTGTTTGAGGTGGGCGGGGCGGGGGGACGGGGGCATAAACACACCTTACCGCGCCAAGTTTACATTCCTGACAAGAAGAGTCACTGAGACACGTGATGCACACACACACACACACACACACACACACACACACACACACACACACACACACACACACGCACACACACACACACACACACACGCACACACACACACACACACACACACACACACACACACACACACACACACACACACACACACACACACTAAAGTAATAACTCCTCTCACACACTCTTATTATCAGGCTCCCTGCTGTAAACATACCGCTTGTTGGTCTTTTCACACTTTACTCACATTAAAGTGTAAAGTGAAGTTTATCATTTACATAACCCCCCCCCCCCCCACACACACACACACCTTAAAGACACACACAAACATACTCTAAACAATACCAACTCACACTCCCATCATTAACTGTCCTTCTATTTAGATTATGTCCCATAAGTATCAGTTTCATACTTACAGTATTTTTGGTTTCAGCTTGTTCCAGCACTTAACGTCAAGCTATATAATGTTCCCCAAAACCCAATGTTTATTTCTATGGCTACTTGACTCGTTCATGTGGAAATATTCTGCATGTCAGCTGCATCATCTTTTGTCATATTTCAAAATGACAAGCACAGAACTTAAAGCTGCAGTAGAATTTAGATAAAGCTTTGTGGGTTTGGACGATGTTTGAAGATTGATGTTATGGAGCCACAGTGAGTTAGGGGGTTTGGAGTAAAAGGAGGTTAACACATTAATCCGTCCAGAGGCCGCGAGCAGACATTCATCCATATATTTGATTTACCACATTTTCCTGTGGTTTCTAGATCGGCAGAAATGATCCTGTTATCAAGAGAGAACCAGCTTTGTTAGCTCTGGATGATGACAAACTGAGTCCAGCTCTTTAGAAAACATCTGGAAAGTAGCTGGAAAATGAAGTTAACAGAATGTATGCATGCATGTCCACTCAGGGCTTCCGTAGATTTGTTATCCACTTTACAGTTTGTAATTTTGGCTAAACAAAAAGTAACAGAAAAACAACTAACAAATGCAAACTGTGCAGCTTGAAGGAAAGCATCTGATAAACGTAACGACAGAGCAAAGACTGTATATAAACAGAAGTCTGAGTGACGTCACCTTTTGGTTTCTGAAGGGCTGTTTTGGAAGCCCATTCATGGCGGCGGACATATTGGATATGCTGCCTCGGTCAAACTTTTGGTCAGCCTAACGACAAGCATAGAGTTTGAGCGAAGGCGGGTCTAGCTTAGTCGACAGTAGCTCAGTCTGTAGGGACTGGGGTTGGGAAGCAGAGGGTTGCTTGTTCAAATCCCGGTGCAGAGCAAGTCTGGAAATCGGTCTAGCAGCTGGATAGGTGCCAGTTTATTTCCTGAGAACTGCCGAACCACCTCCACCAACTCCGTAGCACTCGCTGTGTGCAGCCCCCTCACTCTGACATCTCTCCATTAGTGCACGTCCATAGGATCCTGTTTGTGCACGTGTGTGTGTTTCAGCCTATGTGTGTGTAGCTGTTCAACAGAGTGTAAAACTGAATTTCCCCTTGCGGGATTAAAGAAGTATGTCTTTTTCTTCTTCTATATTCTCCTAACAAACCGTTACATCGTTGCCGCTTGCAGTCAAATTGGTCACGGCCCTAATTATGCATAACTCATATCCTCTATCAAAGCAAAACCAGTGAGTAAAGCTGTTTTCGCATATGCACTGAATATTTCCAGACTGTATATGAAATCCTCCTGATCTGGTTGTTCACACATGCACCTCACAGCAGGAGGCTATCCCTGTTTCTATATTTATGCTTCAAGTTTCAAAGACACGGAGGATGATGTCACATGTCTACAGTGGAATAAGCGTCCTCTCATCATGTAGGACCTTGAACTCTTTTTGGTCTGTCATGTTTTACAGTCTGATCTTCATGGTTTCTGCAGTGGGAATTAAAACTCATTGATAAAGAAAGCTCATGAACCATACGTAGTTTGCGAGGCTTAAAGCTGAGCTGCACCAGTTGGCACTCTCTCCCTCTCTTCTCTCCATCAGTCCGTACAGTAAATTTAAACTGGTCCTGGCTGCTGAAGCGGCTTTGTCTGACCCTCAGGGGACTGTGTGTAAATGTTGGCCCCCAGTCGGGCTCCTTGGGGCCTCTGGTTGAGCCGTCAGTCTGTGCGTTGGCCTTTAACAGCCTGTCATTTGCAGCACTGACAGAGTTTAAAACGACCCCCCTCTGTCTGGTAATCTCCCAGAATTCCAATAATCTGTGCAGCGGCGGCCTGTCATCAGCCGGTGGCGTGTAGCCACAGACCGGTCTGTCCGGCCGAGTGGACGCCGAGCGCATTGTTCTCTGTATTGACTCAGAGCTCGACTCTCACAGTCGCTGTGTGGCCAGACTGCTGCTGAAAAGGACGCTAAAAATAGTTTCTCTGTAAAAATAGTCGAGTCAGTTTCTGTTCGGAGGCTCCACTGAAACCAAAGGACGTGTTTGAGTTGGAGCAGAGTGTGGGATCGCTGTCTCTCCTCTCTCTCTGGACGTCTTCCTCAAACGCCCACATGTGTGTGTTTGTGTGTTTGTGTGTGTGTCCAGAGTAAATATCTAAAAAGTATGAGCCAGCAGGTGTGTAGATAATGGGATGAACAGGAGTGAGCAACTGCACGTACAAACGTGCATTAGATAATAACATGTGCAGTTTATAATGACATGTGTTCAAGTGTGCATGTATTCACCAATGTGTTTGTGTGTGTGTGTGTGTGTGTGTGTGTGTGTGTGTGTGTGTGTGTGTGTGTGTGTGTGTGTGTGTGTGTGTGTGTGTGTGTAGCTCTGGGAAAGAGTCACATAGTAATAGACAGAATTTTACACAAAATGTCTCTCTTTTCTTAGTGACAGCTAACACAAATGTATACTACTGAATCCCGATTGGAAGTATATTTAGTACCTTTAACGACAAAATATTTTAGAAAGTCTGATGATGTAGGATATAGAAGTATAGGGTCTTTGTCAGAGGAATATTTGAAACAAAAAAACACACCCTTGAGGGAAGATAACCAGTACAGAGCCTTCTTCTAGAGACTCCTAGATGTACTTTTCTTTTTCGAGAACCTTGATCTCATCAAATAGTTCTGTTACCTAAATGTAACCAACCTGATTCGCAGTAAAAATCACCTGGCAGAAGATCAGACTTTAGGCTAAAGTTATCAAAGATCAAAGGTCAAAGATTAAATCTGGTTTAAGAACAAGAACAGCAGTTTTCTGTGGTTTACAGATTAAGAGCTTTCGAGCAGTCGGTAAACCCTTTAAGGCTTCTAGGTACGTACAGTAACTCCTGCCCGTGTTGTGCAGAGAAACGCACGCCTGCCAAGAATTGCACGCACCTCACAGGACGTGTATGGCAAACACAATTTCTCTGCTGCCGTATTTTGCATCCACCCTTAATTGACCAATTGAAAAGCATTTCAAAATCGTTATGTCCCGCCTTTTATCTCTTGATTGGCTCTATTCAGTTTCAGGAAAAACATCATGACATGGCAGATAGATACTCTCACAGTTCTGTGTAATGTGGGGGACACTTCAGAGTCAAACACTGTTTGCAGCTCGTGTTTACGGAGGCTAAGGAAAAAGCGTCTTCTATCGAGTCTGAAGAACAATAAAGACCTTTAACATTTATTAGGAAAAAATACAGACACTTTGTCATCACAGATCTGCCTCCAGGAATAAGAGTTATATCATTTTAAAACTGTTCCCTGAGGTGCATGCAATTATCGGCAGGCGTGCGTTTCTCGGCACAACACCGGTGAGTTACCGTACGTCCCCAGCAGCCTTAAGAGCTTACCATCATGATGTTATGATGTTCTGCTGACTGACATGTTGCAGACACAAAATATTCTCTACCTGAAATGGACTTCTTTAAATGATGTCTGACAGGGAAAAGATTGAAATGTTTGTCCATGCATACGTTTCTGATATATGTTTTACGTCGCGAATGGACGTGGAATCTGGGTCGACTCGGTGTATCTGCAATATATTCATGAATTTTCACATAGCAGCTATTTGTTAAAGATATAATGAATAAAAACACCTGCAGTGACTTTAGTACCTGTCAGAGATACGGCCTGTGAGAACCCGTGAAGTGAGGGGGAAACAAACTTCTACCAAAACAAACATTTGCAGCTTGTATTTGAATGCAGCCACAGTTCAAACAGCCCTCACAAAATGTACAATCTCAGACTCGATCTGAGCTGGATTTGGTTGGGAATCGTAATCTGATTTATAAAAATGCATGTTGTACAACGGAAAGCTCTTATAAGGGGATTGGTTTCATATTTTGAATGTTCAGTGCTCACGTCAGTTCAGGTACAGGAAATTCCTGCAGGTCCGGCATTTCAGAATCTTATACTTTAGATTCAATAATAACTTTATTAATATGTCACCTCTGAAGCGAGCATTCACAACGTGCTTTGTCAAACAAGCGACTCAGTAAGCTTCAAACAGAACCCCAAACAACATGGCAACCCAAAACCAGAGACAGTATGACAAGAGAACAGCAACACAGAGAGGCTGAAAGATGTAATGATATACAAACGCTGCGTGGAGGAAGCACGGTAAAGAAGGTAAAAGCAATAAAAGAAAGTCAAAGTCCTGCATTCAACATTTTATTTATGTATAAAAGGATCAACATGTAATGACAGTACTGCACTAATCTACATGCTCTTTATGCATGCATTGTATTATTCAAAGAGAGTCAGCAGCTTTTACCTAAACAATAAATATGGACTTATACAAAAGTAACGCTGCTCAATCATCACTTCCTCCATACATGTGTGGTGGTGACTGTGTCTGCAGAGATCCTGTCCTCTGACTGGATTTACATGTTTTGGTTTGTTTTGGTTGACTCAGGAAGTTTCTGGGCGGGGAGCTGGTGTGTTTCCTCCAGCCAATGAGAGCAAGGTGAGTTTAGGAGTGGATACAATTCAGCGATTGGGGAGAATATGATAGACGTGGACGTAGCGGCAACAAAGAGAAAATATAATCATAGTGAGGCGAAACGCCAAGCGGATAAAGCTCGTTCTAAAACGAGGGTGAGCCCTGTGTTAGCTTTTACCCACGGCCGTGGAGTTGGTCTGCTTTCTGTTTGACAGGCAGGTGCAAAACACCGGGGGTTAGCTTGTGCTAGCGTGATGTAGCTTGCAGTGTAGGAACAAGCAGTAAACGTACACATTACATCCTGCAGTGAGAGTGAACTTCTGGGGGCGATAATCCCTGGAGGAGGGGCCCATCCACAACCATCGGACTGTATCTTCCTGCCAGCATACTACACTGAAACCTTTAGTCACACTTAAAGGGGTAGTTCACTTATTCCAAAGAAAAAGGCTGTTTATGTCAAGGTACAGCAGCGAAAATGTTCAGAAATACAGCATACACTTCAACAGATTCCTTTAAAAGGTGTTAAAAATTGTATGTATAATGTACATGTTCCTTGAGACCCAGTCTGCAGCTGTTCATAGCTTAGGTTTTGTTTAACTCTGGCTTCTCCAAACAGGGACTGTGCTGGACCTTATAGTCTATAGTTCACTTATAGCATGAATGAGAACCTCATACAACCCCACCTTAAAAAACCCAAACTATCCCTTTAAACACACTTTTCCTTTCTGTTCCTTTCCTCTCCTCTCCCTCTCTCAGATCACATCTTTGTACTTTCCCCTCCTCCCTCCTCTTCCTCTGGCTGAGCAGGACTCCTGGACAGTATCATTAAAACCTCCCCGTGGTCAAACTCCTGAGCAGCTCAGGGCTCCCAGCAGACCGTAGCCTGTTGTTTCAGTAAACCTCAGAGTTTACACACTCCGACAGTTTCTCCTCCTCTGGCTCCAAAACCTCCGTCATGTCATCAGCTGGACTCGGAAACACTCCGATTACAACAAATACTGCAGGAAACACTGCACCCTTACTGGAACAGCAATACAGGCCTGAGCTGATCGTCCTGAGGGTGATGTCACATCCTCTTTTTGCTCATCACACAACAGCAACAGTAGAGAGTATAGTGTCCTGTGAAGCCTTAAATTCAAGAAAAGAAGAAGAAGAAAGGGGAGTCATTGAGTCTTGTAGACTTCAGGAGAAGCTGTAGCCTAATGAAGCTGATAACGCTCAGCAGTAGCACCAGTTTCTCTGTTGTTGAGTTTACAGTATACGAGCAGAAATGTGTTCTACACAAACACCTTCAGTCACTTTGTATAGCCAATGTGTGGGTAAACTAAAGCCATGCTCTCGAGTAGACGGAGCTCCCCCAACCTTCAGCGAGGTGATCTGGCACTTCTACCACCCAATGTCCTTGACGTCCAGCCACAACCATCGCACTGTATCGTCTCTTAACCACCGCTCGACGACCAGCCTCCACCTTTAGACTGTTTCATCCCAGCGACCACCATCGGACTGTGACGTCCCCACAACCACCGCCGTCCTCATTCATGCAGGGCCTGCTCCGACCACCTCTTCTGGTATGAAAACATCTTGAAACAACAGGCTGCCACTGAATCTCAAACCTGAAACGGAAAAGTCAAAAGTCACTCAGAAACTTAATCTTAGTAAGACAAGAAGAGGTTTCCAAAAGTATCCCATCCTAGCAGAGTAGAGTGAGACTTCCTTTGTGTGTCTGTATGAACAGGGTTCATCCCACTGCTCTCGCTCTGTGATGAGGCCAGACTCCGTAGGTGTGTTTGGTGTTGTGTTTCTGCCCTCAGTGAGACTTTCTGGGAGTTTTGCCATTAAACACAAAGTAAGCATTCCTCACAATTTATTTGAGCAGATATGAGCTCTCTGGGGTCGTTTACACTTATGATTTAGGTCTTACATAACAGAGGAGCTGAAGATTAAATCACCCTGACTGTGGTATTTATCAGGAGAGAAACTCAGCAGGTCGACCCCTGTGGAGTCCTTTTTTGTAAAAGACATCACTTCTTCATTGTTACTCTTCTTTATCTTCGTCAGACCTGAAATATTAAAAACTCATTCCTGCTGAGTCAGCTGAGACGAACATCCACACGGTACCTCCCTCTGCCTTTGGTTTCCACGGCGATGACTGTCAACAGACACACACACACATTTTTTCTTAATTACCGGTTCTTCATGTGATTCAGTTTTTTTTTTCTCAAAGTGAAAGTAGTTCTGCGAAAACACAGATCAAGAAGACTGGTCTTTAAAATGTGTGAACTCGTGTCGGAAGCTTCTGATGGTCACATTTAGGACTAAAAATCTTTAAATGGTTACTGATGTCATCGCACTTTCAGCCACCTACAGTCCATTATGGACGGAGTCACTGTTTTAGACCAGGGGTTCCCAAACTTTTCAGCTCGTGACCCAAGGCAGGTGTGTGTATGTGTGTGTGTGTGTCTGTTCATAAATAGGAGGATGCTAAGTTAGTGCTATGCTAACTCCAGCAAACAAAGATGAGTCACAAGGTGTTTGAAGCGCTGACTGATGAGCAACGAAGCCTGACAGAGAGCTGGAAAAGAAAGCTGCTGAAAGAGAAGAAGGGGAGAGTGAAGGAGGGAGGAGAGGGGTGTGGAGGGGTGAGAACTTTAAAACCTCCAAAACTAAACTCTCTGTGAACCACAGAAACTATGATGGAGAGCTGGGAGAGTGAAGTCAACAATGAGCCATGTAAAGTGTGTGTCTGTGTGAGTGAGTGAGTGTATCTATCCATCAAATGTGTCACACGAACAGTCAACAGTGAGTGTTTGTATCTCTGCAAGTTTTTCAGGTCAGGTGGTTTGTGCGCTCTTGAATTTCTATCTTTCAGAGGACGAATAAGGAAGAGGTCCTCACAAGTCCAAAACTCTTTTTTTATCATGAAGATCTTTTCACAAGAGGAATTTTTGGCACAACTCCTGGTTCATTTCAGGGAAAATTCAGGGATGAACATGTCTGAAGTTACAGGCGAGACGGGCATCCCAGAAGTCAAGAGGAACAAGTCATTTCTTAATTGGAGTCCTGGGTCAAGTCACGAGTGAAGACAGGAACATGTCAAGCCTCAATTCAAAGACTATGTAACCAAAGTCAAGTGTAATGCTACTACTTTCTTAACTGATCAAGTCGTTTTTGTTGAACATGATCAAACTACAACAGTTTATTTTAACATACTTACCTGGTAAAGTTCACCTATTAGTCAAGGTTTACTTCTGGACCCATAAACCGGGAAAGCAGTCTGCTGAGTGGAAGATAAAAAGCTTTTGGGCTTCCTTAAAGCCTGCTAGCATTCGGCTAAATGGAAGCTGGTTAAGCGGTCTCGTTACTGTTTGATTATCAGGCTGAGGCTAAGAGACGGGAGAGGACGGTGATTGATGAAGCTAAGTAGAGAAAAAGAGAAGCCGGACTAGAGTAAATACCGGACAGGATTTTACACGTTGGCGAGAGCTTTGAGAAACAGTAGGCTGCAAATCTGACACCGAGCTCGATATGTCAGTACACTTTGTGTTTTAAGACAGTGCAGACAGTCTGCGGGCACCAAACCGTATTCCTCTATGATATTGCTTTAAAGGCTGCAGGGCTCACAATTTGTGCCACCAGCACACGACGTATTCATGCTGACTGACATGAAAAAAGTGAAATCTGTGTCCATGCTAAAGATCGTATACAATATATCTTCCTTTCATAGATTTTTAGAATTGAATCATTGACAGGATAAGCGTAATCGATTCACGAGACCAGTTGTTACGGCCTCCTTAAACAAAATAATTAACTTAAGGCTCAAAACATGGAGACCTGAACATAGGACGCCACACAGATAAAAAGTTGAACTAGGAACTTAATTCAATTTAAGTTTCCCCCCCAAAGTAATCAAAGAAAAACAAGAAACAAAGGGGACTGGAGACCCCGGCCAAAAAGAACAAAAAAATGCGAAGGCCCCGAGCCGACCTCGCAATGCGTCATCGCTCCTGGCACCTCCCCCTAAAACGACCTAATAGTCCAGGTGCCTGGTCCATCCCTCAGGATGTTTTTTTACCTTTTTTTCACTAATATTTTTAGTTAGCCACTACCTTGGTCCATCACAAGTTGATAACGACCACCCCCAACTCTGGGCCATTTCCTACATAAGTCTTGAATGTAGTCTCCATTAAAGTTGGACACTAGTTCCTTAATATGCCTTTATTTAGAGACAGGACAGTCGATAGAGTCAGAATAGAGTCAGAGAGAGTGGGGAATGATATGCAGGAAAGGGGCCACAGGTCAGATTCGAACCCGTGCCACCTGCTCAGACGACTAGCTTCTGTACATTTGGCACGTGCACTAACCACTAGACTACCGGCGCCCCAAGTTGCTTTTGTAATTATTTAACTTGCTTAAATTCCAACATGGAGAAACAACAGATTTTTGTAGAAAATCAGCAGAAATCCTCCAGACTGTGTGTGACATATTTAATATAAGGCCTATCGTCGTATAACAAACGTTTTATCATCGGTGGTGTGTGCTTACGTGGGTACGTATTTGTCTTTACGTGTCCATTAAATATAGGTATCTGTCAGTGTGAAACATGTGTTTGCATACGTGTGCAATGTGTGTGAGAGTGTGTGTGTTTAAGAGCAAATATAATGTAGTGTTTTTTTATTTAACAAAGTTATCAAGCTGACTGTCAACACTGTGTGTGTGTGTGTGTGTGTGTGTGTGTGTGTGTGTGTGTGTGTGTGTACAGTTATCACCAGGCACAAATGCAATATGATATCAGACAGTGTTCATAAGGTGGGAGTGAGAGGTTACACGATGACGAGATACCACAGAGGGAGAAAGAGAGGAGAGGATTGAAAGGAGCGGTTTTTGGAGGAAAAAGATCATTTAAATAGGGAACAATAGATTATTAAATTATTTTAAAAGAGTTACAGCTATCTAAGAGATTTATAAGAAGAAGTGTTCACTCGTCATTTACTAAAAATCCGAGCAGAGTGTAGAATACACAGAATCATGGACATGAATTACCCAGTTTTTTGTTGTCATTCGGCAGTATTCTTGTAACACAATAGCCTGCAGGTATTACAGTGCATGGCTATTGGGCGGCAGTAGCTCAGTCTGTAAGGACTTGGGTTTGGATCCAGAGGGAGCCCCGTCAAGTCCAGTGCGGACTAAAATATAGAAGTTGGTCTCGTAGCTGGAGAGGTGCCAGGTCACTTCCAGCGTACTGCCGCGCTGCCTTTCTTCCCAAACAGCTCTGGTGAGCTCCCTGCATAGAAGCCTCACTCTGACATCTGCATGTCCACAGCTCCTGTTTGTGCATGCGTGTGTGATTCAAGCCTGTGTGTGTGTGAGAGAAGCACGTCTCTCAATAACAGAGTGTGAACCAGAATTTCACCTCAGGGATTAATAAAGTATGTTAAAAAAATCATGACGTCTGCTGAGGTGGTGTTTTGGGTCAAACAAATATTTTTTCAAAATACTATATTTTCTTGTGTTAATAATTCCCTCGATATCATTCAAAAACCACCACTCTCTTTCTAAACATATAACAAATAATCATTATTTTATATAAAACATAATCTCGATTTAGTTTATCCCTTTGCGTAGTTATCTATACTGCCAAATGTATCTTTAAGAAATGCGTTAAAACTTTAAAAACTGCTCTAACTGCACACAACTGTCTTTTATTTGATAAGAACTGTCTTCAGTCTTTAAAAGACTTTACTCGACAGATTGGTCCTCTTTTTTTGTAGGCGAGATAATTGATACGAAACCTTTTCACAAATCTGTTCCTCTTTTCTATCTTAACGCTCCAGATGTCCGTGATTTGCAAAATCGTTGTCAATTTCTGAACATGGTTTCACTCTGTTCAAATGTTTGTTTCAGATGACCTCATTTTCACGTGTCCTCACTTTAACCAAACAGACTCTCACTTCGTCTCAAATGTAAACAAAAGTTCTCGCTTTCCAAATGTCCCCATGCTCATCTTTGCCTCTTAATAAGATGATGAAACGTGTCTTTACTTTGCAGTTTAAAGGAAGAATGTGCAACATGTTACACATCAATACAGCAGAGATCCAGTCTATCCTGTGTAAATGTCTCTCTGAGTCATGACTGTCTACAGTGAGTGAGAAGCTCGAGTCCCGCTGGCTGTGTTGTTGTCAGAGTCATGTTTACATGGACGGGACGGCCTTGCAAATAAAGCTGTTTTAGTCAAGGACTAGAGGAAAGAAGAAGAATATACTCACTGATTATTTGGATGTCACGTAAGTGTCTTTAGATCACGGTCATTCTGTGTCAATTTATGTGCAATATGAAGCTACGAGTTAACTTAAGAGCGCTAACATTAGCCTGCTAACAACGATGCAGGACACGGGCAATAACAGCTTGATCCAAGGACAATTTTGTCCGCCACTTGCGCTTGGTGATGGTTTTTAATTATTTTGCGAACTCGAGTGGAGAGGGGTTGGAGGTGTGTCTCTGGAGGAGAGCGGAGGCTTCAGAATGGCGGAGGTGTGGCCAAACAGCAGTTTGTTTTGGTTTCATGCTGGTGCTCAAGGGCGACATCTACTGGATCAAAAGTCACACCTTCTTCGATTAAACTATTCTTTACACTTAAAGTTTTTCTCCCGCTGTACGCACTTTGCAGTGTGTTGTCTCTCATACCAAACAAACTCTCATTTTGCACGAATACCTTTAATGTGTAAAGAACGTCCTCATTTTCCAAAAGCTGTCATGCTAGTGTCTTAAAAGACTTTGCAATACAAGTCACAAACTGAACAAATGCAGGTTTTCACAAAGATATAAAGTCTGTTGTGTCATGTTTACTTTAGTCAAAAGTGTAGCTGGTGTGCAGCCACACATGTACTCACACACACACACACAAACACACGCACACACACACAAACACACACACACACACACGCTCCTCTCAAGAGTATGCACATTATGCACGGACACAAACATGCCAAAGAATGTGTGTGGGTTTATTTTACAGATCACATATTACAAAAAACAACAACATGGTCAAACGTGACAGAGAAGATATTTCCTGTTTAACCACAGAACATCCCGGCTTCTGATTGGCTGGGAGACGTCCATTTAAATCCTACACGCAGCGACACGGCGTTAATTATTTCCCTGTAGCTGGACTCCTTGTTGGGTGTTCTAATGAAGCATGCATTGTGCTGCTGCAGCTCTGAGACGTTCACCTGTAGTCCACATTAACTGTGATGACCCCAGCAGTCGCATTAATAGAAAGTGTTGCTCACCACTGTGTTCTCGCTGACTTGTCAATTTCAGTCCGCATCCCAGAATGCAGTGCTGTGAAAACCAGAAGTGAAAGCAGGCAGATGTTTCCATGTTTTCATTGTCAGCAGTTTGCAGGAGACAGACAAACAGACGGACACGTTTACGATTCAGTTGAACTTAATGTGATGTTACCTTTGTCAACATCATTGTTTATCAACAAAGGTTACAACTGGCAGCCATGATGGTGGCTTTGGACGTCTTCACCCTGCTTTGAGTTCCAGTATAGACGTAAAACAGACCTTCAATAAAACATAACCTTACATACTGTCATTAATTATTAAACGTTCAATATCCCACATTAGCTAGCTCTCATTTGAAGTGAGCACCTCGTGATGAGGCCTAAAGATCTCCTTCCACTTGAACACCAAAAACACTGTAACACGTCTCAAATTCATGCATGATTAACTAAATGCATACGAAATAAACCAGCACACAAGTGATGAAGAAGATTTCACTGAGGCACCTCTTCTTTGATAACTGGACGTTTAGTATTAACCTTTAATGTGCCAGTTTCAAGGTTACAGCAAGCACAGTGACTAATGCTACAGAAGGTAAAGGGGTGGCTGCCCTCTCCTGCATCCTCTTTCCTCCTGCAGCTGTGAGTGTAAGCACCCACGCACAAGTCTGCATACGTGTATCACAGGCACTCTGTCAGCGTTATGGTGCGGACACACTTCACATTTCAAAGCCTCTTCGAGACGCACCTCCCAGCTGCTGCTCACATGTTGATTGAATGAAGGAGGAGGTATTGAGATGAGTTTATACCACTGTTTTCTTTGTATGGATGATTTTGAGAATGAGGGAGAAAGGCTGTTCAAAAAGTGACGCCCCCAGCCTGGTGCATGCCGCGAGCTGTCCATGGAGCATGCTGGGATAATCACAATAATGAAAACTAATAAACTAATGAGAGAAAAAAGACTAGTGTGTGCACATCTAAGCAAAATGCATACAGGCGCAGGACGAAAAAGGTACAAACTGCAGAACAAAGGGAAAGAGCTGTATTTTTATTTTTCCTTTAACTACTTGAATAATGACATTCTGTGACTTTGGTCCTCTGCCCTCTGAAACTTTCTGCACGTCCATGAAACTAAGTCTTTCAAAGTGACTTTTAAGAAGTGATTTTAAAAGATGTCACTGATTCTGCAGGCCTCATGTCCTCAGGCAGGCCGTTACAAAGCACAGTCTGAAAACATATCGTGATTAAGTCTTTTTCTTTGAGTCAGCTTCGTCACCTGACCTGCCCTGCTGAGGGTAAAGAAAAGACGGTCATTGCTTTAAAGAAGAAAAAAACTCCAACAGCAGTTATAGGAACGACTGACTTGTCTTTTTGTTTTTAGAAAACATGTAAAAATACTGCGGCAGTGTGCAGCAGGAATCAGCAGTCAGTGTGTCTGCAGTGTGTTGTTGGCTGTGTTTACAGTGAATGGCTGCAGCCTATTTCAAGCGGCTCAGTGTATTTATGTCAGATGTATACAGCACGGAGAAGCCGGCGGGGCTCGCTCTGCCGCTGTGGTTCACTCCGGGTCATTTTGGGCAACAGGAGTTTGTAAAAAAAGACGTTTTCTATAAAAAAAAAAAAGGCAGGTTGAGTTGTTTGTCATCATCAGAATTGGGAGTCTGCCTGGGTCGACTGAGGCAACCACAGCTCGTCCCGTAGCGATCTGAGAGATAGGATCAGGTCGTAGATTGAAACAGATTTTTTCTTCTGCAGTGTAACACACACAGCTGATTGTAAGGTGTGAGGGTGTCCTACTTTGTTGTGTTAAGTGTGGGTGTGAACAGGTTATATTTGTTTTGTTTTTATTGAAAGGGACTTTAGGGTGTGCATATCCACCAAGAAGCAGAAAGAAGAATAAGCAACCATGGCAACCACTCGCCAGCTGAGTGCATCCTGCTAACTGTGGATGTTTTTCTAAAGTCTGAGACGCAACAACTCTTCCTACAGATAGATGTGTCCTACCACCACATCTATCGTGCAATTCAGAGGATGAAGCGTAAGGAGCCTTTTTGAATCACGTCATATAGCCGTCCACTTCTTTATTTGAGCACAGTGGCGTTCACATCTCCTGGGGTCCGTACTCGAGTAAATCGTGCCCCGAGACCACGTCTTCAAGCGGACGCGGGCACAGTACCCGAGTATGGTACGAGTACGGTAAGTTTGTGTTCACACTCACTGAACGTCAAGCGTAGTCCGATCTGGGCCTGGATGTGGAACCACCCTAAGGCACCAAATATGGATTTATCATCCACTGAAAATGCGAAGTATTCACCATTTCAGGCATTCTTTTCCTTCAGTTATCTATAAGAGAATTTTCTTCCCTAAATCTCCCATCTTCCTAATAATGTTTAACCACCTTAAATCATCTTTTTAACACCATTAACATCGAGAAAAACTGTAACAAAAAGAAGTAAGAATGGATGCGTTGGAGGTGTTCGTGTAACTTCCTGGTCGTTGTCTCCTCCCAGCAGCACCGTCACTGCACTAACAGGATGTACACCAGCTGGTCAGCCCACAGTGTAACAGTAAAACTCTGCAAACATCATCGACACAGTGACGTCCTGATAACAGTGACCTTTTAATAAGTCCCTCACACGACTCGAGCGAGTCTCAGCATCAATCACACCTCAATAAACCAACTCTGTTCCTGGATTAGGAAATAATCCCCGACCTTTTACCTGAATCCTAAAACCCAAACCTGATTTATAAAGGTGGATTGTAGCTCAGGTGGTGCAAAGGGTCGCTGTTCAATCTCTGAAATACATGTCGAAGTCCAGTAAGCCAAAGTGTGGACCTTGAACTGCACAAAACCAGCGTGAACGGGTGCAGAAAAATACCGCGCATGTAACAGCTACAATTAAACCTGTACCTGACAGGCAGAATATAGACAGGAACAAATCCCCCAAAATAATCAAATGTGACCACAAGCAGCTGCTCTTCTTTTCCTCCCAACATGAACTTTTATAACCTGAAACGTGAGTTCAACTCTCAGTTGAATGTCATCAGTAGTTCTTCACATCATTAACATTTATTCTCCGCTGCGGTAGTTACGTATATTGGCTCTTACATTTGGCTGAAATCATCTCAACAGAGGAATGTGGGAACTGATGTTATTTTGATGCTTGTTTGTCATGCATATTCATGTGCACACTGCTAACGGACGGCCAGATCGCAGCCAATCACCTGCTTCCTTTCTTTACTTCCTCCTGCAGGCGCTCGCAGCTGAACGCAGCTTACATAAGAAAATAAAAGAACCATTGAGCTGTATTTATTCCACACATCCTTCATACAGACTTTATATAACAGTCAGCTCAAAGGGCTGAGACGCAGACAGAGAGCCTGAGCAGGGTAAAGTCCAAACTCACCCAGTAAGCAGGATTTATCAGAGCAGACTTTAAACTGGCCTGTTTTTTTAGGGTCGAGTTACTGATCAACCTGCAGCCTGAGGCATGGGAGCGCTGCACGGCTGCAAGGGCATAGTACCAACTGTGGGTGACCTCTGAACTTCACCAGGACAACAAACCGACAGCCGCAAAACAGGCTAGCTAAAACAGCTAGCTACTAACCTGACAATAAAAGAAAAAAAAACTCAACACCAAGTACAAGCTACTGCCAAAGGCTGTAACTCAGATCAGCTCATAACTACGAAGGAAAAATATAAATATGTACTGCATCTCCCGTTCGGGGTCGCGGGGGGCTGGAGCAGATCCCAGACATTCAAAGATGCAGAGATGTCGTTCCTTTCACTGTACCCACAGGGAGACGCTGCTGTCTAGGCGGTGGCTAACGTTGCACCTTAAGGGACGTGATAGCACGCAGTCAAAAAAAAAGAAATACAAATTTGACCTCAAAGTCCTTTTAGCCCATTTTTGGATTAAAAGTTACAGAAAGAAGAAGATATATTTCATTAATCTCTGAGGGGAAGCTAATTGTGTTTCAGTATGTTACAACACATGTGACACTCAGATAGGCTGAAATACAACAAACAAGCAGTAATGGAGGGATGTCAGAGTGAGGAGGCTGCACACAAAATAGTGCCAGAGCAGTTTTTGGCTTCAGAGCCTCCCCGAAGGGCACCTCAGCAGTGTTCAGAAACTGAACTGGCTCCTCTCCATGAACCAGACCAGTCTCCATACTTTAGTCTGTACTAGGACATGAACTGTTGACCGTCAGGTTCTCGACCCCGGGTCCCTTCAGGGTGATGCTCGGTCATTAACTGCAAAAGTTATGTTTGATCAAAAGTATATTCCAATTTTTTTTCTGCATATGTGACTTGGCATGAACGACTTTGACTTTGTGAGGCCACGTCAGAGTAATGAGTACACTGACTGACAGTAAACTCAACAGTTAACCTGCAGGTCAAACTGATCTGAACTGGACTTTAGTGTAAATAATCGCACACACACATTTTCATAAACGTTTAAACTCTCAAATAAGCTTCATATTTTCAATAATCCAATGCAAATATGGACATTTCCTCCTTCTTGTGTGCACATTAAAACTTCATGACAAAACAAAAGTACAAAGGTATCAAAATGGAAATATATCAAGTACAGGAAATAAAAGTAAAAGTAATTCCTTATGCAGAAAATACAGAAAAGTGTCTTTGCATTTTAAATATTGTGGCAAAACTGATGTGTAAGTAACAGGAGCTGACTCCCTGTGTTCACTTGAAGCTGAGACCCTCACTCTCAAACAAAGGCTACGCCCCAATTCAGGGCCGGGGCTGCAGCCTTCAGAGTGCACATCTGAAGGCTGTCCCATTTCAAAGGCTCCTTCACATGCAGCCGACAGATGCATCCTTCTTTACGCTGCAAACAAAGTGTCCATCAACTGCATCCTTAGTGGTCAAACATATCCAAAGATTCTTTGATAGATTTTTTATGTTTTTTGTAAACCTTTTATTTGAAATCAGAGTCTGACATTACAAGCACGGATTATATAGCATACAATTTCAGAATAAGCAAGGTTTACTAAATGAAACGCAACACAACGAAATAAAGTATAAAAAGACAAAAAAGGTCAGAAGTCTAATCAGGAAATAAAGATATGTACAGCTTTTAAATCCCACAGGTTTCTTTAGTTTGAACACATTTCAGTGTTTCATGTTAGTTCATTCATAAAGACGAAGATCAGCGGTCTGGTCCTCATCGATCTGCATTTGTTCATGAAGTCAATCGGGATATTTTACATCAGTTAGTTTAGGTACAGCTGATGAGGTTGCTAGGCAACATTGGAGGCTCTTAGATACGACAGGGTAAGGTCGAGAACAGGTGATGACACAAACGGGAGATCCTCTGTAGACGAGGCAGTCGCATTTCAGTTCGGCCTGAGCGGTTTACGAAGGTTATGAAGGCTGAAGCTACCTTTGTGACATGAGACACATCTATGGACGGTATGAAAAGATGGACAACACAACAGCTTCATGACATGCACTAATGGAGAGATGTCAGATGTCAAGTGTTGATTCTTCTGAGAAGTTTAGTTTTGATTCGTTATGTGAAGTTTAAAGTCAGGTTTATCGCCTTGATTGACAGCTCTGCTGACAAATGAGGCTCCTGCTTCAGATTATCAGAGAGGAGGAACGATGAGAGAAAACGTTACAAAGATGTTCAACAGAATAAATTAAACTTTCCATGATCTTGAATGTCACAAGAATGTGTTCTGCTGCAGACTGTACCCACCTGAGGGTACACGATGACGGCGTCAGAGGTCAATACAGCGCAACTTGTCAGGGGATTTTAGCTTCTTATTTTACACCGGAAGGAGGTGGAGGCAGATTGTCCATCTTTCTATACAGTCAACGCGTTCAGTGTCGCAACAGTAACAGACAGCCGTCCATCAGTCTATCAGTCAGTCAGATTCCTGTGTTTACTGAGGCAGTGTGTGGGCCACAGATTGTTCAGGCGTCACCTCCTGGGTAAACACATGATAACATTTATTACATGAAAATATTTAAACTCAGTCATGCTCTGTCGAGGAGCTCCATTTGCTTTTCTCTCTGCATCGCTCTCTCGCAAATAGACATTTATTCATCCCCTGTGTTTACCGAGTGCGACCGCTAACTACACAGCACTTGAGGGTGAAGTTTTTCAGAGAGAACATGGAGGCTGAAACGTGAGCCTGTGATGGCGGAGCAGGGGGGACATGGCAGGGGAGTCGAGCGCGGACGTTTCTGGAAGGCCTCGGTCAGCGCTGGACCCTCTCCACACACACAATCATTAACAGTGTTCATACAAAGCACACAGCTGAAATCTAACCAAGAAAAATACTCGCTGTTTGTCAGATTTTCACGTCAGAGGGCTGGAAGTTTACCACAGCCGAGTGGAGATCAAGGGTCACCCAGAGCTCCGTTACGAAGAAGAAAAGAGTCCACTTAAGAGTCTATTTGTTCTGGTTTCAGAAACTCTGAGTGAGTCTAAAATTCAGATCACATTTTACACTCACCCAAAGCCAATTTTAAAGATCCAGTTCTGGCTTAGTATGAGCATAGAAACAGAAAAGACCGACCAGAGGAGCATTACATACTCCTAACAAGTGGAGTTACAGGTCCTCACAGTGTTTGTGTTGGTCAGAAAGAGAGTTTAAACATCATCTTATCCCGGAGTGACAAGAGCCCCTTTTCGACCAAAGGTCCCCAGAACTTTTAGTCCCAGGGACTTCTCTTCTAGGAACTTATTGGTTCCTGTGGCCCATTGCAGTCGGCATCTCCACCGCTGCCTGAAGACCCGGGAAGATTGTGCAAATCAGGCTGAAGTGCATTGCAAACAGTTTCTTTGATTAACAATGGAAAGGAGAAGAGTGCTGGTGGAAAAGCCGATTCAAAGGGCCCGAAGTGGTCAACTTAAAGCAAGAAGACGGATTCTAATGAATGCAATGAGTTTCTTAGAGAAAGATTTAATGTAAATGACATTGAAGCTTTAGAGCATCTGTTTTTTGATTGTGAATACATAAGATCTTTGTTGGGGTCATTTCAAAATTGATGTTCTGAAAAAGATTTACAGTCACCAAAGTTAGAAGATAAAATATTATCAAAGATGTATTTTAACGGAGGTAAAAAAACAAACTGAATAATTCCCTCATTACTTTGGCCAAACAAAACAAACATGTTTTTCCTGCTTTAAAAGGGACAAAATCAATAAACCTTTTTGTTATTTGTAAATGTATTTATTTTGTTCTAAAGTTTGTAGCATCGATGCAACATTTCACTATAAAACATTTGATATTTTCATGCAGAAAAAGCATAAAAAAGCATTTTCTTTAACCAAACACTTGAACGAACATATTTATCTCGTTTTTTAATCCACTACACATTTCATTTTTATTCAAAAGTCACATTTCATATCCAGCTGTTGCTCTCGGGCAACATTGTTCCATCGTGGAACACAAATACAACCCAATCATCATATCATCAAACGAGCATCAAATCATTATGGTCAATGTTGTTGAAGGTAAAACATTAAAGGTCACACTTTATGCAAAATCCACATCACCATGTTTCTCTAACCACTAATACGTGTCTCTAGTCTGTCTACAAACCCCTCAATGATGAGAAAAGTCCATCCTCTCCGTCTTTTGACTGCTCCACTTTTCAGAAAATGTGTGCTCAAACAGGCCGTTTGGAGATTTTCCCTTCATGACATCACAAAGGGCAGTAACCCCTCCCCCAGGTGGGTGACACTCCCACAGCTAGATGTTTGTTCTGCCCTCTGAGTCTGCCTTCTCACCGTAAACAATAGGACATGGAGCGAGAAAGCCCGAGCCACCCAAGCCCTTCCAGAGAGGGGCGTGGTCAGACACAGCTCATTTACATTTAAAACTACAGACACAGAAACAGCCTGTTCTGAGCAGGGCTGAAATAGAGGGGTTTATAGGCATGATCAAATACAGGATCAGAGTGGATTTAGAACAAGAGACTTCACACACATGTTTTGGGGAGCTCTGTGACCTTACCATGACCTTATCGTAACAAACATGCACATACACACACAAGTATGAACATCTTTTAAGTGTCGTTTCAAAGTGACACTTTAACAGAGGGGCCAACAGCTCTGTGTCTGTCCTCGTCCTCAGGTTTCACCTCCTTCTCTCTGTCTTTAAAACACCTTCACTCTTACAGCATCTCTCTCCCGGTGGCTGTGCGTGATGGAGGAAGTCCAGCAGTGAGGTTGATGTTATCAGCGGCTGCAGACGGAGAGCAGGAAACCACAGCTCCAGCCAGGAGCAGAGACGAGGCGAGGAGGAAGAGTCGCTCTGTAACTGAAGGTCGGAAGTGAAGGTGGTTTGACTGTCTGGGTTACGTAGCTGTTATCTCTCTTACATAAAGACACAATTACCTCAACACACACACACACACACATGCAGGCGCACACACACACACTAACACACACCAACAGTTTTAAAATGAGGACCATGAGAGTTATGAAACACCTGTTTAAGGTCACGTATTTATTAGCCCAGAATGTTTGAACCCCTTTTGACTCCTATAAGATTTCTTACATTTGACTCTTTGTTACTTCATGTAGACGTTTCTTAAACTTATAGTTTATTGTCACACACTCACACTGTGCGGCTCGATTTACACATTTTAATTATTCATCCTCTGAACTTCTTGTTAGGTAACTGTTTCTAAATCATGTTTATTATGACGTGTGCTGCTGCCATCTTGGCCAGGTCACTCTTGTGCAAGTAATCTTGATCTCAGTGGGTTAATTACCTGGTTAAGTGAAAGTTAAAGGAAGAATGTGCAACATTTTACACATAAATAAATCAGAAATCCAGTCTATCCTGTGTAAATGTCTCTCTGAGTCATGACTGTCAATGAGTGAGAAGCTCGAGTCCCGCCAGCTGTACTGTTGTCGGAGCCGTGTTTACATGGACTGCGTATAAAAGCTGTTTTAGTCAAGGACTAGAGAGAAGAAGAAGAACATACTCACTGATTATTTGAAAGTCACGTAAGCGTAACTGAAGTGTGCTAACATTAACCTGTTAACACAACAATGCAGGCCACAGGCAATTGCAGATCGTGCCGAGGACAATTTTGTCCACCGCTTGCAGTTATTGTTGCTAAATTGCGTGCAAACGTGAGTGGAGGGGGTTGGAGGCGTGTCGCTGGAGAAGAGCCGAGGCTTCAGTATGGCGGAGGTGTCACAAAACAGCAGTTTGTTTTGGTTTCACGTTGTTGCTCAAGGGCGACATCTACTGGATCAAAAAGTCGCACATTCTTCCTTTAAATAAATCAGACTTTAAAGAGGTAAGCACCAACATCTCTGAAGAAATCCTTTTCCCTTGAACCTACATGTAACAACATGTTAGTTAGTAAATTAGTTTGTCTTATTTTGGATGTAGGTCATAGGATGCACCACAAAAAAACCCACTTAGAGCTGATATCAGAATTTGGCAGCTCTGCTTCGAGCTTTCTGAATAGAACTTGGGGTTGATTTTCAAACTAGATCTTGTTGATTTTGACATGTTGGTGGTTTTTATGAGCAGAAGTAGAACATTTTTATTTCGCTTGCAGGGACTTCTATTGCCTAAGTGGTGAAACTTTGATTCATTTTGATTTGCCTTGATCCACAACATGAACTGAAAGATTGTTAATCATGATAAGAGGCTGGTTGTTGTAGTTTTTTGTGTTGCATAATGGTTTCAATGTGAAAGTTGACAGAGTTCATTCAGCTATTTGAAGCATAAAGAGTCTCTCACTTACTCTGAGAATGTTTCCATCTTTTTGAATGTGATGAATCATGTAATAAACCTGCTCAGGATCAAATGTTTATGACTGTTAGTATAAAATGAAACTTACTCTAAGTGGTTCGGTGTGCAGCAGGATAAAACCGGCCCTGGTTGATCTTAATGCAGACATCACAGAACGATGCCCGTCCAGTTATTTTTTACTCTGTGGCAGCCTGGTGGCTCCACTCTCTGACAGTGAAGGATGTGTGTGTGAAACCTGTGTGTGCATTTCCTGCCTGATTTTTTTCAATATCCCCATTTCACAAAAACCCAAAATGAAGGAGGTGGTGGAGCCAGAACGGGCCCGGAGGAATTCCTGCGAGCTGAGTGTTTTCGGGCTGAAATGGAGTGTGACAACTCGACAGCCAGAGGTCTCATTGTTCTGCATTCTCCCAGAAACATTTCAGGAGCCCAAACGAACGAGCTGATAGAATAATGTTTGTTGTTCCAGTGGGGAAATGACAGGAAGGGACTACACAAATCAGCAGTTGCTTCACATGCCACAAAAGCCTCGTCTAGCCCTCAGCGAGGCCTCGAGGCTTCGGATTTACAAAGCCGCAGCTTTAAGGCGGTAAGCGTCGGTAGCCGAACGGACTGCACAAAGCCGTGGCCACAAAAGCCCATGATTGTCCCCGAGGCTTTAGGACACACCGCGGGGTGTTATCTGTGTCTGGAAGGTGTGTGTTTGTGTGTGGCCGGCCTGAGAGATGAGTCATGTAGAGAGATTAGTGGTGAGTCTGGAGCAGGAGGAGCTGGTGTTAGCGATTAGCTGTAGTCACAGTGATACTGTGTGAGGTGACGGAGGGATCAGCTGTGTGTGTGTGTGTGTGTGTGTGTGTGGATGGAAACACGCCTCCTCTCCAGCAGTCACATTATCTGCCAACACAGCCTCAAAAAAACGTGAATAAAAAACCCCAAATACTACTTGTGCTCATGATTAATGTTCAGAAGAAGTTTTTCCACTAAAATAAAAGAGTTTAAAATGTGTGACAGAGACTCAATCCTGCTGCTGCGTCGACGTTTCTCTGTGAGATTCATAACTGAAACATCTTTAGGTCATTCCTCCTCTCAATCCTGACTTCTCAACACCTTCTTTATTCATTTTATTTTTTACCTCCATCTTAATCTACAGGACAAGAAGAAAAACTGTTGTTTAGTTAAGCTGAAACTTCAGAAAAGATAAAGAGAGATGTGAATCCCAAACAGGCAGAATTTGAAATGCATGCTCCATCACAAGCAGAGGTGAAAATATTTTGGAGCCTTTTTTTCCCACTGTTATTTATTTCACTAAGCCAGGCTAAGGCCGAGCTCAGACTGCAGGAAAGATTAATACATCTGGTTGCATTTCACACATTAGGAGAAACTTCTCAGAATTGTTCATTAATCTCAAACATGAACAAAGTAAAAGATTTAAAACTCAAGCTTCTTCTTCTTGATGGCAGGCAGTTTGAGTGGAAACTTTAGGATGGACGACCAGGTCGCACATTTCTCTGTTGATGTCAAAGTTTATTCAGGCTGGCCGCACACAAATAATAAAAATGAATTCATGACATTTTTACCAAATGTCCTCTGCGGATAAAGAAACTGATCTAAGAAAAATAACTCTTTCTCCTCAAACATGACACGAACACCACCCAGTCTGCTTATCTTAAGCTGGCTACAAACTTGATTTTAGGCCAGATTTGCCCCCTTCATTGAGCGGGTGGGCGTGGTCCGCTTCACAACTTGTCACAACTAATTGAGCCTCCCAGATCTGGAATCGTGTTCCAGATCGTACTGCCTCTGACAGAATGATCACTGCAGCCAATGGGCCTCATTCACTAATATGTGCGTAGAAATGCTCTTACCCTGCGCATAAAATAAGTGCATGCGCAAAATCACCGTCGGATTCATTACACGTGCGTACCAGCCAATTTTGTTCTCACCACCATGCGTATGTTAGTGAATCAGAATCATTCTAAATCGTCAGGCGCGTGCCCGCAACCTGCAATCAGCATACTACCACGCCCCCATCTCCCCATATAAGGACATCCGATTGGTGTATCAGGACGAGAGCGGCGACGTGGAGACACGTAGAAGTTGCAAGGGACGGCCCCAAAAGGTAAAAAAGAGCGCTGTGTCCACAGCAATTCTGTACGTGCATTGGCATCCGGAATCAGCTGATCAGTCACTCGTCACACTCTTCACACGTTGTGACGGTCTGATGCGCTCTCTTCTGAAGGCACCGGCTGCAATATCTTTCAGCAAGGCTGGATCTTTACACTTTCTGAGACGTAAATCACAACCATGTATTTTCCCTTCATGCCCTTAAATAAGCTCCAATTAATCAGCTGGTTTTAGTAACAGATGCGATATTTCATGGCAGTATTAGTGAGAGTGGTCAAAGATTAGATTCAAGATTTTAGATTAAATGATGAAAAGGCATTTCATGATTACTTAATACATTTAGACAATGCATTAGTTAATTCATGTTTTTAATTCTTGTCTTTTCAAAAATAAAAATACATTTATATATATATATTATTTTTTACTGAATGTATGTTTAATATGTCATTCATTTAGTTAAGAGTGTACATTATCTGAGAAAGCTGGTCAATCATTTGTGCGTGCGCATGGTCTCAGGAGGTTCTAAATTGTGTTCGCAGAGTAGAACAAATTCAAGTAAGAATATATTGATGAATCACAGATTTGTGCTTCAAACGTTCGTACGCACGGTTTAAGCACATATTTGTGCGTACGCACTGTTAGTGAATGAGGCCCAATGAGAGCAAGCAGACTTTGGTGTTGCGTAATCTGACAACTCATCTGAAGCTCACGTTGGGAATTGTATAAAGCTGCACATAATCAATCTTCACAGCCAGGAGTCCATCCGTACGTTTTTTCATTTCATATAAACCTCTGCCATCGTTGTATGAATGTAGTGTAAATGTGTATAGGTGTGACCTGCGGTGTAAAAAGCACTTTGAGTAGTCAGAAGACTAAAAAAGCGCTATACAAGCTCAAGTAAATTTACCATTTACACGTGTCTGTGTTGAAAATGAACAATAGAAACTTTTCATTCATGCATGCCTGCTCCAACCTCCACATCCGCGGCAAGAAGGTGTGAACAACAGGAACGCGAGGAATACAATCCTGCACATTATCCCATATCCTCTTTTGTAAAGCGTCTCTAGATAACACTTGTTATGAATTGGCGCTATACAAATAATGATTGATTGATTGATTGATTGATTGATTGATTGATTGACTGAAATATCATCGCTGTGTTCACTCAATTGACGCTCTTGAAAAGTCCATGAAGGTAAAGCAGCATTTCACAATAAAAGTTCCTGGGGCAGAGACAGTTATTATGGGTTGTTCTTCAATAAGCTACGACCCCTACTCATGTTGCTCACGATACGTCTTACCATGCAAGAGCACATTAAAAATTAACAAAAGATCAATGCAGATAATCAACGGATTACAGGGCGTGTTTCCAGCTCTGGCAGCGTCATATTCATCCCGAGTGTTTCTGCACAGCTTCTTTGAACTGTTGGTTTTGTTGCTAGCACAAATCTGTTGAGACACAGTGTCATGTTGGATTGACGTTGCTCAGTTCAAAACACAAACATGATAACATCTTGAATCTTCAGAGGTTGTTATGCGTTGACTTTCACTGATGCTGAAAAGACTGAGAGTTGACGTGAAAGGCGAGTCGCCCTCAGCCTGCATTGTTTCCACACTCAAGAGTCTCTTTGATTTCAGAACTCAACCGTTTCCAAAAGCTGGTGGTATGAAGTTTTATCACTCTGTAATATCATCCAGTGAAAATGTCAGGCTTGTTTGTCTTGTTCATGTGTTGAACTTGGACGTGTTTACCTGCATGTTGCTGATTGTTAAATCAATTCCTGAGAAAAGAATCTGGAGCTGAGCCAAGGAGGAGAAATCCGAGCTGAGCTTCATCCCCCTGCTGGACCGGGTGATAATGAGATCTTTTTATTGAAGAGTAAGATCCTTCTTCTCAACCAGGAAACATCTGTAACTTTGCTCACACCTTGACTCAGCCACCAGACTCCAATGACTAAAACAATAACTTTACGTTGTGCCTCCGAGCGTTGCTGATCTACAGCGGCCTCCAGAGCAGGAGTCTCCAACCTTTTTTCATCTTAGGGCTACTTTGGAAAAGTGGCTGGGAGCTTTTTGGTTATTTTTATTCACATAACATGTGAAGACAAATAAACCAGCCCACGGAAAATGATGTTTTCCGCTTTTTCTTGGCATGGCCTTCTTCGTAGTCCACCAGCAAGCTGGCTAAACAGGTTCACTAGTAGCATCAAGCGGCTCACTTTAGCTCAGCTAATTGTGTTTTATTTTGAAATTTTAAATTGACCGGTTGCTCTATGTGTTCCCTCATCTCACTTTATGTCTTCTGTTCAGCTTGATATTAGCTTACAGCGAGCTCTGTCGAAAATAGACTCAATGCAAATTAGGAGCAGAACAGATTGGAGTGGCGATGCTGGCAGGAGATGCGTGCAGTGGACACAAAAGCATTGAATAGAGAGGTTGGAGGAGCTTGGAGATGCAAGGCCAGTTAGCACGCTAACTGAAAACTTGTCTGTGAGCTACTGTATCTTCTGAGCTACGTGTTGGAAACCTCTTCTTCACAGTTTGGCATTACTGGATGTGAGAACCTGTTAACGTTGTAGTTTTCACTCATAATACCAGCTGTGTTCTCTCTCCAGGCTTTTCTATTAAAGTTTTTTATTATTGTTCTCCTGCTGCTGCAGATCATCTCACAGAGGAAAGAGCTCAGATTTGAAACTTGTTGCAGCTTCTTCAGTTTCACTTTACACTCCTGGTTGTTTCACACGCTGTTAAACTTACCTCACTGCAGGAAGACAGACCTGCAGTCTCCTGCTGTACAGGACCCCAGTATTACATTCTGACTGATGTGTTAAAACAGCTGGAGAAGGAAAGAAAAGGTCGAGTGTGTGAGATGTTTATTCTGAAACAGGACTAAATAGAGGTCTAAATAAAAAAAGGTTTATTTTTCACCTCCTTCCCTCCTATCACCCTCACCTCTTGTTTTCTTGTTGAGTTTCCTTCCTCTTCTAACCTCTTTGCAGCCTCCTCCTCTCTTCCCTTCTTTCTTCTTCTTCTCCTTTCATCCTTTCCTTTCCTCTCTCCCCCTCTCATCCTCCCCTTACCTCTCCTTTTTCTTATGGTATGTCTTCATTTATTGCATCCTTCCCCATTAACCCTTCTACCCTTTATCCCCTCATCTCACCTCCTTCCCTCCTCTCCTTGCTTCCTCCTCACCTTCACCCTCTCCTCTAAACTCATCTTATTTTTCCTCCGTCTCGCTCCTCTTTATAATAATACTAATGATAGTTACCTTTATTTATAGAGCACTTCTCAAAAACAAGTTACAAAGAGTTTCAGCAAAATAAAACAGAAGACACAGAAGTCTTTGAAATGAACTCTTAAAGATCTCCACAGCCTACAAACTCTCATAACTCCGCTGTGATGGCCCTGTGGCCTGTTAGGTTTTGCCTTCTCTCTTCTTATGTTGCAGGTTCGTGTCATTGGTAGGCGTGACTGTCTAGAGCACCTGGGCCCAATGCTCCCAGTCACTATAGGCTGCCACCCCAGTCTGATCAGAGAGACTTTCTGCATGCGCCTTGTGTGGTTACTTTGTCGTTCTTCTCCAGCCAACACACGATTCACTTTTCACACTTACAATACTGACTCTACTGTGACCTTTCTTTGTTTGATCCCTACACCATGAAAAGCGTCCTCTAGACCCTTGAAACGTGCTTAATAAATTAAACCTATTAATATTACTATTATTTCATGATTAACTTTCGATTGGAGCAGCCTTGAACCAAGCTCCACCCCACCATTTTCATGCACGAGCTTTCCAATGGTACCACCCCCGGAGCAGGGGCGTCTACAGACTTTTCGACTGGGGTGGCTCAACTGTGGCACTGACTTATACAGGGGTGGCCTAAACTGTAGTGTATGAATATCAATTATTTACCCTTTCTACCTTCACCAATAACATCTACTTTATAACACAAGATAATGGCAGCATTAGCTTCATTTTCACAATCTTCAAACATACTTTGAAAAAGCGCATCCAAGCTCTTGCACAGTCCAACTACTACAACATTTCATGAATGTTTTGGTCCCGACACATTGCCAGTTAGTTCATTACAAGTAAGGAATGCTGTATCTCTCAATGTCTCCCTCATCCTTCTGTATAAGGTCCCACCTCCTCTGATATTTCTCAGTTTTTACACATTTTCCCGGCTTCTCTTTTCCTTCTCTTCCTTGATATCCTCTCAAATTTGTCTGTCTTCCTTCTTTCTTCTCTCATCTGCTTTCTCCTCTATTTCCTCCTCCTGAGTTTCATGTTTAGGCTCTCCTCCTCCTCCTCCTCCTCCTCCTCCTCCTGCCGGCTCTCCGTCCTCTCCTCTGACAGCAGGGTTCATGTGTGAGTTATTATCTGGATTCTGGTCTGATTCTGGTCTCTGTCAAAACTTCACTTCACCTCCTTATCGAGGAGTTGAAGCTCCAGAGGCCTCCTCTCCTTCACTCCCTCACTTCCTCTCTGATCCTTCCTTTTTACTCCTCTTTTATCCTGCCTCTGTTTTTCCTCTTCCTCCTCTTCTCATTTTTTTTTTTAACTTTTCTTCTCTCCACTTTTCCATCTTTCCTTTCCTATTTTTGATGACTTCCGTTTTCATCCTCTTCTCAATTCCTTCATCTCGATCTCTCTTTTCACAATGAGTACCAGCACACCACGCGTTGCGGACTGCGCTCATCCTCTGTGCCACTCCACAAAAGAATCCAAACTTGATGTGACTCGGTCATATTTTATTTCTGTTTTGCGTTGTTTGTTGCTGGTAGCCACTTGCACTTGTGCTGGGTTCACTGTCGTTGACTTCAGTTTCTCCTCTCGATGTACCTGCTGTAAAATATCGTATCGAGCCACAAATGCAAAACATTTTAACCGTCATATTTGCTTCCTCTGCTTGGCATCACAGCTTTGCTTGTCAACCATTTGAATTCTTCATCTTTATTTAAAAAATGTAAAATCAGAGACTCCCACAAGAGCCATCCTGCGTCCCCCAGTGGTACTCGTACCACAGTTTGAGAATTAATGCTCTGTATTTGACAATAAGGTTTGGTAGTGTGACGGGCCTGAGCCTGTCCCTTTAAGTAGGTGGCTTATGGGTAATGTAGGCGATGAGAAGTTGTGAACCGTATGAGTGTGTTTACAGGTCTAAGGTGTCTGAATGTACTCCGTCTCTCCTCCTACTTTGTACGCAGAATAAAAAGGTAACATGAGAGTGATATAACAGGTTTTCAAAAAAAGCATCTTCCTCATTTGCAAAGATCTCCCATGTAAACACAATATAAACACGGCTCCCACAACAACAGAGCCAGCAGGACTCACGCTCCTCACTCATTGTAGACAGTCATGACTCAGAGCGACATTTACACAGGAGAGACTTGATTTCTGCTGGATTTATGTGTAAAATGTCGCTCATTCTTCCTTTAACTGTTGCTGCCTGAAGCAATCTAAAACATTCTGCACCTCTTAGTCATGAAGATAGAAAATGTATAAAAATAGTGCCCAGGTCTAAAAATACCCTTGGACAAACAACAGGTGACCTGCGTTAAACCTGAACTCTTCAATCACAGATGATACTGAGCAGTTCTCAAAGTGCTCTGAGGCTGCAGCACATTACTCATCGTGTTCGGTCCTAATTCATCACTAAATTGCAAAATCATGAAAGACTCCTTGTTCGAGTTTCTGTTTTGCCAAAGTTCCTAAAATATCTGAGAACATCCATATATCTGTCTAATCTAATGCCTCTTTAATCTGGGGGATTATTTGATGAAGCGTTTATTCGTCATGTTGGGTTTTTTCCCACTCTCCGTTCCTCCTCGGTATCAGCCGCTCTGAAGCGGGGTGAGCAGCCAAACGTTCTCCCTCTGAGCGAGGATGATACTGATCTGAAATCAGCAGAGTCACTCATGAGTCATGGTGACCGGGTGTGAACGGACACCTCATGACTCGACAGCAGCGTCCACATGGATCACAGAAAACAACACAAACAGAAAACAGGTCGACTCGGAGGTGAGATCAGAAAAGAACAAACTGACGAAGAACTATTTTTTTCTTGATCTTCTTTGTGTCTCCGATAGCGGTACAACATTCAACAACGAAACCATGTTGTTGACTAAATGTACCGCGTTATTTTACTGTCATTAAGAGAAACACTTATAGGGCTTTCACACTTGCAGAAAAATCCTGAAAAACTCAGAGAAAAGTCCGAGTGAGCTGATGTGAGAACGCAGCCGGATATTCGCCGGAGAATTCAGCTCGAGCCAATGGGAGGGGGAGTGACGTTTCGATACTGTAACTGGAGTTATCGAATGCACGCGACTGCTACGATCTCTGTGCACGCAATTAAACGTCTGCATTACATTTTCTGTTCGTCAATATGTTGTTCTCCGCTCTTTAGTTGACATTGTGATTCCATTGGACTACACGTAGCATTGATAGAAAGGCAAAAATTCTCATTTTAGCATCGTTTAGCGGACTCTGTTGCTTCGTCCGCTACTTCCGCAACTTTTTTTACGTCACGTCCGGAGCAGTGATTACCAAAAAATCACTGCGATACAGAAAAGAAGTTCGACTTTTTATTGATGAAAAAAAAAAATCAACTGAGACAATGAGCCAAAAAAAATATCGGGCAACAAAAAATACAACGACCGAGCTCGTCCTCTCTCTTCCACTGGGAACAAAAGGTTCTCTTGTATTGAATGTAACAACTCCAGCTGTGTTTTTTAATCTGTAGAAGGACGTGTACAGTATGTGCTTGTTGTTTTATTACAAACTAACTTACAGCGTCAACTACTGGCCTGGCATATAAAGTGCAACAATTTTGGTTGGTTTGTGGATCCGTGTGCACGCAGAGTCGTAAAGGGAGACCAGCCAGGCCAAACACCAGTGACATCTAAATTCATCTCAAAGACGGAAAAAGAGAGCAGAGAGTCACTGCTGCTGTGTTCTTATAATCCTGTCCTCCTCTCGTGTGTTTTCCACCTCTGTGCGGTAACAGGAACTGTTGTGAAGGAGGTTGACCTCTGACTTCACAGTAATGTTGGCAGACTAGATTTCTGAGTCCAAAAAGGAAGTTGTCTGTGTGTGTGTGTTTCTATGTTTGTGATCAAGTCGAGCCGGCTCTGCAGCATTGTTGAGTGGAGACGATACGGTCTGCAGCGAAGACACTAAAGAGCTCGACAGGTGAAGAAGACACAAGAAATTTAAAGACAAAGAAGGAAGCTCCTCTTCAGTTTCACCTGTTGGAGTCATTCTGTGTTTGACGCTGATTATTCTCTCATCTTTATTTCTCGTCTCTGAGCTTGTTCACACCTGAAGCTACTCGTTTCTGCTCAGAGAGTTTCTCATTTAATC
Source organism: Tautogolabrus adspersus (assembly GCA_020745685.1). Taxonomy (NCBI): domain Eukaryota; kingdom Metazoa; phylum Chordata; class Actinopteri; order Labriformes; family Labridae; genus Tautogolabrus; species Tautogolabrus adspersus. Next base: position 33,160,297 of record CM036535.1, on the reverse strand, counting down.
AGATCTCTTTATGCTATTTGAGTCTCGAAATACAAACCAACCAGGAAGACCAATGACTGTGAAATACATATGATATGTTTAAGGGCTGTGAAGAGATTTAACAGCTATTCTTTGAGAACATTCAAAAAGAGAAGAAATTGACTTATTTTGACTTCTTGAACAAGAATTTGGATTAGTTGAAAGTGATTTGTGAAAGTCATTAAAACACCAGAACTGAAAGAAGATTCTTGTCATACAAACATTTTTACAGAGTAAAGAGTCTTCGTAGATCTGATGAGCAATAAATCTTGACATCTTACTCCTCCTCTTCCTTAAGTTTCTGCAAGTAACGATTCGTTAGATAAAAATACATGAAGCATTTTAGAGGCTTTGTCTTTGATGTTGTAAGTCCATCCATCTATCCATCCATTTTCTTCCCCTTATTCGAGGGCGGCTCGTGGTGGCAGCAGGCGACGAGAGTCAACCCAGACTTCCTTCTCCCTGGCAAAGTTTTCCAGCTCCTCCTGGGGGATTCAGAGGTGTTCCCCAGAGAACTCTGGGTCTACCCTGGGCTGTCCTCCCAGTTGGGCGGCCTGGAAAACCGCCGAAGGGAGGCATCTTATCAGATTCCCGAACCACCTCAACTGACTCCTTTCTATGTGAAGGAATAGCGGCTCTACTACGAGCTCCCTCCGAATGTCTAAACTCCTCACTCTATCTCTAAGGCTGAGCCCAGACTCCCTTCAGAGGAAACTCATTTTGGCGGCTAGTATCCGCAATTTCTCATTCTTTCGGTCACTACCCAAAGCTCATGACCATAGGAGAGGGTTTGAAAGATCAATCGCTAAATCGAGAGCTACACCTTCAGGCTCAGCTCCCTCTTCACGACAACGATTGCATTACTGCCGACGCTGAGCCAATCTGCCTGTCAATCTCACGGCCCAGCTTACCCTCACTCGTGAACAAGACCCCGAGATACTTTAACTCCTTCACTTGGGGCAACGACCAAATTACCCCCCTGAGATTAAAGTATTTCTGACTCTGATTTTGAAAGCGATGTCGAACAAATGTGGTTTAACATTATGCATTGTCCGATGTCTATCTGATAAAACTGCACAACGAATGGATATAAATGTTCTCTATTGTAAATATTTGTTGATTCAAAAAGGCTACATTCAGTTGGTAAATGCTGCACGACATACATCAAATATCAAATAATGAATTTATAATAAATTCACATGTGCTGTTTGTGATGTGGAAAAACATTTCTGCATATCCAGCCACACAAAGGAACCCTCTGTCCTCTCAGTGAAGCTGTGAGCAGGTAACAGGTGCGTGACGAGCCAATCAGCTCTGGTTACTGAACACATCATCTTCATCTTCATCATCATCATAACATCTTCAGCCCTGGTGATGATGTAACACAACAGGAAGTTCCTTAAAAGGTCAGGCCCCGCCTCCAGGGAGAACAGAGAGAAGATTTGTCAGCAAGGTGGAAACATATTTTACCTACAGGTGACACACAAACACACACGCACACACACACACACACACACACACACACACAAACACGATAGCCTAATTACCTGATGAGTAGTGTTGTCAGGTCAGACTGATAACTCTGCAGTAACAATGGAAACAACTGATGAATCATGTTTTGTCATCATGCAGGTATCACACCGACAACAACAACACTGAAACTTTTCTGTATTTATCTTTTTTTTCTGCTCTGGTTTGAACTTTGAACTCTGCACCTGAAAGTTCTCCACCAGACGACCTCGTTTTTAAACTTTAGGCAGACTCTCACATTCATCTCATTTTCATGTAGAAAAATCTACAATAATGTAAGAAGACAAACTTGACTTTGTCACATTTTTAACTTGAACACACAACGAGTTTATCGTCAAAGAAACTGTTGGTAAAGATATTCATGATTCAGTCATTTTGATAATTTTATGGATTTAGATTTGAATGGGAGCTCCTGAGCGCTAATGCCTTGTAGGTTCCTCAGGATTGTTGTTTGGGACAGCCTGCTCTGACCTCCACCTCAGAGCCAAGGAAGTGTGGACAACAGGAACGCGAGGACTACAAAGGACAAATCCTTCAGGCCTAGTCCACATGTAGACAGGTATTTTTGAAAGCGTCACTTTTTCTGTACCTTTTTAGGCCTTTCGAACACGCAGATTGCGTTTTAAGTCACTGAAAACGCACCTTTTAGAAAACTCCTCCCAGGGTGAAGATTTTCAGAAACTAGTCGTTTAAGATGTTTATGTGTAGACCAGGAGAACTGAGTTTTGTTCTTGTAACTTCACACTGCGCCAGTTTCTCCTCCGTTTGACGTCATTCTGCGACGCTGTCACTTTTGTTTACATGAGATGAGTGCGATGGCAGACGTAACCAAACTAGTGCTGGTGCTAACTAGACTTTTTACATGCTCACACATACATACACAGTTACTCTCCCACTATGTTGACAAGCAGAGACGCCTGAATGGACTACAGAGGTCACTGCTGCTTTATACAACACTCGACGACCCACAACACAATGACAATGAAGTGTGGCTTAGATAATTGTCGGTGGTTTTTGACGAGAGTTTCAGGTTTTTTCTCCACGCAGACACAGAGTAAGGTGTGGCAGTGATGAATCATGCGGCTCAGACAGAGTTAAACTTCAGTAAATAAAACAAAGCAAACTCTAATCCTCCACTCAGAGCACAAATCCCTGCAGAGCTCCTCAACCTGAGAAGGAGGAGGAGAAGAAGGAGGAGGAGGAAACACCTGCCCCGCCTGTCTGCTAAGAGAAGGAGGAGGAGGGAAGTAGAGGAGGAGAAGAAGAAGAAAAGGGGGGGCAGTTAAGGACACTGCAGGACGGACACTGAGGAGAAAGAAGACGAGGAAGAGATGGTCGGTTGAAACAGACATGACTTAAATGATTTCAAATCTAAAAAGTGATAAAAACTTATCAGAGGTATTGATAAGACTGATCAGCTGACACTCAGTCACTTCCTGTGCAGCAGGAAACAGACATCACTGTCACTGTCAGATAATAACAACGTGGCTGTTACACACACACACACGCACGCACGCACGCACGCACGCACACACACACACACACACACACACACACACACACCCTTCACTTAAACTCTTAAATATCAGACTTTAATCTGATTTAATTTACAGGATTAGACCGGAGGATTCTTTTATAAACCTTAGACTGTCTTATTAACCCTTTAAGAACTGATATCAATTCTGCTATAATAATTATCATTTCATGATGATCATCAGAATGAAAAATTAAAAGTTGATGTCAAAGAATTTTGGATTTAAAACATCTGATGAACCTAAATCTTTGGTTTGCTTTGAAAGAAAGTGGAATCTTAAAGATTGACACTAAAACACACAGATTACCTTTCACTTAAAAACAACAGAACTATAATAAACTTTGATTCCTAACATGCAAAATAACTCTTTAAACTAAAGACTTCAGAGTGTATTAGCTGTGTCAGACAGGTTTTATTTATTATTTTTATTGTTAAAGATTCACTTTTGGGCTTTTTGTGCGTTTATTGGAGAGACAGGACAGTGGATAGAGATGGAAATCAGGGAGAGAGAGAGGGGATTGACATGCGGGAAAGGAGCCACAGGTTGGATTCGAACCTGGGCTGCCCGTGTTGAGGACTATAGCCTCCATATATGGGACGCGCGCACTAACCACTGTGCCACCAGCGCCCCTATTATTTTTATTTTAAACATATATTTTGGCTTTTTCTGTCTTTATCGGATGGGACAGGACAGTGGATAGAATGAGAAATTGAGGAGAGAGAAAGCGAGGAATGAAAAGCGGGACACATGTGGGATTCAAACCTAGGCTTCCTGCTTAAGGACTACAGCCTCTGTACTCGGGCCACGCAAACTAAACACTAGGTCACCGGCATGTTTTTAAAAATGTATTTCAAACCTGATATCTGTTTTTTATAAATGTTTTGTCATTTCAGTGTCTGATTCATGCTTTTCTTTTTCTTTTTCAGATTTATTTTGGGACCTTTTTCGGCCTTTATTGTAGAGAGGGGACAGTGGATAGAGATGGAAATCAGAGGGAGAGAGGACCACAGCTTCCGCACATGAGGCTTGTGCACTAACCACTACGCTACTGGCGCCCAAATATGTGCTTTTCTTAACCAAAACTGGCTCGGGTTCAGGTTCAGGTACCTTCATTCGTATTCGTAGGTCGGTTAGATTTGATTGTGACATCCATCATGAAACACAAATTACAAAATATGTGCAACAAGAGAAAAACACATTTTAGAGATTTATTTAACACCTTCTAAAACGTGATTTAAAAAATATATGAACTATAAATATGTCCTAATCAGCTGTGAACTCTGCTTTCTTCGAAGCCACCGGACTCCATTGAAAGACACATTAATTCAACCTTGAAGATCCTGGGAGTTTCTGATCCACCTGCTGCCTCGATCATTCAGGTTTTTATTTATAATGTTTTAAATTGTTCGATCTGATCCAGCACAGTTGTTCTGTAACTCAGAGTTCGATAAAACAAACGTACTTATCGAGCCAGCAGCTCCCACGTTCTGCACGGTAAAATGGCTGTTTTTATCAATGGAGTCTGGGGGCTTTGAAAAGAGCGATGTCACCATGGTTATTTCATGGCCTTGTAACAGAATATAGGAGCATAAGTGACGTGTGCAATCTGGTGTAGTCATTTTGTTGTGTAGATGAGCGTGTGGTATATGACTCATGTGATTCAGTTTAGTGGATTAACCCGCTGTGGGTTTTGGTCTCGTGGGGGAAGGCGTTACAGGTTGTGTTTTGGTTGTGTTGTCCTCATTTGTCTGCCCTCTCGTTCTCTCTCTCTCTCCTCTGCTCTGCAGGTTGGTGCTCCTGCCCCACTCTCCATTGCGCCAGATAATTTAGATCGCCTGACTGACACTGGCAATCTATTCCCTGGGTCCACTAATTCTTTAAACCTGCAGCAGGACAGAAATTCAGATGAAATAAAAGCAGGAGCGTGTGTAAACTGTGTTGTTGTTGTTCCGAGCAGCAGGCAGATGGGCTCAGAGATTAGATCTGACCTCAGATCAGAGCCGCCGCTGTTATTTAAGCTGCGGTGGGGCCGCGGCTGCATGCTGGTGTAACAGTCAGACCTGCTGGAAGGACCCCGGGGGGTCGGTGGGGGGGCGACTGCAGGAGCTGATAGGAACTGAGGATAATAGGAACCACAGACACCCCCCAACACTAACCCCACAGCGTGGACGGCCACAGGAAGCATGTGGGCCCTGAAGGAGCTGCAGAACAGCATAACACACTTCCTCTTTTCACACACACACACGCACACTCACCGTCTTATATAAGCCACACTTCATAATACACTCTGCAGCCATCTTTTAACTCCTGTTTCAACAATACATGAAATGTTTGCTGGAGTGTTAGAACATGCATTTGTCATTTTGTGTCAAGAAAGGGAACTTATTTCAGAAAATCAGTAAACCTGAAAGTGTTGTTTCTTAATTTGACATTTGCAGACAGTAATATAAAGAAGCTTTAAACAGACCCACTGATGAAGGTGATAAAGAGTGAAGTCCTGGAGAAGAGTTGGGTAAATAAAAACAATGCACACCGTTTCTCACCGTCAGTAAAGCATGGTAACATTTGTGAGAGGACTTCCAGGTAAACGTTTGGCTGACGATGAATCTTCGACAGACAACACAACTACTAAAACAGAGACAAGAAAATATGACGAGTCATGTCTCGCCCTCAGCTTCACCTGAACAACAGAGGGTAATGAAGAGAGACAACAGAGTGTGATGTCCCTCAAGAGTATTATCTTCAGACATTATGACGCCGAGCATGTTAGGACGCCACTTTGAGACATCGCATCCTGCACACAAAGCTCTTCAGTGAAATCATTACAGGACAGGAAGTTTAAATCTGTGGATTTTCATCAAATCATAAAAGAGTTGTTCATCTTCAGAGAGTCGTGTTTCTGCTTGTTGTCACATCTTAGTTGAAGTTTCATGTTGTTAGTCTTTTCAGTTTGTCGTCACAGTTTCATCTTGTTCTAAGGCTGGTTTTATGTCAGACTGGAACTTTTTTTTTTCTTACATCCATCATTAATTTAAAACGATAATAAGAAGTGCTCATATCTCCATTCTGCTCTGGTTAACCTCTGAACTTTACACTGTTGTGGTGATGGTTGAATATTTTGCTGAACTCATCATTTTTTAGATGACTGTTTAAAGCTGAATTCAAAGTCATCATTTTTTCTCAGTGACTCATCGCCCATAGTATGAGAACAAAAATCTGCCAGTGTGCAGACTCTCAGCTTTGACATGTCATCATTTTATTACAATCATCTTCAATTATTATCTCTCGTATGAAAAGTGCTAAATAAAGTTGAGTTGACAATTACAATATTTCCTTCTGACATGAATTGGAGCAGAAGAAAAAGCTTGTTTTTGAGTTTACATAAGAAAATGCTTTCAGGATCCTTTACAGAAATGTGAATGTTATCACTTTAATCTTCCATTGTTTCTCATTATCTGATTGTTGGTATCCCTGAGTAGCTTCACCTGCTGCAGATTCACATCAGACTCGAGAAGCAGCTCAGCATTTATCACAGACAGACATGCGTTCACACCTGAGGACGGTTAAGAGTAAACGATTAACCTCACCTGTTAGAGGTGAGCAGCTGCACATGTGCAGACATTTAATGGACCATTGATTAAAGCTGAAAACGAAAGATGCTGCTTGTAGTTATGAAACGCGAGTCCATGTTTTAAAGGCTGAAAGATTCTCCAGACATCCTTAGTTGTCTTAGAGTTGTTGGGAACTGGGACCATCCGAGAATAATAGATGCTAATTTCCTAGTGTTCATAATTACAAAATGCCTGATTTACTTCCTTTCTCCATTTGTTTTTATTAACCAATCACAGCTTCTTAAAAAAACATGTCATACCTAGCAACGGGGTCAACCACGCCTCCTCTCTAACATAAACGTTTCTCTCTCTCTCTCTCGCTCAAGGCGCATTCACACATACTCCGTGAGCGCCGCGGTCCGTCTGGGCCATGGTGTTGTTCCGTCGGACGGCGCGCGCCCATTCACACTGGATCCGTTTCTGGAACGTCAGCTCAGTGAAGCGCACTCATGATGGAGAACTACAAGATCACGCAGGAATAAAGACAAAAATGTGCAGACAACATGTCTCTTTGTCTTTCTGAGGATGATTTGTTATTCGTTTGGTGCCTGTTTTGACGTTACGTTGATAAAGTGATGAAAAATACGATTGCGAGTCCGTATATTGTGTTTTATTTTGAAATTAAAGATGCTCTGTGTGTTTCCTTGTCTGACTTCCTGTCCGGGTTGTGATATTTTGTCTGGCTTGACGCGTGTCTGCAGCGTACTCTGTCGAAAATAGACTCGCAGCGTATTTGAAACGGAGCAGAGCGACGTGGCGCTGGTGGCACGCTCCGGAGACGGACCGCAGCGCCGGCTGTGTGAACACAATGATTGACTAGAGTGGCGGCTAACTACGGAGTAGTGCGCGGCGCTGACGGACCGCAGCGCGCACTGAATATGTGTGAATGCGCCTTAAGGGACTCCTAATCTAAAAATCCTTGCAAGGATTTTTTCAGTTAAGTTAGGAGTGTAATATAAATCTACTCTGTCGCTGTTTCTAAATCTTTTCAAAAGTTCTGACGCCGTTCAGATGCACGTTCTTTTCAATGATCAGATAATTTCTCAAGTTATTAAACCCTTTTCTTTAGATTGACTCCAACTAAGTGCTTCAAACATCTTTTAATCAGTTGACATTTCATTAATGGGCTCCATGCATTAACTCAGTTTGATGTTTGTTTTAGAGCAAAAGCAGCATTCCTTCTCTGGCAGTCAGTTTTGGTTGTTTAACCGCTTAATTCAGATCATATTTAACCTTCATGTCTGCATGAGAAGTCTAAAATGCTTTGACCTTTAAATCCTTGTATTCTGTGCTGAATGTAAAGATCAGAGACGACCTCAGTCTGACTGACCCTGGAGCACAAACAGAGAACGTTTTTAATTCCAGTTTAGAGGAGAAAGTTTCCAGACGGCGATGAGAGCTGCATCATCGCTCTCACAGCCTCGTCCGTCTCCGTCTTTAAGTCTTTGTTTAACAAGGAGACCGCGTCCGTCTGTGTTTGTCCGTCCAGTAAACACAGGCCTTTTGTTTTCTCGCTGCGGACACTTAAGAGGAGGTTTGTCCTGCACTTGGACTTCGGGGAAGTTATTTTCTGGTTTGTTTTGGAGGCCGTGTAAATAGTTTGTGATTTGTGGCGAGCCGAGCCGTCAGCTCCTCGTTGGGGAGGAGAGGAGGTTTTTCCCAGCTGTCTCTCTCTGTCCCCTCTCCATCACTCTCTCCTCTTTGTCTTCAAAACAACATCACTCGTCTGCTGCGTGTAAACCAGCTGCAGCGTGGCGCCGCGCCTCCAGCTCCAGGTTTGATAACTCCATTCAACAGAAAAGGCCCTGAGAGTCCTGGAGAGTCCTTGAGATTCCTGGAGAGTCCTTAAGCTGCATGATGGAAGTTTAAGTCTGGTGGGAGGATTGTTTGTGATCATAGTGAACAGTGTGGATGATTTTTATAGTAAAAGCACCATCGTTGTTTTGAATGCAAAGACCTGCAGAAAATGATAAAAACTTGATTTCTAGATACTTTAAAAAACAAAGTTTAAATGGACTTCAGCTTGTTTAGTTATTTTCTAGTCTTCTGACTACTCAAAGCGCTTTTACACTGCAGGTCACACCTACACATTCACACCCTGATGGTAGAGGCTGCTATGGAAAGTGTCCATCAGTATTAACTAATCCATATATACCATTCATACACGGCAGACGAAGCAATTCAGGGTTAAGTGTCTTTCCCAAGAACAAATTGGACATGTCGCTGCAGGAGCATGGGGATCGAACCCCCAACCTCCTGGTTGAGAGACAACTGACTCTACCAACTGAGCCACAGCCGCCCACGGTTTTCTATACAGACTCAACAGTTGAGATGAAGCATGTTGTTAACAACGTACCTGTCTGTCAATAACTGCCAGTTTTTCACATACTCCGTGCACGCTGCGGCCCATCAGTACCAAAGATCACAGAGCCTTTTTGTGCACCTCAATGCTCCTGATTCCACAGCACGAGCCGCGGTCAGTCTCCAGAGCAGAATGCTAGCAGCGCTCCTATTTAAGGTTGAAAAAAACTTCTTGTTAAAGAGTAAAAAGCTTTTTTCAACCTTAAATAGCTTTAACATCGCTGTCTTCAAGGTCTCTGTCCTTTGACAAAACAATCAGATCTATGTCAGAGATTATACTGGAGTTGTTGTTCTACTGCTGCCTTGATCGGTAACTTCTATGGAACAGGATTTCTGTGTTTTCGGTGAACAGGCCCTTTAATTACAGGTACCATAAAAGCCAAAGAGTCCTGACAGTGCTTCTTAAGCTGCAGATAGACTCTCACACACTGAAGGCCGCTGTGTCTCTGCAGTCTGTGTGGTTGTGAAAGTGGACCAAAGTTGATTGAATTTCATATGAGAGAAACTACAATGAATTTATTCAGGAAATGCCAGCTCTCCTCGAGGGGGGGCGGCGCCAAGTGTGTGCTGCCCAGATGTTGACACTGGACTCTGAGGAACACAGGAGACAGAAATATTCACAACACCACAATTATCTCTGAGCCAAACACCAACACTGCTGCCGCTGCACTTCTTTGTTCCTGAGCAGAGGTGACGACCACATAACTGCACTGACGCTTTTTTATTCATCCAAGAAGTCACAGTGAACAAACAGGCAGCCGGAAACATTGTTGACACTCTGCATGGTTTGTTTAAGCCCTGTGAAGATGGAAGATTGCCGGAGTAGAAGATGTAGTGTTCCTCTATGTGACAGACAAGCTCCATCATTAAGTTGTGACAAAAGTTTTTTATAAATACGTTGAAGTGACAGATCACTTCTGCAAGTTTATCTATGATGTATTCACACACAGAATCTCATAACTTTATCCATCCATCCATTATCTATTACGCTATCTACGCCGCGGGGGGCTGGAGCCCAGCTGTCATTGGGTGAGAGGCGGGGTACGCCCTGGACTGTCAATCACAGAGCTGACATACAGAGACAGACAACCAGCCACACTCACACCAACGAGCAATTTAGAGTCACAAATTAACCTAACGAGCATGTCTTTAGACTGTGGGAGGAAGCCAGAGTACCCGGAGGAAACCCACACAGGAATGGGGAGAACATAAAAACTCCAAACAAAGAGGCCCTATCGGACAGGGATTAGAACCAGGAACCTCCTTGCTGTGAGGCAACAGCGTTAACCTCTGCACCACCGTGCAGCCCTCCTAACTTTTTGTCTTAATGTAGTTTAAACAGGTTACGCTGGCTACACACGCGGTGAATATTAGGCTTGATTTGCCCCAATATTCATCTCTTTAAGTGAACACACTTTTTGACTCTACAAACTCTTTCCTCGTAACGTTAACGTCTCTAAAGGCACAGATACGTTCTTAAAATCAGGAGGCAAGGGGTGCCGGTTGCGTAGTGGTTAGTGCACACTCCATGTGCGGAGGCTGTGGCCCTGGTTCGAATCCGACCTGTGGCTCCTTTTTCCCCACTCTCTCCCTGATTTCTGGCTCTGTCCTATCTCTGCAATGAAGGCCCAAAAAAACAGGAAACAAGGGTTCGTTAAAGCTGCTTCTGCCGATGTATCATTAGTTAATTCAGCACCAACATAAACTTGTAGAAGAACAAAAACAACAATTTTTTAAAATTTCAATAGATTGGAGTTCTTAAGAGGCCACGCTGACCTAGAAAACTCAATGTTACACACGTGTCAGTGCTGAAAGTCTAGAAATAATAGGAGCTAAAAATAAACTTTTTTGATATATCACTTCTCCTGGCGGTCCACTTTTGGCGCCTGAGCCACAAGCTCAGAACCAAGGGTATAGATCACAAAACTCCCCTTGTTAAAAACTGACGTTCGCATGAGGCTAACTCTGAACTTCTGCACTACTTCTGCCACCATCAGGACAAACTCTAGCTAAATGAAAAACAAAAACAGACTTCAATGTTTCATCACTTCTCGTTTCAGCTTCAATTATAAATGTGTTTAAACGAACCAGAGAACCAAGCTAATGTCAGAAATGATCCATTATCATTGGTTAAAGTCCAACATGGAGCCATAACACACACACACACACACACACACACACACACACACACACACACACACACACACACACACACACACACACACACACACACACACACTGCTAAGAAAACACATGTGTATGATCTGTCAGTCCTCACAGTTTAATTGGTGTAATTACTATAAATCACTAAATCCCACCTGGGAGGAGAAACTCTGAGGGAGGAGGGCGAGAGGAGGAGGAGGAGGAGGAAGGGGGACAAATGAAGGAGGAGAGAGGAGGAGGAGTAATGGAAGGAGAAAGGAGGAAAAGGCCTAAAATTAAACCTCTTAAAGAAACATTAAATCACAATTTTCCATTCTGTTCTCCGACTGGTGATTAAGTAATCTTTCTTCATCGGCCTCTTTGGAGGACTTTTCTTCTCACAGTCTGAGTTCACTTGACACAACCTGATCTCAAGTCAGTTTTTGAAATAGTAACAAATATACAGACTTGTAAACACGATCATGTTTTCGCTGTGTTGGGAAGCATCCTCAGGTGTAGGATGTCAGCAAGGTGACAAGACAGGACATAAAGCGTAGCGTATCGTATCCACTTGCGGCTGGTGCATTGTTCTCCAAGGTGGGCACAGTTTTCATAATTTACTTCTCTCATTGTCTGAATAGAAGAACCACGGAGCGCTCCATACAGAGAGCAATGAAGAGACGGCTCCCCCAGCCAGAGCCTCGAATCCACCCCTCTGGTTTGCTCAGTTAATCAGGCATCAGCTGACACCAGTCCATCGTCCTTCTTCCATTTACCTCTTGACCTTTACCCTCAACCGACAGCCCTTATACCTTCATCCCCTTCATCTATCGACCAGCAATGATCTCTGCCATGAATATCACAATAAACTGTTCTGACACTGTGTGACACTGCGTGACTCGCTCTTTATGTCGCAGTTCATAGGTGTATCCCTCTGGTGCATCCTTTTCTTGGGGGTGTGTAATGCGTTTATCGATGCTCCTACCTCTTGTATTGAAGAGGAGCAAATTAAAATGTGCAACTTATACCACGAGTGAATGAATGTCCCCAATCAGTAACATTAGACTTTTAGAACGTTGTAAATCCACATTTTTATGTTTTAATCAATAACGACATGATGTTTACTTTGTCCTTGTCATTTTCCTCGTGGGGAGCGATTAGGAGGCTCCCTAACTCCCTCTACTGACCAGCCTCCACTGATTGTATCGTATCGTCTGTGATTGTTGAGAATGAGGAAGCCTGTGTCTAGTGTGAGATCAGTGCAACTTAGGTTGACTGCCTGAACTAGCTCGCAGCTCATGTCATCTAAGTTTCATTATTAGGATTTGTTAACACAGGGCCCAGTGGCCTAATGGATAAGGCATCAGCCTCCGGAGCTGGGGATTGTGGGTTCAAGTCCCACCTGGGTCGACTCAATAGAGTCATGTGACTTATGTCATCTATACAGAAGGTTTCAAATAATAACGATGAATTGTTGTGGATAAAGTAAGATGAGGTTAGCAGAAAACTTTAGAGGCGGCTGTGGATCAGTTGGTAGAGTCAGTCGTCTCTCAACCGGAAGGTCGAGGGTTTGATCCCCAGCTCCTGCAGCAACACGTCCGATGTGCCCATGTGTAGGTGTAAAAGCCCTGTAAGTAATCAGAAGACTAGAAAAGCACTATATAAGCTCAAGTCCATTTAATTAATTAAACTGTAGACGTACTTTTCTGACACCGTGAGTAAAGAAAACACAAAGACATGATGAGTCAGTGAAGAGGCGTTCAGGGGCCTGTGACTCAAAAGGATTTATCAGGTTGAGATGAATCATTCATCTGTTCACACAGCTAAGACCTGAGACCCGGCATGAGCAGAGGTAGGAGCTTGTGTCATGAGGACGTCACGCTCTCAGTGTGTATTCTCCTTTCTGCAGCGGGAAGTGTTGTCGTGTTGCGTCAGATGTTGCGGTTGCTTCTTCGAGGGACGTTTTGTATTTCCTCTCCTCTCCGGGGTTGGGGGCTGATGGTTCGCCGTGTGCACTTCGTTGTTGTGCAACAGGTTGGACTTTTCAGAAAAGGCGACAGAAGTAGTGACCTCTGACTATTTGACATTGATGGGAGTGTCCCAGCATGCCCAGGGGAACACGGTTGACTCACACGTGGGTTTAGTGCAAAATACACACAAACTCACACCCACACACACACTTCCTTATTCCAACCTTGTGAACACAACACTGAACAGAATATGCATCTTTTGTTTAATTAATTCTATCAGCCTATCTTGTTTTATTATCTGGATTTCAAACTAAACTAGTAGCTCAGTCTGTAGGGACTTGGGTTGGGAACTGGAGGCTCGACGATTCAAGTCCCGGGGTTGACCAAAATATGGAAGTTGGTCTGGTAGTTGGAGGGGTACCAGGACACTTCCTGGGTACTGCCGAGGTGCCCTTGAGCAAGGCACCAAAATCCCCAAACAGCTCTGGTGCGCTCTCCGTGTAATGTTTGTGCATGTGTGTGAGAAGCATGTCTCTCAATAACAGAGTGTAAACTAGTATTACCCTCAGGGATTAATAAAGTATGTAAAAAAAAAATTACGTTGCATTACGTTTTCTGTTCGTCAGTATGTTCTTCTTCGCTTTTTTGCTGAGATTGTGATCCCGCTGAACTGCACGTAGCATTGATATAAAGGCAAATATTCTCATTATGTTGTTGTATAACGGACTCTGTTTCTTCGTCTACTACTTCCGTGTACACAAGTGATAAATGTAAATAAAATACAACAAACAACTTTGAAACTTTACCCACACATGACCAAAACACGGCGTGCTGCACAGTGATTGTTAGATCTCGACTATCTTGTTTTCATGATCGTGGGTAGACAAAGTTGTGATTGAAATAGAAACTGGATAAATTGTCCAGCTCTAACAGATACACTGTAAAACTACCAGTGATCAACAGCCAATCGGTTTTTGCTGTGACGTTATTCAAATTTAAAAAAAAAGAGGAACATGTCTGTTAAGTTTCAACGTTATGGAAATTAATTTGTGGCATTAATGTTCACTGAAATTATTTCTAGGGACATGGAGTTCCTTGAGAGTGTGCAAATGTCTAACCGCTTAATTTTGTGTGTGTGTGTGTGTGTGTGTGTGTGTGTGTGTGTGTGTGTGTGTGTGTGTATAAGTGTGCGTGTGTGTGTGTGGGACGGGGGGTGGTGTCAGAAAAGGGGAAACTTACGGGAAGGAAGGAGGAAGGAGAGGGGGAACTGTAAGTGACGGGAAACAGAGGCAACTGGTACCAAAAGATGACAAAGGACAAAAAAAAGGACAAGACAGTTACGTCGCACACACACACACACACACACACACACACACACACACACACACACACACACACACACACACACACATCCTCCCTTTTATCAGCGCTCATATCAGTCAGTCAGTTTCTTCTTCCTCTGTCTTCAAACTGATCTGCTGGGCTTCAGTCTTAAACGACCACATTGCTTTAGTTTGAATCTTAAAACCTTTATTAAAAATAGAGACATGACTGTACATTTCAGTTTAAACTTAAAGAAAAATTAAGATAAGACACGTGAGTGGAGGTCAGGAGTACTTCACAGTAGTTGCACGCCGTCATGGTGGCAGAAAATCAGTAAAATCAAGTTATGTCTTTATTTACACGAAAATCATTTAGCAAAATCCCTCATTTACAATATGACAAAGAAGTAAAATATATAAAAATAACAAAATGCAAGATAAAGGAATAACAATAAATAAAGTATAACATTTAAAACAGAGATGCATGTAATAAGAAATGTTAACATCAAGATGAAGTCAAATTGGTGCCCTCAGAGGTTAAAAGTTTACAATTAAGGATTTAAAATGAAAATAAGAAACCAGAGCACTGAGTTTTAAAGTGCACGGTGGACGGAGTAAAGAAGGTGCAAAGAAGCCCGGCCTCCACCATCAGACTGTCGTCCCTCAACCACCGCCGTCCTCATTCATGCACGGCCTGCTCCGGCCTTCTCTTTTATGTGTTGTTCACTGTTCCATTTGTCTTGTTATCTGTGTCACGATGGATGTCAATCTTGCTGGCTGCAAAGAAATCTACCTACGGGTACAAATAAAGTAACCTGAACCTGAACCTCAGCGGGAACAGGAACAGGAACACGAGGAAAACCAGGAATACAAAGGAGAAATCCTTCCTGCATATTATCTCATGTGCTCTTTTGTAAAGCGTCTGGAGATAACACTTGTTATGAAATGGCGTTATACTAATAATGATTAATTAACTGATTGATTGATTGATTGATTGATTGATTGATTGATTGATTGAAGCCAATCACTTTTCTTCTTCTGAGCTCAGGATGAACTCTGTAGCGTCAGTGATTAGCTTTGCACTGTAAGACAACTTGTCTTCTGCTGCCAAACTATTAAAAGATTTAGAGGAGGGGTCAAGATGGTCCCTAACTTTCTGTTGTGAATTGACCTCAAGCTACCTTTAAAGCTGTTTGTCATCCCTGTGTACAAACACCCACATGGTCTATATCACCAGACTCTGAAGTTCTTTCATCACAGAGGCAGAACTCTCCTCCAGCTTCAAACAGCTGTTTCCCAAAAAAAAGAGAGACAAAGAAACTCATCGACATTCTTCACGTCAGAGCTTAATTAAAGAGATTTCTGGATCCCACAAATTTCCCCGTCAGGATCTGGAATCAGCTCCGTGTTTCTGTTTCTGCTGCCGGGAAATTATAATTACTGAATGGCAAAACTCCCGGATGGACTCTGAACTCCAGCAGCTGATTTCTCTGAGATCGATAGAAAAATATTTAAAAACACATGTCCTTTAATATGAGTTAAAGCTCTGACATATAGTCCAACAAATCATTCATCAGATCAACTTTTGATGACGTTTGATGCGTGTTCACAGTAACCTCTGTCAATTAAGAAGGTAATACTTTATTAATCCTGCAAGGGGAAATTCAATTTTACGCTCTGTTGTTGAACATGCTACACACACACAGGCTGAAATACACACACATGCACAAACAGGATGCTATGGACATGCACTAATGGACAGATGTCAGAGTGAGGGGAGCGCTCCTGCCTTGCTCAAGGGTAAATCAGCAGTGTCCCGCAGCGGGACTTTAGCCGGCGACCCTCCGGTTCCCATTCCAGGTCCCTACAGACTGAGCTACTGCCACTTCAATTGAATGCTTTTATTTAAACCACTACTTTGTCTGCTTTGATGAAACTTAATAAAGAAAATGCTAAACAGATAAAGTTATCATACATAAATTATTGTAACATGTTCCTCATTTTCATTGTGATTAATTTAAATTTGATTAAAAGAGAAACATAAAATCAGACTTCATTGTTCTCCAGCGGCTTCATCACACAGAGAGACATGACATAAACACTTTAGAGTCAGATCGATGTGTAACTGTGAACCAGTGGGCGTCAGTCGGATTATTTTTCATGCAAAATCAATCAAATACATTTCAGCACATTCATCTATCCGGTGTGTGCTGAGCCCAGGTTGTTCAGAATCTGCTGCAGAAGCTGCACAAACCCACTTCTTTATCTCATGTAGGCTGAACAAATATCTACTTTGAGGGCAGACAAATTCAATCTTAAACACATTTCAAATATTTATTACAGCAGCAGAACATAGTTTGTGTTAGGCGTCTAGGTGTTTATCTTACATGCAGAAATTTGAGGAGTGCTGGGATCCTAAACCCCCCAGGTCGGAGCCGACAGGTGGATGTTATGGTGGTTGTAGAGCTGGCGATGAAAGAGCAGAGGGCAGAAATGTTGCAGCTTAAATAGACCGCTAATTAGAAAGAGGTGATGTCAGCGGATTGTGGATGATGATGCATCTCGAGTGTGAAATCAGTGCAGCTTGAGTTGACTGCCTGAACTAGCTCGCAGGCGTCGCCTCATTTATGGAGCTATATAAATCAAATCATGCATTTCCATGGTGTGACTGATTCATTTTTAATAAAGAGGGACAACAAGGGAGGCTCACATCCTCTCTGGGACAGCTGTAGCTGATGATAATGGATGAATGGATGGATGAAATCATCATTATTTTACTTTTATTTGAATTGATCCAAACCAGTCAGCTTTAATGACAAATGATTGCACAGAATATGACTCCAAATCTGAAGGAATGTTAAACAGCTTTGGGCCAAAGTTGACAATTTCATTACACATTTTCTTTTCCTTTTTGATTTTAAGAAAGTTCTTCTAGCAAACACTCTCACCTGCCATGAAAATAAAAAGGTTCTTTACAGATTGCATATTTGATATATTTTCATTGTGTTATTAAGACATCAATTTATAATGTAACTGCTGATGTGTAAGTCAGCAGTCAATCACAGCAACCACTCAAATCTTCTGCATGAATAGTAGTAATGTTCTGCAGCTAAAAACAGTGTTTTTTTCCATGGACTCTGGTGCAGCTGGATTGAGCTGGATAAGCGACCTTATAGTAATGTAAAGCATGTTCATATTTCAGGGCGGAGTTCATTCATTGACTTTCACAAGTGTGTAAATGTGAGACTGAAGCAATGAAAACACCGCTGTGAGTCAGAGAACACGGAGTCCAAACCTGCAGAGGATGTTGGTTCATCGGCAGAGAGACAAAGAAGAAGAAGAAGAAGAACAAGGTGTGATGAAGGACGGGTTGTGGGAAGAGTTCGGGGAAGGAAACCTCAATTTGTTCCTCTGATGTAATCGTAGGTTTTACTTGAAGACTTCACATTGTAATCACATCCTGTCTCCTGAGACAGTAGAGTAGAATATGTGTCATTTTTACTATCAGGGTGTGATTGCACAACACGTGCTTCTGAAAGGCTGCAGTCGAGCTTCTGTCCAAATGTTGTGCAAACGTTAGAAAGTGGTGAATCTTTCTTTCCCCTTTTACATCGTCTCCTTCATAAGTTCACCAGATACAAACAGCTGGTGGATCTTTCATGGCGTGCTCGAAATCAAACAAGACTGCAGATATCCAGGCGGTCCAGACAACACCTGACAGGATAACAACAACAAAAAAGACCTATGAACGTTCAAAAAGTTCCAAAAAGGACTTTGTTGTTCGTTATCTTAAGTCCTGAATCTGTTAAAAAAAATGTATCACTGATGTTATAATGATGTAGGGGCGGCAGTAGCTCAGTATAGGGACTTGGTTAGGAACCGGAGGATCGCCGATTCAATTCCCGGTCAGGACCAAAATATGAAAAGCCCCGTTTCCACCAAGCGTTCAGGTCCGATTCAGTACAGTTTGGTCCTAGGCCAACCGTACCCTTACACATCACCTAATCACAGTGGCGCAACATAGTGTAGCCAATGAATTCAGCAAAGAAGAAGAACGTGACACAGTAGACAAAAATCAAAGATTCCTAGGAAGGTGTGCATCTCATGGGTCATCCATGGGGCGGTGCTATGCGCTGACAAGAGTTGCCTTGAAATCACTCTCTCCAAATCCAAATCCACAGAGTATTTAAACATGCAGCGTTCTGTGTTTGTCCTTTATTACAGCTGTCGCACGGGAAGTGAAGATTCTTTCGACCAATCAACGGCCAGTTGTGTCTAGCTCCAACCTTTAGGGTCGGATCAGTACGCTTGGCACCCCCAACAGAAGGGTACCAAAAAAGTAGGACGGTACAGATCAGTTATTTTGGTACCATTCCCAACTTTTGACAGTGGAAACGCCAATGTGTACCGAACCGAACTGAACCGGACCGCTTGGTGGAAAAGGGGCTAAAGTCGGTCTGGTTGCTGGAGAGGTGCCCTGGTCACTTCCTGAGTACTGCCTCGGTGCCCCCACTCTCTCATCTCTTAACACATGTCCATGACAAAATCATAATCTAATGGCTTTTTAAGTTTTCAGAAATCTAAAGCATTAGCCAATCAAACATAGGATGAATAACTCAATAGTGTGAGCATCAACATTAGAGCATCATCACACATCAGTCTGCAGAAGAGGAAGTGTGCAGCAGCAAGAGAGCTGATTTCATCACTGGAAGGTGTGACATCACCCTGAAACATGTTTACATACCTGCACGCTTTTTATCCATCTCCTGCAAATACACAGGAAGCTCTGAGACTGAAATGTTCCCAGCTGATAGATCGAGCCTGAGGGTAGTTCAGGGAAAAGAGGCAAACTACTGCTCCCGGCAAACCCTCAGAACTTGGAATACTTTTGTGCCAGGGAGATTTTTACAACTTCAGAGGGTAGTTTTCAATCGATGAGGAATTCATCGGAGTAAAAGGCTTTTCCACAGAGAGGACAGTTAGCTCAGGGAGCTTGTTAGAGAGAAACATAAAGAGATACGTGTCCAGCAAAAAGGTGGATGATTGGTCACACCAGATGGCGATCCCATAGTGAGATATCAGAGAGTTTTCAGAGAACCAAATGGGTTTCTTTGCATATTTTTTATGGTTTGTAAAGATTGACTGATAGTGCAGTGTGTTGATCAGCCACAGAGGTTAATGATAAGCCAGGAAGTAAAGAGAACGTGTGAAAATACAAATCTAAACATCAACTCTTAGAAAACCACAGGCAGAGGAGGAATCGGGAAGAGCAGGGAGGAGCAGAGGAGGAGCAGGGAGGAGCAGGGAGGAGCAGGGAGGGGGAGGACGGGTGAGTCACAGACAGTGTAACGGCTGCTCCTCACTCCTCTCCCCGGCTGTGGAGGCCTCCTGGAGAGAAAAAGGGAAGCGAAAAGGGCTGACGGAGGAGAGCAGGCTTCTCCTCTTCTTCCTGTTTGTGTCATTTTGGGACAAACCCCAAAAGTCAGCAGAGGCCCTTCACACACACATTCACATTTATACACATGCAGACTCACATATACGCATACACACGCAAAGTATCATGTGTGCACCATCTGCCATAATGGATGGACATCTTTGCCTGATTAATCTGGTTGTATTTTTTAATCTTTCATTGCAGGTTTATTCATCTGTTTTGATAACACATTACCTGTACATCTATTTATCACGTTCTGTACGTCCACTCAGGGCTGCAGTCTAGAGATGTAAATATGCCAGACTGTAATCATTGCTCGTCCCTTGGCACATTGGTGGTTCATATACCATAACCACTTCCAGGGACATTGGGGGTCCCAAGGCTCTTGTACTTTTATTTTGTGGGTTCACAGATTGAAACGTTTGGTTATCCACTGTTGTGGCTACCTTGTGATGCAGTTTACTATGTTAAGGATTTAAATTTCAGATCAAAACAAATGCTCTCTTTAGACACACCTCCTCAGCTCCCCCCTCCTCTCCTGTCTCCACACTATTGAGTTAGTGCCAGCAAATTGAAATGACCAAGATGCCAAACTCAAGATTTCAAAATAACAGTCCACAAGCCAATGGGTCACCTTTTGGTCTTCATGAGGGGGACTTCTCCAGGAGGTTTGTCTGCGTAATGACAGAATAATAACTTAGAACTCCTTCAGTGGGAATAACTTGAGCAGCACTCATCATGGCTCAGAGGTCATGGAGGCGCTCAGAGTTCAGAGAGGATGACCTCCTTGTTTATTTACCAGTCACATATTTCAGGTGTTCGACGTATCAGGGAGTCACTAACGGACAGATAAGTGAGAGGCTCAGACACTGACTCATTATTGACCACCACAGCTGATTGTTCTGTGTGTGTCTGTCACTGCACATTTCTAACATTTCTGAAAATGTCAAGGTGTACTCCATGAAATACAACGCTTTAAAAACATCTAGTGGCAGTATACAACATCAGCCCTGTCTGCTCACAGACATCGACCTACTGGATCAAAAAGTCACACATTCTTCCTTTGAAGTAATCTAATGTATTCTGAAGTACAAGAATTAGGAAAAATCTTAAAAGGACAACATGTATAAGGTAAAGTCTTGATTAAAAACAAATCATGTTTGGGATGTTTTTATATCTGCAACAGTCAAATTCACACACCGGCAAAAAGACTCTCTCTCTCTCTCTCTCTCTCTCTCTCACACACTCACTCTGAGAAAACCGATAAACACAAACTTACTAGCAGCTTAATCATAACAAATAAACTCTGTCAGCTGGAGGTCTGCAGATATTTACTAGCCAACATTATTAGATTAAACATGCCTGCTGTTGCCACGGTGACTTTGAATGCTGTCTGTCAGTTTGTGCAGGTTAAATCAGGGTGGAAAAGTCCTTAGGTCTCGAAATCGGCTCGTGGCTCTGCTCTCACTGTACGATTGTGATCATTCGTATGACCAAAAATATCAAACATGCCAGAAAATCATCCGACCGGTCGGGAGCAGCTGATGGGGCCGGGATGGACCCTCATGCCTCAGTGTACACTGCACGACTGAAATGCGGCCAGTCTTCAAAATCAGTCGTACGGTTAAAAAAAATCTGGACTAAATCGGCCTGAAATCATGCTGTGCAGGTCTGGCTTTACATAAAAGAAAAAAATGATCAAACAGGATGGTGGCAGTCCACAAAGTGTGACGTCACTGTGGTGTCGTCCACTTCTTATATTTAGTCAATGGTTCCAATTAAAAAGGAAACCATGTACTCGAATGATAACGTTTGAATCTCTTAAAAAGTACTGTATAAGTATATAAACTATTTTCTCATTGTGCACCCTCTCTGTCCGTACTGTCATTTTACAAACATGTCTAACTTCCTGCAGTCAGTCGGGAGCAGCACTGCCTGATGGGAAAACAAGCTCTGACATGAATCTGGTGGTTTTTGGTCACTGGAGTGAAACCGCAGAATCTCACAGAGTCAGCAGGAGCAGATTGTTATCGTCCCTCCTCAGGTTTAATGAGAAGTGATGTGATTGGTTGGTGGGGGGAGTATCGAGCGTCAGCTGCAGAGTCAGTGATCATGGCAGTCATATTTGTGGTTTGTGGAGGAGAAATGTGGAGAATTAATAAAAGAGCTGCTTGTCATTCTGTCTGTTTGTTTCTGTTCTTCTCTTTGTTCTCTGCTGCATTGTTTAGATTTCTTCTCACCGCTTTTTAAACTCACGCAGAGACGTTTTATCACCATTAAACACAGTTTTATGTGTCTCCGAGGACTTTTCAGTGACACATAATGAAACAATAAATATTAAAACCACCCGCAAAGAATAAGAGTGACACAAATCAGATAGACAAAGGACGCCTTTGATGAAACTCTAACAAAGTCATTTATCAAGAACAACATTAAAACATATCAAACACAGAAACAAGATGCACATTATGAACAGGACTCATCATTCATCGCAGACGATCAGAGACAACATGCTCCCAATACTCATGAGGAAAACATGTTTAATGTTCGTAATTAAAAACACTGAGTGTCGATCTGACGGATAAATAGTGTGTTCGCAAAGTTGTTTCCCCCACAAACACACACACAGACACACAAACACGCACACGCACACACACACACACACGCACACACACACGCACACAACAACAACAACACAAACTGTATTCACATTCATGTTGCATTAAGGTGCTTTGAGAAAACTCTAAACCTGGACTTTAGCTGCGTTTACATGTCGGTAAGCCCATTTTCTGAAAAACAGAAAGTAGCTTGTCTGAATCTGATTAGACACTTTACAGTTTTTGTATAATAGTCCCATATTTTCTAGAACTGGCCAGCTTTAGAGCTGCAGCTACTCAAAACTACTGTAGCTTGTAGCTTCACATTGCATTTACATTTACACGCAATGACCATGATCTAAAAAAAGCTTACGTGACATCAGAAAAAAGAAGTAGTGAGTATGTTCTTCTTCTTCTCTCTAGTCCCTCACTTAAACAGCTTTTATACGCAAGGGGAGGAGCCAGACTGCCGTCCATGTAAACACGGCTCAGACAACAACACAGCTGGTGGGACTCGAGCTTCTCACTCATTGTAGACAGTCATGACTCAGAGAGACATTTACACAGGATAAACGTGATTTCTGCTGTATTGATGTGCAAAATGTCGCACATTCGTCCTTTAATTTGTGATTATTATTTATTTGCACAGGAAATGTTTCAGTGTTTGAATTTGGAAGTATATTTGTTGGATAAACATTGGAGTCATTTTTAACAGGCTGTGAAGTTCAGGATTGTTGAAACTGAACGATTGTTGTTAAATAGACACTTGTTGTTATGTTCAGAACAAAAAGCAGAGTATTACCCCCGGTCCTTTAATATTTACAGTCTATGGTATTACCAGAAAGTCTGAAAAAGATGTTTGTTTTTATTTCAGAAGAATTCTTGTGTATTTACTACTTGCTTTGTTTTTATTTATTTTTACTGCTACATCAATGGTGTGTTTATTTTCATCTTATTGATATTAAGCCGATCTTTTTCTGTCTTTTACTATAAGTGTTTATTACAAGCGGCAACCTCCGGTGTTGAAAAATGACACACAGCAAAGTCATCCTGGTTGTCTTAAAAACAAGGAAATGACCTCAACGATAGACTGAAAATGTGCTCATGATTTTAGACAAATTTGATGATTCCACAGAATATTTCAGCCTATTTTCTACAAACTAACAAAAGACCATCTCTGGTCTGTGTCAGTGTCTAAAATCAGCCTCTGGTTATCGTGTAAAACTATTTAAGTGATAAGCCGACATTCGTCATTCCGTCTGCCTCACAATATATAAAGAAGACACACGACAGCTCTGAGCATCAGATCAACGTGTCACTTCCTGTCACAATGATCACCTTCCCCAGTCATGAGGCTTGTGTGTGTGTGTGAGTGTGTGAGAGTGTGTGTTTGTTTCCATTGATATCATCCAGTTGTAAAGGTCAGACAGTCCGTCATTACTCTCTCTCTCTCTCTCTCTCTCTCTCTCTGTATCTGTGTATTTAAATGTGTATAAATGTGAGTGTTGGCCGAGTTTTGTTTGTTCTGTTTCTGGCTCGACCGGCTCTTCATTAACCATCTGCTGACCTGTGACCAGGTCAGTGCACCTGCTGAGGTCAAAGGTCAACTATTTAAATGGTTAAACTCCCTTTGGACGGAGAATATTTCATTTGATGCTGCTCCTGTGGTGGAAGTTTAAACAGCTTCACATGCAGACTGACCTCATTTTATTCTGAATTATGAAGCCGTTTCCTCAGATTTGTGAAAAACCTTTTCAGCTACAATCCACCAAACACGTCACTGCTGTTCATGAAACATTGACGTTATAACATGATATGAATCAGAGCCTATCAGAAATGTGCTGGCATGATTGTAGTCAGGATGTCAAAGGTTATAACTTGGTTTCATCAAACATAAAACTTGTGAACTCATTAGAAACGGGCCCTCAAATATAAAATCAGAGAGAATAAATTATGGGTAGAAATTTGCACCACATGCAGGTGTGCAAAAAACTGCAGTTCCTCAAGTGTCCACTAGAGGCTGGCTGCTGAAACCGAGGAATCCCCCAAGACAGACAACTAACTGACAGCAACGTGTATCATGGTTGTTGGATCTTGACCAAAACTTCCCTTTTCTCTGAACGTCTCATCCTGTTCATTTACACTTTAACACAATATCCAGCGCACTCACACCTCTCAGTGACCTGCAGATGATCCGGGTTGAAAACACAGTATTCATCAAATCAAAGCATTTTATTGGTGAATCATCCACTGGTGCTCTTCCGTGTTCTTCATTGGGAATGCAGTTCCTATGAAACTCATGCAGCCTGCATCAGGACTCACTTGGCACCCTAAACCAGCTCTAAAAACAACAGACAGAGTTCCACTGAGCCCAAAGACAGAAAGCAGCTTGGATTATAAACTCGTATTTACAGCCTTAACAGTCTGCAGCAGTGTTTGCCACAGCAAAGTATTCAAAGGTTGAACAGAGAAAACATCATTCAATCTATTTACAATTCATTTACTTTGTCATAGACATCAGTACAGTGTACAGTCAATGCAAAGAAAGGCATGTTGCACTTGAATAAAAGAACAGCCTCATTGATCTGCTGTTTGTCCTTCCAGTTGTGGTGCTTAAGGTTCTCGTGAAATAGCCAGCAGAGTGCTATTTGTTTCTTGAAGCCAATGTGGAAGTACAAGCCTGCTTTTTGGTTTTATCCCTTTTGCAAAAAAATGTGGTTTTTTAGAAGTCTCTGAGAAAACGATCCTACACCTTCCATGCTTTATTAGCTTACCTCAGTAAACATTTTTCAAACAAGCTTTTGCCCTCAAGGGATAATTCAGGTCTTCTTAAATACAAAGTGATGCTTTGAATTATGGCCCCATAAAGAGTGAAATAGAAGATGAAGCAGATTCATTTTGGGGGAGAAGCTTTGTGTAATTCACAAACAGTGACCTCTCAATCAGGATAGAGGTAAAGTAATTATGCATATATACCATGAGGTCCAAATATGGCCAAAATTCAAAACGGCAATGGCAGACATGCAGAACTCAGGGCGCCAAATGGCCGTGCAAAACAACAGCCATGACCCATAACTGCATGCACATTTTTAAGATCCTGTCCACCACATGTGGGGGACAGAAAGTTGGATACGCCCTTCGTTGGAAGCATAATTTAGGGAAGAATCAAAAAACAAGATGAGTCATCAACGTCTTTTTTTGGAAATGACCAAATCTCACATATTATTAAGAATACCAAAAAAATATGTTGAGTGTTCTTTGAGGTAGATACTAGAAATAAACCCTAACTCCATGAAGCCTCGATAATGTCTGTATTTATTCTGTGATACTTTAACAACAGTAAGTCAAAGTACTGCTGTACTTTTACATCAACCTGATAATACGTGTCTACTTTTACTGCAGACACTTTGATCAGGCTCCACTTCATTGTTACTGAGCACAACATAAACATGTGCATGCATTGTTGCCTTCTGTTAGCTTGTTAGCCTGCTGTTTGGGCCGTGCTAACTGTTGGCCTGGTTTGGCTGCTATAAGCTGATTGTAATGTTGGATCTATAGAAGCTGTGATTAGACTCAAACACAAAGGCCTTTTCTTTAGCAGCGCTGGCATCCGTCTGCCTCCACCAGCAGCTTACACCACTGCAAAGGTCGTTACTGCAGAAACATGAAGCTAATGTTGGTATACGGGAGATTTACATTCAGATTTACACTGAAAGTAACAGTGGGAATTATTTAGGGTCACTGCATTGAGGGAGTTTTATGAAGATCAAAGCATCAATGTGTTCTCTGTTTCCACCAAGCAGCAGCTTACACATGTATGGATTTGTCAATGAGTCTCAATATAAGGTTCAGGGACCTCCCACCATCCATGATAAGTCCTCTGGGTTATCAAAATCATTTCTTCAGATCAAATTGTAATTGCTTTTAAAAGTTGCTTTTGCACATGCAAACGTAGGTATCAAACATGTTATTTATGAGAAATGGTTTCCGTTCTAGGGCAGTATTTTGAGACACGGCTACAGCTTATTCATAATCTATGTTTGGAGTCCGATATCGTTCTTATTACTACATCAGGTGGGTGAGCCAGTGGAGGGAGATGAACAGTAAAGAAACGTGTGCTGCTTTGGGTTGGTTAAAGACAAGTCGCTCTGCTGTGTTCTGGATCATCTGTAGATTTGAATGTGCCTGCATGGAGACCTGCCACTGAGGAGCTGCAGTAGTTAAAGGTCCAATATGTAAGATACAGTATCTACTAAATTAAATCATAAAGTGACCTTACTATATGATCAGACATTAAGGAAACATGCTATGTTGAAGTGCTGGCTTCTTTGATAACAATGCAGCAGCCAGTATGTCCTCCTTCTAACTTTAGATTCTGGTCCTGAATGGTCTGGATTTGTTTGGACCAGAGGAGGCGGGGGCGGCAGTAGCTCGGTCTGTAGGGACTTGGGTTGGGAACTGGAGGGTCTACACGTTGCACTGTGTAGCAGCCCCACTCTGACATCTCTCCATTAATGCATGTCCACAGGTCCTGTTTGCGCATGTGTTTGATTCAGGCCTGTGTGTGTGAGAAGCATGTCTCTAGAATAACAGAGTGTAAAAATCCGAATTTCCCATTGGGGATTAATAAAGTATATCAAATTCAAAGGCAGACAGTTTTAAGGCACCCCCCACACGGCCGTTTTGGACGCCCCTCGGTTTGCCAGATATGAGAGCAGTTATCAGGTCAAACCAACAGGTGTTGCAGCGATGGAAGCGGGCAAGAGAACTGGTTCAGATAGAAGTGATTGTACCCGACCTAAAAAGCCTCTGCATGTTTCTAATAAGCTCCACGAGCAGAAACGTGCTCAAACTAGGATCAATATTGGAGATGCTTTTGAAAAATGGAGAGAGGTTAGAACGCAGAAAGGTTTACAGACCGATGCAGAGCTGGATAAACACTGAAGCTTCAGTGTCCATGACATGGCGACCTGCGTGAGCATCAACATAGTGAGGAGAAGGCGGGGATGACAGCTGTTTTGAATTTGGACTGCAGTACCTATTTTAAACACCAGGAGTTACATATTGCTCCTTTAATGTGTGATAGTATCCTGGCCTCAATTTATAGAAAGGTAGATCCTACCATAAAATGCACAACTACTACTTGGTGTCTCCTTGTGGAGATTAGGGGACGTAAACTTGTGATTTATAACATCACCCGTTTGAATTAAATGAAGTCTTAAAAGTTATGCATGAATGTGGTTTCTTTGCCACTGGCTTCCCTGCTCTCGGGTATCCAACCAACTCGTAAAAAAAAAAGAGCTGTGGCTCCAGATAAAATGACTGCAATTGTGCGTTTTCAGAATTGTATTCCACAAACCAATGGGTGCAGCCAAGGTGGGTACACACTTTAAATATAATCCATGGTCAGCCGTATTCATTATGTTGGTGTTCACACCTGAATGTTTCAGAAGTTTTGTGGGTGATGCAAATACAAAACCCCTCACATTTCCTTTATAAGACTTTGTGTATGCGTGAAAGCATTTCAACACTTCTATATTTTTATATTCAATGCATATGTTTGTGAACAACACAGTTAATTTAAGTATTGGTAAAGACTTGACATGTTCTCAGGCGTTTTTTCCAGCTGAGGATCTTTGCCAGGATCATTGTTTTGGTTTTTACATTTCCCAGAGTCAGCCTGCTTCTTGACATGAACCTACGAAACAGTTTAGAGTCTAACAGGCCAATTAGCAAACCATTTAGATACTCACAGGAGAGAGAAACAAAACAAACAAAAGGAAAGTTACAAAGATCTCACTGCCCTCCCCTACACATCTTACACCCTCTTCATTCAGCCAACAACAACATCACATCTGCAGCTTTATGTTGGTTCTGCCGACACACGCTCTGGTTTTTATTGCATTTTTCCTGTAAGATGGTTGAGATACGACCTATTCTCATATATCCTGATAAGTTCTCACATACCGTGGTAGATTCCTGGATCGGAGAGTGATTTATAGCCACTGGGAGGTGAATGTGCTCTTGTCTGAGCAGAGTAAAAGGAGAAATGGCAGAAATACAGAAAAATATGTCAGAGTGAGGCAGTGATCGCACTGAATCTGGTTTTATAAGCAAGAAAAACAAACATGAGAAAAAAAATCTGGGTTCAAACTTTTCGGACTATCGTTCAGGCATCCAGGGCTCCTGCAGGATCATCATTTTTGCTTCATCAATTATCAGAACAAAGATCAACAATTTTGGTAAAAAATATCAGAATTGAACTAATAACTGGACCGTTAACAGGGGGGTGTCCAGAGGGGCGGCCAGGGGTGGCATGTGCCCCACTGACATCTGATTGGCCACCCCAGGTGCTACCCCAAAAATCCTAAACTGTGATTGGCTATTTGCCCTGCGCGAGATGAAAATGATTATTCTGGCCTTTTTCTCAAAGGACTGCTTTAAGTTTGTTTTTTTAATATTTTAAATTCTTAATAAATATTTTGCACAACTATTTTATAAGACAGGTCATGGGGAAGTAATGCACACAGTCTTCCATGCATGAACTAACCAAATCATTGCCTATTAATGTATTTTAGACAGTGTGCAGAATTTGCATACATTTTTTCATAATAAACTTTACCATGTTATTTTAACACGTGTGTCCCTAGTCTGTCTACAAACCCCTCAAATTATGACAAAAGTCCATCCTCTCCGTCTTTTGCCTGCTCCACTTTTCAGAAAATGTGTTCTCAAACAGGCCGTTTGGAGATTTTCCCTTCATGACATCACAAAGGGCAGAAACCCCCTCCCCAGGTGGGTGACACTCCCACAGCTAGGTGTTTGTTCTGCCCTCTGAGTCTGCCTTCTCACCGTAAACAATAGGGCATGGAGCGAGAAAGCCCGAGCCATCCAAGCCCTTCTAGAGAGGGGCGTGGTCAGACACAGCTCATTTACATTTAAAGCTACAGACACAGAAACAGCCTGTTCTGAGCAGGGCTGAAATAGAGGGGTTTATAGGCATGATCAAATACAGGATCAGAGTGGATTTAGAACAAGAAACTTCACACACATGTTTTGGGGAGCTCTGAGACTTATTTAAACTGGTTGAAGAGGAGGAGAATATGTGACCTTTAAATTGTGAATTGGAACATACATCTTCTTTTTGTGTCATTAATGAATTAAGCTACACCATATATATGTTTCCATTATCTTGTGTTATGAAGTAGATGTGATTGTAAGTAAGAAAGAGTAAATAATTGATATTCATTTTTGTGTGTGTATGTATGTGTGTGTTTGTGCACACATCACACTTCAGGACACCCCTGTATAAGTCAGTTCCCCAGCTGGGCCATCCCAGTGTAGGCTGACCATTCATGAAACCTCTTGCTTCATGTAAAAATCTGTTTTGATCTGCAATGATTGCCTTTTTTTTAAATTATATTTGGTGTCTCTCTTCCCTCACCTCCTCTTTCTTCTCTGGTTTTCTTTCTTCTAACACGTGTTTTTACTTTATTCACAGCTCAGTTGGACCGCTGCGTTCGCTCTGGCATAAACAAAACAAAAGCCATTGTTTTTTGATGTCCTCTGAATCTTTGCTTTTCCTCTCGTGCTACATGACGTGTTGTTTTGTAATATTGTTCATCTGTTAATACAAAGACAGTACTTAAATCAAAGCACAAAGAATATCATGATGAGCTCATGGAAAGTTACAGACGATGGGAACAAATACTTGATGAATGCTGTCAATTAAAAAATCTGCAGGCCAAATAAACCTGTTTGTTTTGTTCTTGAAGTTGAAGTTTGTAAATTAGTCGACACATTCTTTTAAAGACAATGATGAAGACGTTTTCTCTTGAGTCATTTTTCCCCGTAAGAAACATTTGTTATTCTAGTTTAAGCTTCTCTTTGAAAAGCAGACATCAACGTGTCTGATCAGAAACCAGGAAGTGATGTCATCCTCCCACTATATGTGGTGAAAGAAGCACTATGATCTTCTAATTAAGTATTTACTTAGCAAGTACAACAGTCTAGTAAAAGTCAATACTTAAAGTACTTTAATCCCCAGATCTCTGTCGGTGGTGTAATACACCGTTAAGCAACAACATGAATCAACGTTTTGTACATTTTTAAATCCTTATCCTACGAATGTTAAAAATGCATTCATCCCTCACCATCAAATCTGCCCACCTTTGATTTCTCAAAAAGAAAGAGTAGTTAGCATCTGTTTTAAGGTACTCCTTCAGGTACTTCTCTAGCTAATGCTTTTTGCACACTTTAGCATCTGTTGTGGGGTATCTATTAGCAGCTGTTTCGAGGTACCTTTAAGCCTCTGTTTGAAGTGAACCTTTGGTCTGTGTATTGCAGTAGCTGCTGGAGCATTTGTTTCCACATCCCCTTTAGCATCTCATTCAAGAAGCCCTTAAGCAGCTGTTTTCGTTGCACCAAGCGTCAACCTCCGGTCTTGTAAAATGAAGCCAATGCAGTTCGTCGAGTGTCCGCTAGAGGCTGGCTCAGATACACCGGAAGTTACAAACACATGACTGGCAAAAAAGCCGTTTTTACAGCATAAATGAACATGTTTACAGCCTGGTACTAAAAACAAAACAGGTCTGATTATTTATCGTCATCACTGGCACACACTGTACGGGGGGTGAATTTTTAAAAACGGCTCCGTTGTAATTTCGAAAACGATACGTGTTGTCCATAGTTAGGCATGAAGCTGACATGACTGACAGGTGGGCGCGATGTAACAGTTCGTCAAGAGGTTTAAAACCCGCCTCAGCTCCAGCTCTCAGCCTGTCGTTAGGATGACTGAAAGTTAGGCTGAGACAGCATTTCCAGCATGGCGGCTGCTGCTGATGAGCCTCTAGAGCCCCCTGCAGGAACAGATGGAGTCACTCAGGCTTCAAACATTAATATTTACAGTCGAAAGTTGCACCCTTAGACATTTTTTCCAAGGTACCATTGGATCTTAATTTGAGGTGGGGCACTATTAAGAACGTGTAAAGGCTGTGGTCCTTCAGGCGGGCGGCCCAGGTTGGGGTCCGACCTGTGGCTCCTTCCCTGCATGTCGATCCCCACTCTCTCTCTCTCTCTCTCCCTGATTTCCCACTCTATCCACTGTCCTATCTCTACAATAGAGGCTCAAAAAGCCGAAAAATAAATCTTAATAATAATACGTCACTCTGGTCTGATTCAACACAGCCTTCAGTCTGTTTCATGGTACCCTTACGCCTCAGTTTTCTTCTTTTATAACTCGTGAAGTAATCTGTTTGGTTAGATGAGATAACAGAATCTTCATTGATCCCATGTGTGTAAATCAACATGTTGTCCTGGTGTGTGCACAAAATAACGCATAATTAAACCATAAAATGTATCATGGCGTGAGTTACATGATATCACTTTTTTTCCAGCGCTTGATTTTTGACGTCTCAGCGAAAGTCCTCCATATTAACCTCATTTATTAAAACTGACCTCCATCACAAGCAGACACTCTACAGCTTTTACTTTTTTGACACCTGCATTTACAAATGCTTGACAACCTGAGAAGTTGCTCTGAGCTTTTGATTTTACTTCAGATTGGTCAGAATTTGGGTTGTATATTTTTTAACGTGTGTTAGCGTGGCTGTGTCTTTTTTCCAAAAAAAATGTGCACACAAACTTCAGAGCTGGAAACATACTGACGCGTGCTTCATAAAAATCTGCAGTCCAGGTTCTTCTTTTTTAATACTTTACTGAAAGTGTTTCTTTATTTGTTACAGATACAAAAATATACAAAAGTACAAATAAACAAAATGTATAGCACGTTCAAAGACCAGTGTGCTACTGTAGCTCCACAGCTTCCAATAGAACAGTCAGCGCCAGCACTGGCAGCATGCTGTGAGCTTTTATACACTTAGGTATAAATGGTCATGCTTAAGGGCTTCTTGAATGAGATGCTAACAACGTAATCTTCGTTTCCCAGGTTTAAGTAGTGACTGAGAGCATGCAGGTAGTTTGGATACCATCTGGTCGTATGCCAACGGACAGATTTGAGCCGCAGTCTGAACAAGAAAATGATTCAGATGTGAAAAATTCATTTGAGTTCTCAGTAAATCCTCGACTGCTCAAACCGCCAGTCAGCACTGTGGGCAGAAAGTAAACTGAAGGCTAGATTAATGGTTTCAGCCAACACGACCAGAATCACAGTCGTTATTGTGTAAAACCAAAACCTGTTTATACATTTATACAGTTTATGCTTCATTCAATACTTTCTCAGGAGACTTTTCGACTCGTTATAGTGGGAAATTCTCCTCTGTTATAAAAACGTTGCCTCTGTTCTTTGAGTGTTCCCAGCGAGCAGAAAGAGAAGAAGTGAACTCAAAATCTTTACTTACATAAAAGTTAGAGTATCACAATTAAATAATCTCTGCTACATGAAGAAGTTCTGCATTCACAAGAATAAAAGCACTCATTCTTAAAGGGTAAATCATGCACATCTTTAAAGTTTTATATTGTTAGCAGCATGTTCAAACTCAAATTGTCTCCATCAAATTATTTTCACGAATTGTTCACAAAAATCTACTATTGGTTTTGTTGTTGGAAAAATTAAAGCTTCAAGGTGGAGTCAGTATCTTTTTCCTTAAAAAATTAAATAGTTATGCCGCTCAATCATCACTTCTGGGCCTCCATACATGTGTGGTGGTGACTGTGTCTGCAGAGACCCTGTCCTCTGATTGGATTTTGACCTTTTGTTTTGGTTGACTCGGGATGTTTCTGGGCGAGGAGCTGATGTGTTTCCCCCAGCCAATGACAGCAGTTTAGGAGCGGATACAATTCAGTGATCAAACGCTATTCAAACCCGCGAATGTGACGGACGTGGACGTAACGGCAAAGAAGGGGTTGGTTTGGTTGGCTTTCACGGACACAGAGTTTGTCTGCTTCCTGTTGGACAGGCAGGTGCCAAACACCAGTGGTTAACTTGTGCTAGCGTGCGGTAGCTTGCAGAGTAGGTACAAGCAGTAAACGTACACACTACGTCCTGCAGTGAGTGTGCACAGGAGGAGTTTACAAGCTGCAACAAAAAAATGCTGCTTACCCCACCTTTAACAACTCTTTAGTGAGACTGTTAATCACTTTTTTTGAATCAATAATAATGCTTTTTTTTAAGCTCATCATCAGTTTTGTATATTTAAAGAAAAGTAATTGAAGTGAAGAAAAAGTGAAAGTTTGTGTCTCTGGGAACTTACTGGAGAAGAAGTAGAAAGTAACAGAACATGTTGCAACAGTTGCTCAAATTCAAATTTACAAGATAGTGATAATATTAATCTGTTCATCTATGACTCTTCACTAACACACCTCTTCCTCTTTTTATTTGTTAGCAAACAAACAATGAGCAGTGAAAGCATTTAAAGGGAATACATGGACTATAACCTGTCAAACTGTTTGTGTGTATCCAGATGTGTTTTATAAGTCATTGTGCAGCAGACGTGTTTGATCAGCGTCACTGTGATTCCTCAGAGATGATATTCACAGTCTGGCTCATGACTCTCGTTATATATGATACCCACGTGCAGCAGAACAAACGCTGATGATCTCTGGTGTGCTCAGTGGTGATTAAACATGTGTGTGTTCTTCAAAATGAAAATGTTCACAACAACAAAAGGTTTAAGGGCTAATTTATTGGCTTAATTAACTCTCTCTGAAGACGGATGGAGCCATGTTGGATTTTTCTTTCCTTTCGAGGGAGCTGTCACTTTAACACTCTGCGCCTGGTTGCAGCTAATGCAATTTGTCCAAACACAAACATGCATAGATTTATTTAAACATGGAAGAAAAAGCCTCCCCAGGACGTGTTAGAAGTTTTTAAAGTTTTCTTCAGTATCAAAGTCGTCCAGTAACAGTGATCAGTCATCCATGAATAAACCTTAAAAAAGGAGCTTCTAACAGCTGAGTTTGCAGACTGCTATCAGAGACACCTTTAGTAAAAGGGAACAACAATGAAAAAGACACAGCGCTTGAGTTGTAGCCCACAGCTATTTAAATAATGTATGTTTCCTTTAGCAATATACGAGCTACAGCTTTAAACGTACAATATATAGGATTTTATTGTTTGCATTAAAATATCTAAATTAATTAGAAATTGACTAAACCTGTTATTTATTTATTTATTTTTTGTTGAGTACCTCAAATATTTCTAACAGTTATCAAAGCCAGAGAAATACCAAATGTTATAGTTGTTAAAGGGGACATTTTATGAAAAATCCACTGTTACAGTGTTTTTGAACATATATTTAGGTAACCTGAGTTTCTACAGACCCACAACATGTGAAATAAATCCATCCAGTCCTTTGTTTGTGGTCTGCATAAGTCTTACCACACAGAGAAAAAATGCTCCGTTTCAAATTTGCTCTCCTTGTGATGTCACAGTGGGATTCTGGTAAAAAAAAATCCCCTCCCCTCCCCTGGTATCTCCACCCATGGACTCCACCCCCAGCCTAGAGCAAAACTTTTGCACAGGTCCGCCATTTTTATTCTCACTAGTAAAGGAGGGATGTCTACTGGGAAAACTCAGGAGGGGCTCATTGCATTTAAAGAGACACACACACCAAAACGGAGCGTTCTGAGAGAGCTGGTTTCTACAGGGTCACAAACCTCCTCTGGTGCTTGATTCATGTTATATTTGACCAAAGCACAGCACAGATGTTTCATTTAGACCACAGGGGACTGTTTGAAAAGGTGGAGAAGGGCTATAATATGTCCTCTTTCAGGTAGGTGTCTTGCTGTCACGGCCGCCATGACAGACACGACATGTTTATCGTTGCCGTGGAAACACCTGATGTCACATCAAAGAAGCGTGAGCTGCTACTGAAAGCTGCTGTACTATTGCTGTATGTGCTGCTGTGATAAAAACATTAGCTCGTCCGTAAACATATTCTTTTCCTCAGGTGGGTTTCCTGCCTCGGTGTCATCTTTTTGATATTGTTTTGATTGAGAGCCCCCTGGTGGTGGAATCTACATACTGTGCCTTTAACACAATTTTTACATGTTTCAACTAGAATACAGCATTTTTAAAATAACAACAGGAGTGACAAAATGTTTAAACAGGAACTTTCCTCATGTGGTTCTGTTACATTTATTCGAACATATTAAGATTCAACTTGTAAGCTGCTCTGGCTTCAGACTGTATACGCCACGTTACGCACAATTTTTCCTATACAATCATAGGAATGGTTGCTGCAACACATCACCCCGGTCAAAAAAAAGTCAATGAAGCACTTTTTAAACATGTTTGTTGTCCAAATCAAACGTCTGCTTTATAAATCTCACACAGCAGTTTCTAGATTTTTCACTTTGATGCTGCTGATGTGCTCTCGAGCCAAACATCCACACACCTGGTGCTGTTATTTTAGTAAATGGACACATCCAAATTAGAGTTCAGGATCTGCTTCCAATTTACACACTTACACAAACACTAAACAACACTCTGACTTCTCAAGAATCAGAAAGGAGATCATGTTGTTCTGTGTGTAGGTGTGAGAGTGTTTGTATTACAAGTGAATTCATGCACGTCTGACGTCTCTATCAGTTACTGGCAGTGTGCGCTCTGATTCAGCTGTTTTCCAAGGAAGTAATCTGCATGTGTCTGCGTGTGTTTGTGAGTTACTCAGCAAACCTGTTTTCACTTTATCTAGTGTGAACATCGAAACTGCTAGAAGAAGCTGATTGGTTGGTCCTGAGATGTTTCGCTTGTAATAATAAACTATCGTCAGTTTTCGTGAACTCATCTTCCAAATTATTTCTTTCCTTTGAGCTGTTTATGTCCCACGAGTGTTTCATAATTCAGTACCTGTCAGTGTTGCAGTACTTGAGTCCAGGACCCGGAATTGAGTCCAACTCAAGGCCTGATTTTCAGCGATCAGTGCATCTCCCTAAACGATCAGTGCATCTCCCTAAACGATCAGTGCATCTCCCTAAACGATCAGTGCATCTCCCTAAACGATCAGTGGGCGTCCCCAAGAGGAGCACTGTGTGCATTTATGCAGTACACAGCGCTGTAACATCATTAATACAGTGTTGTATATTCATTTTTGGGATTGTTACCTTTATTCCACAGGACAGCAGGAAAGTGGATAGAGTAGGAAACGGAGGGGGAAAGAGTGGGGAATGACATGCAGGAAAAAAACAACAGGCCGGGCTTGAACCAAGGCTGTCCACTTTGAAGACTATAGCCACGGTACATGGGGCTACACCTAAACACCAGGCCATCTACACCCCACATCATGCTAGAAGCAGCTGAATGTTTGGCAGCACACTGAGTCCAGGACAAATTTCCCCAAGGGGACAATAAAGTGTATCGTATCATTGATCATTTTAATCTTCAGACAAACCCACAGGACTGTTCATAATCTTCTATTGACAAATGAAATGTGCTTTTTTATACATCGAAATTGAAACTCAGCCCTCTGCCTCATTTAAACCTCAGGTTGAATGTATCACCAAATGCACTGATATTAAACTGTGGAGTAGGTGAGCTGTAGTGCATCCTGTGTGTGTGGATTCAGCTCAGTGGACGTGCAATGTGAACTCGTATGACTTTCTAACGTGTCCTCTTAATATCAGG
The DNA here is from genome assembly GCA_020745685.1 of Tautogolabrus adspersus. Lineage (NCBI taxonomy): Eukaryota > Metazoa > Chordata > Actinopteri > Labriformes > Labridae > Tautogolabrus > Tautogolabrus adspersus. The sequence continues at coordinate 33,123,193 of CM036535.1, read as the reverse complement.
AGCAAACTGCACCTCAGACTGCAGACTTAAGACCTGGTTTTAGGTGGTCTAAAGCACAGTTGTATTCTGCATCCTCAGGATAGGAACGTGCCACACCTAATTTTCAAACATACACACCCCTGGGCGCTAACGCGAGCGCAAGTTCATTTGTTATTTAAAGAACGTGAGAGCTGCGTTAAATGACGGCACGGTCAGGAGGAAAAAAAGGAACCGGGCGTGTTCAATAGGGCCCACAGAGTTTCTATCACTGACACCTGACTGGTGAACTGTTTCTCTTTTGCCCCAAAGCACCAATGTACCACCTGTACGTTAGCCCGTTAGCCACAGATAAATGAATGTATCTGTGTCAAGCTCAGCGTCTGACTGTTAGACTCTCAGTGTTCTAAGATTATGGAGAAAGATTTGGAGCTCCAGGATACAAACGTTAACCTCAAGCAACATTTTCAATTTGCTGGACGGCAGCTTTATTTGAACCAGGGACATTTGCAGAAAATGTCGACTTTTTATTGACTTTGTCTTCACTTGGCATGTCCCTCAATTTATCTGTTTGCTAACAGTTAGTGTTTTAAAAAAAGAAATTGTCAGAAATAGGACATTTGTTGGAGACTATTTTCAGCAACATTTATGCCATATGAGTGTTTTGGGGAGATTAACAGTGTATGAGGGATTGAGTTCATTCTACTTTGAGAGATAAATTCATAAGTGAAGCTTTAAAGCAGTCTGATCTAAAGTCACTGACTTTTACAGACTGTCTTCTTCTTTTTTTCTCCTCCTTCTTCTTCTTCTTCTTCTTCTTCTCTTCCTGTTGCACAGCCAGTAAAAATAGCCTCTGAATTAACTTCCCTTACATTTTTCAGTTCTTCCTACACCAAACAGCAACAATCAGACTCAGGGAATCGGTCCAGCTGCGAGCTTGTCTTGGCTCAAACATTCAAACTGCACAGTTCACGTTAACACACATGTCCCACGTTAACAGAACTTTACACACATATCTTGAAAACTAATCCTTTAAGGCTGCGTTTTCCCAGAAGCCTCCTGAAAATAATTCCTCCTCTGCTGCTCGGGAGGTGAATGTTGCCCAAATATGCTTCAGGGAAACCTGGGAAAGTTGTTTTCTGGATTTCAGCCGCTGTCATCATCTGAGCGGAGACTGCAGCGCTGCACGGCAGAAAGACGAGGAGGAGAGGCTGAAAGTTTCACAGGTTGCACTATAGCTCACAAAAAAGGAGAGCATGAGGCAGAACTTTTTGGTTTTGCAGGTTTTCTGTTCCCAGTCTGAAAGGTTTTCACCCTGAAGTCATGTCACTCATGTCAGGTTTTTAAATTCAGCTGCGGTTTTTATTCACACACCGGCTTGTTCATGTTGTAAAACTCTGAAACTTGACTTTGTGCCAGAAACTTGTCAATAAAACTGAGTCTTATAGAATCACAAGGTGTGTACAGAAATGCAGAAATCATTGTCTGTCATCAAAACGAGGGAATGCAGAGGCATAAAAAAATGCTGAAGTGCCTTTGAGCAAAACTAAAGAGCTTGTGTACAAGAATTGAGAAGATCAGTTTATTTTTTACATGCAGCTGGTCTATAATCAGCAGAGCTAGAAAAGGATTCAGATCTTTTATACTTAAAGAGAAACTCATATTTGTTTCTGGACCTATAGGCACTTTTTTTTTACTTATTTTTGCGTCTTAAAGGAAGAATGTGCGACTTTTTGATCCAGTAGATGTCGCCCTTGAGCACCAGCATGAAACCAAAACAAACTGCTGTTTGGGGACACCTCCGCTATTCTGAAGACTCCTCTCCCCCATCCACTCTCGTTCGTGTGAAGGAGTTATCAAATTTAACGCACCATAATTTAGCACATTTAACGCAGCAGACAAAATTGTCCTTAGCTCGAGCTGCAATCACCTGTGTCCTGCATTGTTGTGTAAGCAGGCTAATGTTAGCGCTCTTTAGTTAGCTCGTAGCTTCATATTGCACATAGATTGACACAGAATGGCCGTGATCTATACACACTTACGTGACATCCAAATAAGCAGTGAGTATGTTCTTCTTCTTTTCTTTAGTCCTTGACTAAAACAGCTTTCTACACAAGGCCGTCCCGTCCATGTAAACATGATGTAAACACGGCTCTGACAACAACACAGCTAGCAGGACTCGAGCTTCTCACTCATTGTAGACAGTCATGACTCAGAGAGACATTTACACAGGATTTACTTGATTTCTGCTGTATTTATGTGTAAAATGTTGCACATTCTTCCTTTGATTACTAAAAGGTTAAATAAGTTTGGAGCCAGGTCTGTAGATCACTTCAGTCGGCAGACAAGAAACCGGCTGTAATGACTGCCAAGTAAACCTTGGGGGCAAAAATTAATCAAATCAAATTACGTCCACTTCAAATGTTTGTAATGGATGTGTTCAGATTATTATCACATCTTTCTTACAACAGTACAGAACGGTTCCCTACAGAGAGAAGAAGCTTTCTGAGCAGAACCATCCGATGACATCGCTCTCTTCAAAGTCAACACACTCCAGTGACAAAAGCAAATCATTTTACCTAAAAAACAGGATTTTCTTGTCTCCTGCTTCCACATCTGTTCAGTTAGTTTGTGTATTGTGTGACTTTTAAGTTTGGGTGGTAGACCAGCAACTCCAGTGTTATGTGTAGCAGGGTCTAATGAGAATTTCACAAGTTTTTTAAGTATTTTCTTTTGCAGAAAGTGCTGGAATACTTACCATCTGTGACAGTGGTAGACAAGCAGCTCCTTTGTTTTGTGAGATATAACTCAAGCTTCTTCGTGATGTCCGAGCTCCTCACCCTATCTCTAAGGCTGAGGAGCTCGGACATCCAGAAGAAGCTTGGAGTAGAGTCGCTGCTCCTTCACATCAAAGCGAGCCAGAGGAGGTGGTTCGGGCATCCAATTAGGATGCCTCCTGATCCCCTGCCTTTGGATGTCTTCTGGGTACGTCCAACAGGGAGGAGACCTTGTGGTAGACCCAGAGCTAGCTGGAGGCTTCTGGCTTGGGAATGCCTCAAGATCCCTCAGGATTAGCTGGAAAACGTTGCTGTGGAGATGGACGCCTTGGTCAACTTGCTTAGCCTACTGCCACCGTGACCCAGCCTGGGATAAGCGGTAGAAAAAGGGATGGATGGATGGATGCTCTATCTCTTTAGGGATTCTTTCTTTAATATTGTCAGACATACACAACAATGAGCCCAGGAGAAAAGAAAGAACCTGGATTGGAGCAATATAATGTCGCAGCCTTTACAAACTGATGCAAACTTTTCGTACCTTAGAGTCATTTAGACCTCAGAGTTTGAAACACAGGGCCCAGAATTTTTTGTTTCCCAATAAATGAGCCTACGTGTTTCCCCTTATTAAAAATACTCAACATTTCTGTGAACTGACTCGTTCACATGTCTAGAAGCTGATTATTTTTAAATCTTATTTTCACTTTAATCTTGAGTCATTCTGTTGTTGTTTTGGATATGTTAATGTATCACTGTAGTTTCCTTTCGTATGGCATGCAGCAGAGTTACACTGATATGTTCTGATTTGTTCTCCATGTCGTGTTTCCTCTCTGCTGCCTGTGGTTGAAGATCTCTGAATATTTCTTTACTGGTGCAGCAGCTTTCAACAAAGACTTAGAAAGTAGACGGGAAGGTATTAAGAACAGAAACACAAGGAGCTCTAAAAAGACACATTTATGGTTTTTAAAGAGATGAAGAGAAAACATGAAGATGTATTGTCAAGCTCAGTTATATGAAAGAAAAGATGTCTGTTATCTTTCTGCTTCCCACCAGTCTGACGTCTGTTAGTCCACTTGTTTGTCACATTTTAGTGGCTTATATAACCCATTTGTGTTTTGGTTTACTCTTTTGGTTAGGACAGGTAAACATAGTTTCAGTTGAATTTAGCTTCCTTTTCATCATTGTTTAGCTGAATCCCACCCTGGAGCCAACTTTCACCAACAACTCAGTAAATAGGTCGGAGAAGAATCTTGTTTTGATGTGGAGTTGAGGCCGGAGGGAGACGTGACAAAGATCAGGTTTTAGAAGACGTGCTGCAGAACAACAGCAGGAGGTTTTGGATCCGACCTTCCGAAGCTTGCCCATTTAAAATGATAAATAGACTTGAAGCACAGAATGTAAATATTAAAGAGAGAAGCCTGCGTGACGTCAGCCATCTGTTCCTGCAGGATGCTCCGGAGGCTCATCGGCAGCAGCCACCGTGCTGGAAATCCTGTCTCAGTCTAACTTTTAGTAAACCTAACAACAGGCTGAGAGCTGGAGCTGAGGCGGGTTTTAAGTCTCCTGACAAACCGTTACACTGCGCCCACCTGTCAATCATGTCAGCTACGCCTCTAACTCTGGATAACACATATCGTTTATTAAATTTAAAACGGATGAGTTATAAAAAACTTTTATCAAGAACGGAGGTTGCCGTGAAGCAAATGTGGAAGTGTAAAAACTGCAATTCTTTGAGTGTCCACTTGAGGCTGCCTACAAACGCCTATAAGTTAAATTAAAATGCCCGATTGTACCACAGAAATGAACATGTTTACAGCCCGGTGCAAAGAAAAACTAAACGGTATTGGTATCAGTAGCTCATTTCATATTGTATTCAAGTTAAGAGTTACGCACACATTTGCATAATTAGGCGAGCACTTCTGAGTTGACTCACGGTCTTAATGCTCGCTTCAACTTCACCATATTGCCTGTTTCTAGATTGTTGGAAAGTATGTGGCGACCACCATCATTTGGCTTCAAAACGTCTGTTCATAGACCAATAGCTGACGTCACAGAAACTACATCCTTGCTTTATACAGTGTATGGATAGCAGTAATTAGCAGGTATCTGTGTCTGCACTAAGAATGGCTTGTTCGCTCATTTAGTGTTTCACATACAATGATTTATGCAGTGAACGGGGATCAGGGTTGCTGTTGGCCTCTCTGAGATTATAGGGACATTGTGATGAAATAATAAAAGCTTTAAAGTTACCAGATTCCAGGGTATTCAGTCACTGCTCGCTCTCCCACGTGGACGGTTATTAGATTAAAGCTCTCTTTCCTTGTCTGATAAATAAACAAATGTGGCCAGCTTTGACCACAAAAAGACACTAATTCTGTGAGGAAAACTGTGTCTCTCACAAGGTATGTGCCAGCTACTACTTAAGCTGTAGTTATAGACATTTTGATGACTTGGCATTTGACAACCTCTCCTGCAAGCGTGGTTATTCTGGCGTCAGATGCCAACATGGTGTTTATTCATTACGTGCACAGTATGTAAACGCATGATTTGACAGTTCAAGATAACAAAGACAAGGAGTTGTGATTGTTTATGTGCACTGCAAGCTTCTGCCGATACTTAGCAAAGAGGCTGGCGTGTGTGTGTGTGTGTGTTTGCGTGTTTGTGTGTGTGTGTGTGTGTGTGCATGTGTGTGTGTGTGTGTGTGTGTGTGTGATGTGTGTAAAGTGTTTCTGTGGTCACTCACTGCAGCATTCCTCACATTCTGCTGACCAAACATCATGAAATCAAACGCACCCTCCTCTCAATCCAACACTCACACTCGTATACAGTGTTGACATCTTCTTAGCAGGACAGAATGCAGCTGTTTTTTCTTCTCCACAGTTTTACTATGTTGGCTTGTGTTGCGTTAAAGGCCTGTGGGAAAACCAGACTTTTGGTATTAAGTTGCAGCAGACCGCACTGAGATCAGAACAGATCCAGCAATCGCCTCCTCAGAATGTTTTTGGTGTTTGCTAATTCTGCAGCATGTCTGAAAGAAGTACAAAACCTTTAAGTGTCACCAGAGGGAGCTGTGTGAAGTCTGAAAAATGTCCTCAAGTGATGTCACTCGAGTCAGCGTCCATTGGGATTGATGATTCATTTTAAAAACAAATCTGTTCACACCTCAGTGCACTTTGTGTCGCTCTTGCAGGTTAGACTCTGTAGGTTTTGTTGCTACAAGCCAAACACCCCACAATACCAAACACACAACTATCAGAGGAATAGGTGCATTGTGGGAAATGTAGGCACCAGGTAATGACAAAGAGAGGGAATTTGTGGAGGACGGTTTAAAGGTAACAACTTCATTATTTGAAAACAACCAAAATCTAGAGCACTTTTCTGATTTAATGACTACTTGTCTCCTTTCCTTATATGCTGTCCTCCCTCCATCCTCCATCCTCCTTTCCACTTCTACTTCTTGAGTTATTTGTCTCCTCATATCATCTCCTCTTCTCTATTTTTGCATTTTCTTTCCTTCCCTCTCTTTATCTCATTGCCTTCTCTTTATCGTCTCCTCTCCTTTTTTTCTTCTCCTCCTCCTTTCTGCTCATCTCCTTGTTTTCCCTCCTCCACTCCTCTTCTTTCAGTGTTCCTTCTCCTAATCTCTTCTGGTTTTTATCACTTCATCGTTTTTATTATTTGCTCTTGTTCGTTCTACTCCAACCCTTTATGTTTATCTGTTTTGTTCTCCTCCGCCTCTGTCCCTCTCCTGTTTTCCTCTCCTCATCTCAACCAGTCTCATCCAATTTCTCTCCTCTCCTCTCCTCTCCTCTTGTCTCATCCCTTACTTTCCTCTTTACTTCTCTCCTCTCCTCCCTCTTCTTCTCCTTCTCTTGTCTCAACCCATCGTGTCCTCTTGACTCCTTCTTTCAACTCCTCCTTTTTCTCCCTTCTCCTCCTCTCCTTTAATTGTTTCGCCTCCTTCTCTCCTCCTTGTGTTTTCTGCTCTTCTTTATTTTCCAGATTTTAAGGTTTGTGTTAGAATTGAAATGAAAACGCCCCATGAAGAGAATTTTTTTTGTATGTCGGTGCAGTGTTTGTGTATGTGTGTGTGTGTGTGTGTGTGTTTATGTGAATGAGGGCCAAACTCCGGCAGAGAGGAGGGGAGGATTTATTACTGAGATTAACTCTTATCTTCCTTCAGATGGAGGACATCGAGTCCACATTATATAAAAGTCCAAGAGCTGTGTATGTGTGTGTGTGTGTGTGTGTGTGCGTGTGTGTGTGTGTGTGTGTGTGTGTGTGTGTGTGTGCATTTGTGTATCATTACGCTACACTTGTTCTTTCTTCTTTAATGACTTTGCAGATGCTCTTAATTTCCACGGATGATGAAAAGAAATGTTTTTATAAACCATCAGATTTTCTAAAGTCATTTTTGCAGGTAAATGTTTTCTTCTGTTTTATTTGAATCATGTTTTTGCACATGTGAAATCTATGGATTAGATTAGATTTGTGTTTGTTTTCACCTTATGTGTCCTTAGCATAGACTGTAAATATTAATGGAAGAAGTCTGAGTGACGTCAGCCATCTGGCTCATCAGCAGCAGCCGCCATGCTGGAAATCCTGTCTCAGTCTAACTTCAACCTAACGACAGGCTGAGAGCTGGAGCTGAGGCGGGGTTTAAGCCTCTTGACGAACCGTTACATCGCGCCCACCTGTCAATCATGTCAGCTACGGGCCTAACTATGGATAACACGTATCGTTCATAAAATCAAAACAGAGCCGTTTTTAAATAATTCACCCCTCGTACAGTGTGTGCCAGTGATGACAATAACTAATCAGACCTGTTTAGTTTTTTGTACCAGTGCCACCAACATGTTTTTTATGCTGTAAAAACTGTTGTGTTTATGTGACGTCCGGTGTTCCTGGAGCCAGCCTCTAGTGGACAGTTGACGAACTGCAGGATTTTACACTTCCGCACTGGCTTCCTTTTTCAAGAACGAAGTTTGCTGTTTGGTCCTTAGCTGTCAGTTTAGGGAATCGCCGCCCTTTAAACGCCGTTTTTGGTTGTTTTTATGTAAATGTCTTTACTGTGATGGTGAAATTTCCTGCAAAGGATTAATAAAGTATTTATCTATGTATTGTGAACCGTCTAATGTTTCACAGAAACTCTCATCATTATGTACGGGTGTATTTACAGTAAAGGGTGTTTTTCAGAAAGTTTCTCGTGTTTTGTGATAAAAAGTGATAATTTTCCAGTAATTAGGTCATGGTTTTAAGAATGTGTCATGACTTTGAGATACTCTGTCTGTCTGTGATTCATTCAGCCCATTCTGAACTGTGCTGAATCATTATGTGGTGATGTCGTCAAAGTAACTCACAGGTTTCTTTTTTACAATGACAGAAGTAGTTGTTCAAAATCTTCAACGAGCCTTACTTTGAAAGTCATTTAAATCGTGCACACGGTTTGTTTTAACTCTCCTCCTTTTTCACTGTGCACAATTGCATCATTACATTTCCTCTAAATTCAGCCTGACAGGTGTGTGGCATCTCTGGAAATGTTAAGGAATGAATCAAAGTTAAAGGTAAAATATATTTAACCTGATGGAGCCATGCGGGTGAAACACGTTTGTTTGTTTGGGTATCTAATTAAAGAGAAGAAGTAATTCGGCTTTCTTGTGTGCGGGGAATCTTCTCATTTGCTGTCAAGATGATGTTTCATGACATCACCTGCACCAAGATAAAAGGACTGACAGGGCTGTGCACAGGGCGTATAAAAGTATATAGGACTTAGAAATGAAGAAGCCAGGAGAGCAGCAGTCAGTGAAATAAAAGGTTTATCCATAAACTTTTCTTTCTGTGTTTTGGAAATGTTCCAGGTCAGTGTGTCAGACGCTGAGTCCAGCCTGACAGCACTGATCATGAACGTCAGTCATCATCAGACCACGCGGCTGCTGGTGTTTCCTCTCCTGTGACTCTCAGTCACTGCCCTGCTGACTCCAACACAGCCCGCTAAAATTAACCCTCCCGCTGTCACTGCAGAAAACACCTGCGTGATGTCACCACGAGCAGGAAACACTAAACAAACACCAGGTAACATCGCTGTCACAGAAACAACAGACCATCCTGAGGAGGGAATCCAAACTGTTTCTACATACCGACTGTTGCTCATTTTTGTCAAATCATCACACACACCATGACGAAGTTTAAATTTAGCTTGAGTGAGTCAGAGCATCACTTGACAGTAACCACAATGTCACTGCTTCATGAGCAGCTCTTGATTTGTATTATCTCTCTGAGTGAAGAGAAACACTAACAACACTGTGAAGAAAAAGTGACCGCCATGAGAATACTATCAACACATGCATGATGAAATATTTATTCAGGAATAAAAAGTACTTCTAAAGTTGGTCAACAACAAATGAAAGCTCAAACCCTGGAAGCTGCTCCACTAAAAAACGACTTTAAAATACTATAAACAGCTGATGGTCTGAATTCAGTTTACGTTAAATGTATTTGCCTAATTCGAGATATTATGTCTTAAATCTATATCCATCCCTCATCTATACCACTTTACCCTTTCGGGGGAGAGGGCTGGAGCAGATCCCAGCTGTCATTGGGCGCCAGAGAATCACAGGGCTGACATGTAGAGACAGACAACCAGACACACTCACATTCACACCTACGGGCAAATTTCCAATCACCAATTAACCTAACGAGCATGTCTTTGGACTGTGGGAGGAAGCCGGAGTAGAACCCGCGCATACACGAGGAGAACATGTGAACTCCACAAAAAGAGGCTCCTGTCAGACGGGGATTCGAACCAGAAACATTCTCGCTGTGAACCAACAACGCTAACCACTGCACCACCATGCGGCCTCTTAAATTTGTGTGATTTCCAAATTAGATTTATAACTTAAGTCTTGGTAGTCTAGTTTGGAACTATTGATTGAGGCTATAATGGCAACCAACATATTGGTACTAATCAACATTATAATAAATACTGTACCGTGATTGGTCCGTTTACAGCAAGTTGACACACACACTGGCTTATATTTTATGTAGCCTATCATAAGACAACAGTAGGCCTATTTGACAGTCAAATGGAAAGTGAACATGACTTAGACTCTGTGCTATGTAATTAAGAAAATGACCTCATATGCAAACCAGGAAGAAATGTGCTGAGTGTCCACCACAGTGTTTGTCAGAGCGGTCAGCAGAGACTCTCCGGGTCGCTCAACAGGCTCAGAGCGCAGTGAGGAATAACTTAATTTCACCATAATTTCATTTTCTTGAAATGATCCCTGTCAGAGATGTACAGATATGACTTACATACAATATAATTACAGGCTTCTCTTACCACTATTGTCTCCCACACGCAGTGTAAACATAAAACTCAACACTGTGTCAAAAATAACTACAGTCCTCCCACAGACTCCAGTGGGACCAACTAAGATCGGCTCTCTGTGTTTGGCCAGTTTGACCGCCTTCACATGCAGTATGAGCTGTGGACACTCAAGCATAACACTGATAGTCCTGGTGCACATTGTTTCCTCTTCTCAGCAATCAACAAGACAAAACGCTGTAAGTTAGGGAAACATCGGGAATCATGCTTTCCATTGGTCAAATCATCTCACGACCCTCATATTTATGTTGTGGCGAGTCCGAGGGTTCTTTTTCTCACGGTGTCAGCATAAGATCAGTAACTGGTTTACGACCAAACACATGTTCCCCTCATCATCAGCTGTTATTTGTGATAACTGAAGATGATTTACACCAAACTGAAAACAATTCACGCAGCAGCAGAAGAAGGTAAGAACATGAAATGGCCTTTCCATGTCTCTCTTCAAAGCTATCAGACTCCATTGAGAAAAATTAGGATTTTGCTTCTCATAAAATAGAGAGTTGCTGCTCTATGGCTACTCAACCAGGTAGTTTGTTTGTGTTAATTTGTTGGATTTAAAACAACAAAGTAACACCAAGTAGCCCCCCAAAAAACGTACCAATCAAGGCATCGTTGAACTAGCCTGAACCTGTTTTCTACAGAGGAAAATTATTGTTTTTTTCAATGAAGTCTGGTTACAAAAGCACATCCTTCCAGGTAACTTTTTTGTACTTATGATATTTCATTAAATTATAAAACATTAAAATGTGCTGGTACATTTGTGAAAAGACTTTGTAGACATTTCAAATGTTCCATACTTGGTTCAGGTAACTTTTTATATCACAATAACTGGGAGAATGGTGTCTTTCAATCAATCAGTCTTTAGTTGTATAGCACCAATTCACAACAGATGTTATCTCAAGACACTTTTCAAAAGACCTCACTCATTGCTATATTACAAAGACCCAACGTTAATCCATCATGAGCACTTAGCAACATTTAGCAAAGTTACCGTGGTAAGGAAAAACTTCCTTTTTAGAGGCAGAAATCTTTGGCCAAACCAGACTCATGATGAACAGCCATCTGCTGAAACTGCACTGGGCTGGAAACATGGGATAGAGGGTGATGCAGGAAGAAGGATAGGGACAAACAGATGGATCCAGAGGAACCTACAAGAGAAGAGAGCTCAGGAGCTCCCATGTTTCCACAGCGCGTCCCAATCGTCTGTTAACATCAGTATGTAACTTTGGCAGTGTGCCGAGGTCATCTTGCCAGAGGTGTGTACAGCTTCACGGCACTAGTTCTCTCTCCGGTTTGGAGGCGAAGAGGAAGAGGGTGGTGCTATGAAGGGAAACACAGAGTGACCGAGAAAGAAGTAGAGTGTACATCCCTGCAGATATTATTCATAACAGATTGTGACATAACGTTCGGCTGTATTGTTACCAATGTCATCGTTGTCTCATGTTTGGCAGCTTCAATGGGTTCAGAAAGTCATCTAACCTGAGTTACGTCTCAGGTTTGCATACAAATAAATAACTGAATCCATCTTGTGCCAAAAAGTTGTCACTTTCTTTGTCAATCTTCAAGTTAGCTTTAGAAGTTTAGAAAAAGCCACGTATGCAGACCAGCTGTGATCCAGGTGTGAAGACCCCAAACTATCACAACCACACCATGATAGGAGGTAACATGATGAATAGGGCTGAGCTTGATTTTCATGTGTGCAGTAATTTCCAGATGTTTTCAGGTTTAATTTGGGGTAAACACAGAAACAGTGTGAATATAAACATTAGGAGAGGAGTTTTGGCTGACAGGTTTTTAATGGATCTCATTAGACGGTAAACTGCTCTGAGGTCAGACCACACCTTCCCCTGCCTCTCTCTTCCTCTCTTTAACTTCTCTCTCCCCTGTTTCCAACCCCACCCCCCCGTCCTCTCCCCTTTCAGCCCTCTGGCACATCTCTCTCTCTCTCTCTCTCTCTCTCTTTCTCTCACCTACGCAGGGTGTCTCTCGCCCGGTCTTGCGGGTTTGGCAGGGTGAGATGTTATTGTACTTTGTGGTTCTGGAGGAACGAAGCGTATGAACCTTCAGCATGCCGAGTCATCAATCATTAAAAGCTGTCACCTAAATCATGATACAGTCATCATGGGGGGTGCACAGCTCTGCGTGTGTGTGTGTGTGTGTGTGTGTGTGTGTGTGTGTGTGTGTGTGTGTGTGTGTGTGTGTGTGTGTGTGTGTGTTTTGGTGTGTGTGTGTGTTTTGGTGTGGCCAAATGTCATCACAACAATCAGAGGAGGGGAAAAAAAACGAGAACATTATTTTCACTCCTCCCTTCTTTTAAAGGTTATTCAGTTCAAGACTACAGTCGTTGATTTTTTAAATTGATGTCATTAATTACAAATATTTGTAATTAAATACCAAAACTTGACAATGATGACAGTACCAGGAGTTTCTTGTGGATTTGTTCATGGTTGATTCATGCAGGAAGAAAGGTATTTATGATGCTTTGAGGACCGGCCATAAACTGTATAAAACATGTCTCAGTGGCGCCACCTGTAGGTTTCTGAAGAGGCGTTTGGAAGTCCAACGATGGCGGTCACCATATTGGAAATGCTGCTTCAAACTGACTCTTCCTGCATTGATGTGGCGTCGGCCATATCGGAATAAAACGAGTTTCCAAGTTGTAAAATGCAAATGAACACCTGCTCAAGTCGGAACAACAACTCAGAAACTCTGGAAATGATTAGGTCCCAACTTGACGACGTGACGTCATATTCGTCATCACATATAACTTGAAACAGACATCTTCTTCGTATCATCCATGTTTGTTGCTGTTGTTAAAACATTAAGACTTTAAGAACTAAAAACACGTAAACACACTGAAGTCAGAACAACGACTTTCCCATTCGGAAACTGGAACCATCCAAGGAGCGCATGCAGCATATTAGTCAACCTAACAACAGGTAAAGAGGTGGAGCTTAGGTTAGCTTCAGTGCCCGGGAAAGCAGCTACAATATGCCCACCTGTCAATCAACTCTAAATGTACGTGTAACAGTTAGCGAGCCTTATTGATCAAAACCGAAACCAAGACATACCTGAGTCCAGAGTGCTCCAAGGCCGAGACCAAAACCAAGACATGTAGGGATCGAGACCAAGTCAAGACCAAGACCATAAATATCACTGAAAAATCATCATCTTGTGCGTGTCACTCACTTAGACCGTGACACCAGGAAGGTTGCGGCCGTAACTGGGGGATAAAAATCAAACTCCAAATGAATTGAAGTTTTTTGTTCTATTAGAAAGCGGCGTTGTCCTTCTCATCACAGTAATGACGTGGAAAAATAGCCTTTCAATGATGATCTTGACCGGTCTTGATTTAAAATACGGAGTCCGCCCAGTTTGAGACCGAGTAAAAATGCTTACGATTCCGACACGAGACCTTCAAAAAGTGGTCTTGAGACCAAGACCGATTTCGAGTACTACAACACAAGTGATGGACGAATGATTCCTCAGACCTGCAATCAAACTTTGTGAGTACAGCCTTATAGAGCTGCTATAGCATGCCTGCACACTTGTGTTTGTCCATCCAAAATAAGAAAATAACACCGATGTTGTCTATAAACATGAGACGATTAATAAAATAATTGATATGTTATGAGTTGAATCATAATACATCTGATCAAAGCTGCCAATAGGGAGTTCACCTGATGGTTACCTGAGAGGTTGAACTATCAGCGAGCAGCGAGAGGAACCTGATCCCTCACTGGTTTCCCAAAATGAATACAAAAGCAGTTTGTCAGCTTTAAAAACAAAAGTAAAAAATTGTATTTGTGATTTATCTGTGATGTCCTTTCCATAATTTACGAGTGAAGCGAACCAAACAAACAAAGAGTTAATCAGAGTTTAATGAACTTGTGAACAATGTGTGTGCTTGTTTGAGGTCAGTAGTGACGCTGTCAATCATTCCCAGCATGCTCTGAGGTGAAGCTGAAAAAACAAACTGAAGTGAGGAATAAAAGCATACAATAACACATCAAGGCTCTGTGCCAACATCCACAGCAACATGAAAACACAAAGCTCTCAGTCTGCCACAATCAACCTTTCTGTCTTTCAATATTTGTTTGGAGTAAGTCTGTAAGAAGTTAGAGTCGATCCAGTCAAATAGTTTTTGCATTGCAGACATTAAAGACGACCTTAGGCTACAAATATGTGCCACTAGTCCATGCATGTCATTATGCAAATACAAAATGTATATGCAGATGCATTTAAGCTGCTATTTCAAACATTACGTTGAAATCTGTTCTGAGTAAAAGCTGCACGGATGGACACTCTGTTTTTCTCTTCTTAGCTTCATCTGTCACAGTCCTCTTCCTCCAGCTAACTGGCTTCTTATTAGCTGAAGGCTAGAGTGTGAACCACTGACAGTAAATATTAATGAACGAAGTCTGAGTGACGTCAGCCATCTGTTCCTGCAGGGGGCTCCGGAGGCTCATCGGCAGCCGCTGCCATGCTGGAAATCCTGTCTCAGCCTAACCTTCAGTCAACCTCTAAAGCCGTACGCACTTCTCACTAGAGAACCATGGCCCACTGACAAAGTTATATAGCACTTAAAGCAGGCGACCGGGATGCTCTGTGGAAATCGAATAGACACCATTCTCCCTGTTGAACGTTATTGCACTTAGAGGTGGACCTTGAATCTATTTTAAGGTGGAAGAGTTACATATTTTCGCTTTAACAAGGGGTCAGATCATGAGCCAACAGCTGCAATGTTCCTCCAGCTACGAGAAACTCAAAGCATTTTGTAAAGGACCAGTGACGCTAAGTGGTTTTCAGAGCATCCTCATGATCAACGTTCATCTTGGTTTTTAAAGTTAATACCTGTCTATGTTTCTATAGTAGCACACAATACTTTCACCTGACTTTAAGCTCATGGATGTGTGGATGTGTGGATGATCAGTTGCATCCTTAGGTCATATGAAGCCAAGAGACAGAGGTTAATACCGTTGAGTCCAGGTTCTGCCTTTTAACTGATGAACGCAATTACACCTGCAGCTGCTGGACGTGTCGAAACTGCTCTACTGTTGCTTCAGCAGATTATGAAACCTGCTGGGGATGAAGACAGTTGTTCTTTATTGATGTCCTGTGGTCGGGTAGTTCTGCAAAAAACCTTGCCTCCATTTACGGGACAAAGCCGAGCTGATTGGCAAACGAAGCGTCCAACAAGGAAGTTGTGGGTTTTTTAAAAAGCGTTCGTTAAATCCACCCAAATCCTGGTTGTGTGATTTTCTGTTGAGCATCTCCAGCTCGGACCTCACGGAGGAGAAAACGGTTACCTAACAACTACGAGTGTAGGATGGCAGCCAGGAGGGATCATTCAGATTTTATTTTTTGGGAACAATAAGCACTATGTGGTTACGTTGTCCAGCTGTTGTGTGTTTATTAATTCTCTTTTCAAGAATGCTCAAAGATCTTAATGCTCTTATAGCTGCTGCTCAGTACCCGGTGCCAGCCAACCAGTACAAACCCATCCAAGGCCATCTAAGGCTATCCAAGGCCATCTAAGGCCTCGAGCGGCTGCCGTGTTGTGACGTCGACATTTCCAACCCTGGAATTAAAAGTCCAGAGTCCAAACTCTGTGAACTACAGTGAAAACTCTAAAGAGTTGGGATATTTGACGTTTATATAAAACATTCAGATTAACATTTCTGTGTTCTTTTTACCAATAATGGGCCAAAGCTGCCGGTCTGAGCTCCGAGCTCCGAACTTTGCTCAGGTTTCAGAAACTTATTTTAGACCATGGGGTATATTCACAAAGACAAACAATTCAGCAGACGTGTCGAGCATTTCCATCTGGGGAGATGTGAGGAGTAGAACCAGTAGAATAAGACGTTTTAGCAAACTTGAATGGGAAATGAAAGAAACTGTATGTTAAGGTTTCATTTCAGGGCCGGAAGTGGAGTTTCCAGGTAAGTCAAAGCTTGATCCAAAGGCAACTGGACTCAGTTGAAGATCTCTCCTACAAAATGCTTCTTCGGTTCTGAACTTTCTGGTGGACGGAGCTGGAAATGTAAGCCTCTTTGGATGGTCAAGGATGACTCACATGAAAGTCGTTAGCTTGATCTTTAAGCTAAGTCCTGTTGCCTTTGGATCAAGCGTTTCGATTTACCATGACCTAGTTGAGTGAGAACCTGCACAGTTTCCAGGTAAAACAACTTATATCACACATGCAGACATTATGATACTATAAAAATAAGAGACTGCATTGTATTAAATGAATATTTGAATGTTTCTGTATTTCTATAAGTCTAATGCTTCTGTTTCAATCAGTTCACACGATCTGAGTCACCGTTGTCATTTGAAAGCTTTGGTTACTATTTCAATTGAGGGTGCAGAAATGTAAAATGAGGGTGCACCCTCGTAGAACTGGGCCTGGTTGAAGGGCCGTACGTTTTTTGTTGTTGTTTGAAATATTGTGTCAAATGTTTCTTTCTTTGTTTCTTGTGCGTAATCGTCATGTTGTATAAAGAGTTGCTGTGATGCAAGGCACATATTAGACTGTGATTTTTTTCTGTGAAGCAGAGAGCTGCTGTGTTGAAACGAGAGCTCTTACAATCATTTAACGTTCTCCGAAGAAAAAGCAGAATCTGTGTAATCAAAGGAAAACATTGAGATATTTCCTCTCTGCTTTGAACCTTTCATCTCTGACAGGACGATGTTGTGTGTGCTCTGTCGTCATTAATCCCTGCAAACGTGGTTATGATCTGCTGGAATTAGAAACTCTGTTAATCCAGCGCCACGCTGTTGGCTGCCAGTCAGTGATCAACACCAATCACTCCCAGAAACAAACACTGAGCTGCCTTTAAATAGGAAAATACCCGAAACAATGAGGAGGAAATCTGAGAGCTGCTGGAGGATTTTCAGCTCGACTGTTTACGCCTCTCCTTACTACTGAAACGCCGCCCCTCTGAGTGTTTTCATGATCTTGTCATCCGCTGTATCGGCTGCTCTGCGGTTCACCAATGTCCTGTTCAGTTACCAGAGTTTTCTCTGCAGCCCAGAGCTATAATTGTGGTTCAGAAACAATCTGTGGAAAACAAATAAACTCCTCAGAGCAAGGCCCGGCAGCTCCACTCCGCCCTCTGAAGACTCTTTGAAGAATCTTTAATCTGCTGGCTGATTGGATCAATAAAAATTTAAGTAATGTGCATTTTAAACCAGTTATTACCTTGTCATAATACTGTGGTTTTTCTTGATGGATGGCGAGCTGCCTCCTCTCTTTAATTAAAGGCAGGGCCGACAGCCAATCAGGAGGTGGCTGCACGCTTGGACTCGTCATTGGACGAGTGGGAGGTGTGATGTCAAAGCTGTGTTATGCTGCGTGTTGCCTGCATAGGTGTAGGGCAGCAGGGCTGATGTGTGTCGTAACCACAGATACATTAATGCAGTGTCATTATGAGCTCAGTCTGGTAATTGTGTTGTGTCGCACGGCAGACGGCGAGACCTGAGCCGCTGTCTGAGGTTTGTTTCTGTTTTGTTTCGCCACATAAGAGGGTGGGGGGGTGAAGTCATGTTGCTGACAGACCCCACCCCAGCTTAACATTCACACAGGGACATACTGGGAGCTCAAACTGGGAGTGCAAACTGGACGGCTTAGAAGCCTTAAGAGGAGAGAAAAACTGAAACCAACAGAGGCTACACTAAAACATAATTATCATCAAACCTATTTGAGTATTTGAACCTCATTCTGTCGTAAATTCTGCCAGATTAAAGTAAAAGTACAAAAAATATGTATATATATTTTACTGTATGATAGAAAACACTTCAGTGAATGGACTCACTGAGAATCCTGTCTTCACTTGGCAAGGTTTTTTTCCTCTTTTCCAGGAAAGTACACCCCTCTGGCCAACAGTAGCTTAACCTACGAACTTTTCTCCAGACTAATTCTTACCGTAAAACTTTACTGAAAGACTTTGAAGAGACTATGGCCTTACACCCTAAAGATGTTTAAGTAGAGACTGAATCTCTTGCAGGATCACTACTCATGAAATCCAAAGAGTCCACAGGCATCTTTGGTTGTAGGTAGGAACACAGTCTTGAGTTGAGAGCAAAAGAAGCTGAACGCATCCGTTGTTCTGCAATCCCAGAATCCATCAGTAGTCATATAGTGTACATTTATCTATAATGAATGACTCCAAACTGACATCTGCATCCCAGTGTGGCTAAAAATCTTAGACCGCGTCTCTCAATACCAACTCTATTCTCGCCTCTCAAGTTCCTGGTTGGACTGTCAACTTGGCAATTCATGGAAAAGGAGCTTTTGTCCTTTATCTCTAACTGCCGGTTACACCAAAAAGCCTGAAAGCTGGCTGTTTCTCCCATCCATCCATCCATCCATCCATCCATCCATCCATCCATCCATCCATCTTCTTCTGCTTTTCCAGGGGCGGATCGCAGGGGATTGCTCCCTCTGCTCTGGGTGGGGAGGGAGCCCCTGCCTCCAGTGAAGGAGTTCAGAGGGACGTCTGGGTCATCTAGCTCCCGCTCCCAGAGGATATATGATTGTGGGACCATGAGTTTGATGATTCCTACTTCTGCTAATGATGGACATTTTCAAAGAAAAACGAACAATGGAGTGGAAACAGAAGCAAGTTTTGCCCACAACCTCCCCACTCCCCTGCCCATTTTAGCTCAGCTTTTGTCTCCAATAATCCTCTACTTAAGTTCTTTATAACTCTCATCTCTTCACCAGCTAGCTTCTTAAGCCTAAACTTCACCGGATGCGTCTTCAGTCCGTCTCTGCTCTCATACGGCAGCAGAGCTTTAGTCAATGTGTGTGCTTCCACTGGCTCCGCTGCGCTGCGTCTCAGTCCGGAGCTCTCTGCAGCAGATACGCAGGGGTTCTAGTTCTGCTGAATGCCGGAACACGGTGCATCAATTTACCACAGAAAAGATCGGGATGGGAAGTCAGACAGTGAAACAACATTAAAACATCGGTTTATTTTTAGTTTTGACGGTTCAGAACAATGTCCTTATGTGTCTTTGTTTATGTGTTTTAAAGGGTATTTTCAAATTGAGTTCCCTCTCTCTGAATGAAGTCATTGTCAATGCTACATGACCATAACATACCAAAGATTTAATCGTCAACTAAAACATACTATCTGCACAATGCTGAAGGTGAAATTGAAACAAAAAGAAATCCTCTGCAAAGAAGGGAAAAAAAAAAAAACATTGAATTTTTTTTTTTTCTTCTTTTTTTCAAGGGCAGAAAAGAGTCCTTCATCCTCTGCATCTTCCTTCTACTTTTAAAGGAAGAACAATGTGACCAAAAACACCAGAAGCAGAACTGAGACTGAGTAAACACTTCAACTGAAACCCCAGAAAAGACTGACCAGAAACAAACGGAAAGATATTCATTTAAAATGGCCGTTTTTGCTCCTCAAACCTTTAATGTTAGCACTTATTAAACCTTTTTCTTAACACATCTTCCTTTGCCTGTTTTGCAAAATGGAAAATACCAACATGAAGAACAACATGCAGCATTATCTGTCCTGTGATGACTTCTTTTCAGGAATGTTCTCATCATTCTTCGGTAAATGAAGCTGCTGAGAAGCTCTAACCATCAATCTGCCGGGAGGACAGCCGCCTCTAATCCCTCAGATCCCTCACAGAAACATGAATCTCACCGTTAGCGCCCTCATATTTCTTCATCCTGTTAACTTCAGCGCCGTTAGCCGCTATCACCTCGATTTATGTGAAGCATTATCGTTAACCTTCCGTTCCCAGGCATCCAAACGCCTGCACCAAAAGGTTTACAGTTCACAGTTCATCCTAACAGATTATGAAGAAATTAAGCAACATGCATTTAATGTCCCTGCTTATCTGAGCAGTAAATTCAGCAGAGACACAGAGGTGTAGAAGTGATCCTGGGCTGGAAGCTGCTGCTTGTCAGCATTTGAAGAGAAATGTTGAACCTCAGTGTGCACTCTGCTACTGAACTATGTACATGTTCATCTACATCACTCAGATTTTACAATTATGTCATTAACCTGATATTTTAAAACACCTTTATGTTATCTTCATCTTGTTGCATAAACCTTGAAAACTAGCATGGTTGTTAGTAGCCCCTTCTTGTCCCTTTTACATATATTCACAAGCGTTACATTCAAATCTCTGAGCTAGCATCTTTTCTCTAAAAGGTAAAGACCACAAGGACCAAAGTTTAGAAATGGGCACTGGTCGCTGATAAGGTGCTAGTTCACTTCCTGAGCACTACTGAGGTTAGGGTTAGGGTCAAGGCACCCAAACCCACAACTGCTCGGGCGATCTTGTGGGTGCAGCCAGTCAGCCCGACATCTCTTCATTAGTGCATAGGATGAAGTTTGTGCATGTGTGTGCAATCCTGGCCTATGTAACTGTGTAATAATTTAATTTCCCTTTGGGGACAAATAAATATGTCTTCTTTTCTTCGTCTTTTAATGGACAAAAGAATGTGTCAAGACGAAGAGTTTGTTTTACGTGTTCAAAGTGTCACCTCAGGTCTTTTTTTCTCTCTGAAAACAAGCAGCGACCATGAAAAATGAAGCCAATGCGGAAGAGCAAAATCCTGCAGTTTGTCAAGTGTCCGCTTGAGGCTGGCTCCAGGAACAAGGGAAGTCACATACACACCACAGGCAGAGAAACACGTTTTTACAGCATAAATGAACATGTTTACAGCCTGGTACAAAAAAGAAATAAGTCTGATTAGTTATTGTCATCACTGGCACACACTGTACGGGGGTGATTTTTTTTAACATGACTCCGTTTGTATTTATTTTGAGAACAATACATGTTTTCCATAGTTAAGCGTTTGACAGTTTTAAACCTGTTGTTAGGTTGACTGAAAGTTAGGCTGAAACAGGATTTCCAGCGTTGCGGCGGCTGCTGATGAGCCTCCGAAGCCCCCTGCAGGAACAGATGGCTGACGTTGAAAATGAAGATAACAAACTAATAGGGATGTAAAGATTAATCGTGAGGCAGTTAAAAATCGATTCAAAGGTGTCAAGGTTCGAATCGGTACTCAGAAAAATGAATCGCAGTAATATCGTGAGCGTCAGCAGCTGTAGAGCAGAGGAGGTTGGTTGTAATAAGCAGGCGTTATCTTTGCAGCGGAAGCATTTTTGCTTCCCAAGACAGAAAATGAAAGAGGTGAGAAGATAACAGACGAGACAAAAACTGTGCAAATATTGCAACAAGACAGGGAACTACACAAATAGCACAACCAACATGATGCAGCATTTAATCAACACCACAATGAGAAGCTTCAATCACCTCCCGATTCTCTCAAAATAAATCGTGAAAGAATCGTATCGTGAACCCAGTATCGTGAATCGTATCGTATCGGGAGTTGAGTGAATCGTTACATCCCTACAAACTAATGAAGTGTGCTGCAAAAAGACTAAAGAAATCATTTGAATTGAGTCTCTTTCTTGTAGCTCCTCCTGTGAACAAACTTCTCAGCTTTGAAATTAATAAAAGACACACTGATTTCTTTTAGGGTGTTTTGTACTGGACAGTGTGTTCCAGCGCTACACACACACACACACACACGCACGCACACACACACACAGCCTGCTTCTCAGTGTTGGTGACGTCTTCGAGCTAGGAGGCATCATAGCAGCTCAATAAGGTCCCCACTCCTTGTGGAGGAATAAAACAGATTTTGAGGGCTTCCTTTCAAGATGCAGCTTTAAGCAAATTCTTCTTTAAAGTGAAATCTATCCAAACGTATTAATCTTTGTGAAAAGTATACTGGAGTCATTCCTGCAACCCTTTCCAAAATGCAAGTGCATGTTTCTATTCATGTTAAGTCTGTGTTTCTACATGGACGTAACCTTTATCTCTACCATCTCTATTGTTTAATTAAATAGATTTCAGTTCCAATAAAAGAAATGAGCAAAGCAGCATAATTAAAACTGTGGGGGTAATAGGAAACTCTTTCATTTATTTGTGTTTCTATTACACGTCTGATTAATTTGTAGCCATCTTGATTTGAAATCAAACAAATCCAACGTGTGTCTTACACTGTATACACAACTCTGTGCTACGTATTCAATTAAAATACTTTATTTTTTATTTTTGGGCCCTGCCTGTGTGTCATAATAGACATCTCACAGCGCAGATAAAATGATAAAAGCGAGTTCAGGCTTGTGTTGGAATCCATGCTGACACGGCAAGATGGGACGAAGACAGCCGAAGACTTATAAACCACACAAAAAAGCATCAAGCCACCATAACTCAACTGTATAGTAATCAAAGAGGAATCCATTTGTGCTAATCCCAAACCTGTGATTATCTGGTTATGGAGATATAGTTGCAATACCAGCCCTGTTACACCTACTTAGTTAAAATCACAGCAGGATCAAAGCTGAACTTATGCTACATGATTATTATTGGCTTGAGACCATAAGAGGTCATCATCAGCCGTGTTAGCATCAGTAGTTAGCACTGGGTATTATTCTGTGCAGGGGAAGCACTGGTAATCTCATTAAAACATTCACACATAGCGAGACAGTGTCTGTGGGTTTGAGAACACCCGAGCAGAAACACGCCAACATCAGCGGATTATAGGGGGACTATGGTCCTGATAAAATCAGCTTCTCCCCCCCCCCACCCAGTGAGGAGGAGGTGGAGATGCTCCACAAGCAGCTGGAGAGCTTAACAAGTCAGCTCCAAGCTAAAACAAAGCGCTGTGACGAGCTGATCTTGAAACTGAACGTTAAGGAGGAGGCCAGTCAGGTGTTGCAGGAGGAGATGGAGGCGCTCCAAAAGCAGCTGGAGCAACAGTGCAACGAAGAGCCCTCCCTTCAAAAGGACAACAACCAGTTAAACAGCACCCAGGTAAATAGCACTCAGGTCAAGGACACTCAGGTTCACAACACCCAGGTAAACAGCGAGGCTGATGCCCCAAACGTGGTCCAGACAACAGCTGAGGCGGAGAGAATCTCTCTGTGGAGGAGGTTTAAAAAGGCCATCACTCCACAACACCGTCGCCAATACAAGCATCTCAGGGGGCAGATGCAGGACCAGCAGTGACGACCTCAGCACCCCCAACCAGCCCAACTCCCCCACCCCCAGATCACACAGGCTGTAACAGGCTGCAGGGCAGCACAGCGGAACATGTGAAGTCCTGACAAACAGAAGCCTGCAGGTTTCTTTCTGTCAGGACGTCACATGTTCCCACTGTGTCTGCGTGGGTTTTCTCTGGGCGCTCCAGTTTATCCCAACCAAATAATTGGATAAAAATACTTCAATAAATGATTAAAAATAATAATAAATCTTCTATCTGAGTAGTTGGATTTCTGTAGAGTATTGTAAGGTATATGTATACTGTGTTTGCTGAGTATCAACTGTGTAAACAGGACAAAGTCAAAGTGTTCAAATGTATTGTCATTTTTAAAAAGCACTATGCACCATAAGGTATTTTAATTGTTCACCCCTTTTCAACCCTTTTTTTCTCCTTTGCACTCAGTGTCCCTCACTTATCAATCTGGTGTAGAAACCAGCACAACAAATGTAAGATTGGAATTCACTAAAGAATCACTGCTGTAGTATTAACAGTATTAACAGGCTACTTATTATTGGGATGGTAGCTTGTAGAGCATCATTTTGTTCGTAAGTGGAAAAGACAGAGAAACTGAGAGTCAGAGAATGAGAAGAAAATGTTTAGCTTAATAAAGAGAACCTGCAGTATTCACATGACTCTATTCATGGCTGTGTGCTGAAGCTGCAAACAGACAGCCTCCAGCTCCATCTTGTATACATGCATGTCGTCTCTTTTATTAGTGGGCACCTACTCATTCACACATACACACACACACACACACACACACACACACACACACACACACACACACACACACACACACACACACACACACACACACACTGCACCAGTGAATCAGCACAAAACATAACTTTGAAAAAAGAAAGAAGTGGTTTCTGAGACTTCCTCTTTTCAGGTTTGCAAACAGAAGAAGAGACGAGAGAGAGAGAGACACATGATGGACAGCAGGCAGGATGATGGGCGAACGAGGCCCAGGAAAAAACAACAAACTGTTTAGAGTGATGTTTGGCAGGCGTTGAATCCTCTTAAGGACCATGTGCCTGCTCGTCATCACTGCGTCTGCACAAAAACACACAAACACTCAGCTCAGTACAGTCAGTTATATAAGAGTTCATATAAGCTGGAGGACTGTTAGCAGGCCGTTTAACAGCTAAAGAAAGGAGCCGTAAAGAGCTTAAAAATTCTCCAGTCAGCATGAAAAACAGTTAAAACAAAGGTCGACGTCACAGATCTGATTCAGACGCCTGAAGGTCAGTGCACGACAAGCAGCTTCCACAAACTTTAATCACTTCAGGTCAAGGCCTGTGAGCAAGAGCCCAACTCCTGACTTAACATGGGACTCACAGCAATCTCCTGCTCAGCTTTTCTTTAACGGTATGGTCACACCTACTTTTTAGAATCATTCTTTTGGACCCCCCTCACTTTCACCATGTCAAAAAGTCAACAAATCTGTCTCTCCACTCTGCAGAGCGATGTGCAGTAGCCTGTGCTGGTCCTGAGCGGTGAACTGAACGGGTACATTTGCTACTCAGAAATTAAAATATGAGTGTAGTTCCTTCTGGAGACAGAACAACTGTTCACGGGCCGGGAGTTGCAGAGCTGTGCGCCGAAGTCGGACACGCATCCGGCATGGCTCCGGCTTTCGCAGTACCAGCCTGATCTGTTTTGTTTTCTATGTTGGGACTACCCATGTTTTCACACAATGCTTTTATTCTGACATTTTTGTCCTGAACAGTTACTTAATACACAAAGCCACTTGCTTGTAGTTCAGCTCTCTCTTGGGGTCCCTGCTAAACGTTTGTATTTAGTCAATAAATATTTATGCAAAGCCACAAAGATATCTGTCTTTGAACATAATACAGCTTAACACGGAGGCCTCAGAACCTGGAGGCTTTACTAGAACAGAAATGCACTTTGAGTACAGCTGTCTAATGTCTAATAAATTGTGACCTTGCATGATGCTTATTCATCACAAAATCGTTTTGTTTTCATGACTTGAAAATAAAATGACTTTGGTGCGCTGGTAGCGTAGTGGTTAGTGCGTGCACCCCATGTGCGGAGGCCATGGTCCTCCTGGTGGCCGGCCCGGGTTCAAATCTGACCTGTTGCTCCCTTTCCTCATGTCATTCCCCAATCTCTCTCTCTCTAAGATTTGTAACTCTATCCGCTGTCCTGTCTCTAAATGAAGGCATATAAATTCAAAATTAAACCTTAAAAAGACAGCTGTCATGATTAACTTCACTGCACTTTAACTGGCTTCTTCAGGTTTCTGTCCACTGTAATGTTGTAGCTTCATTTGTTTTGAGTAAAAACAAAGAAACATAAAAATGAGGAAGTGCAGCGTGTTTTGATTCCTGACCTTTTTGTTGTGGTCTCCTGGTGAAGCGCCCACTCGCACAGAAACACCCCTGACATCCAGCTGTCCGTCATCTGTGGGTGGGCGGGACCTGACCTATGACGGACACTCATCAGAAGATATTATCCTACAGAAAACAGTGGGTGTCCATCTGTAGTTAAAAACAATCCCTGACTTTGACCTTTAATGAGAAACACACACACACTTACTGTTTTATGAAACCTTTGTGGAAGCAATGAGTATTTTATGACCTCACACAAACCTCATTAAATGATTCCTGTTCTTTTTTTCTTTGTGTTTTGCTCTATTTATTTATTTTCTTCCCTACTGTGTTCCCTCTTTCTTCAGTTTTGCTTCCCTCTGCGTGCACTAGTGGATCCTTTATTTAGCTCTTCTTACATGATGTTTGACCCAGAGACATTTGTAACCACAAACAAAGCATCACAAGGAGACAGTGGGTTTTTTTTTAAATAGTCACAGGGATACCAATAACAATATAAATAAAGAGCACATGTCACTCTGCTGTTCATCTCCCTTCACTGGCTCCCAGTTACTGACTACATCAAATTTAAAACTCCACTAATGGCTTAAAAAACAGCCACAAAGACGGCTCCTCCTTACCTAAACTCTCTCATCCAGGTCTACACTCCCTCCTGCACACTACACTCTGCCAATGAAAGGCGTCTGATCCAACCTTCACAACAGGGTCCTAAGACGCTAACTAGACTCTTCTCCTCTGTCGCCCCCCGGTGGTGGAACGAACTTCCAAACTCCATTCAATCTGCAGAGTCCCTTTGCACCTTTAAGAAAAATCTAAAGACCCAGCTTTTTCATGAAGACCTACGATCTTAATGATGATGATGATGACATTAAGGTTGGTTTTGATGCTGATTAGAACTCTGAAGAACAGCTGTGGATGTTGTGCTCTGCCTCTGATCACTTCCTGTCAGCACCTGTGTGTCCGATCAGACTTAAAGCTGTTTGTTTGCACTTCCTGACCTCCTCCTCTCTAGATCTTTGTTTGTGTTGTACTTACTCTCTGATGTTCGTCACTTTGGATAAAAGCGTCTGCTAAATTAATTGTAGAATGGTAGAAATAACTTTATTTAAATAGAACCATTAAAAACAAGAGTTTTCAAAGTGCTATGACAAACAAGCGAATCATGAAATTCAGTCGGCGACAAAAAGAACTCAAACTCATCACCAGGCAGCGAGACAGGACAAAGAGTTCAACCAAGAGCTCCTGAAACATAAAAACACAGACTGCAAACAGAGGAAAGTAAGCAGCATGGAACGAAATGTATTCAATTAAAGGGAATCATTAAGTTAAAGCAATAAAGGGTAAATGGACTTCAGCTTGTATCGTTCTTTTCTAGTCTTCTGACTACTCAAATCGCTTTTACCCCGCAGGTCACACCTACACATTCACACACTGATGTAAAGTGACCATCAGCTGCAACTTGGGGTTTCTTGAACGCATCGGACATGCGGCTGCAGGAGCTGGGTGTTAGCAGAGTCAGTTTGCACAATGATCCTGGCGTGCATACCCACAACTACACCGAAACATTTACGGAGGAATAAACACACTTTGGGGTTCTGCCTGAGCTGGATCTCACACTCTCTCAGGAGGGAGAAAACTTGACTGACACACTTCACTTGACAAACGTGCGCACTTCAACTATGAATACCAGCGCATATCATTGGTTGCTGTCACTGTCACTTATAGATCCATCCAATTGAGAGCACACATATTTCCCTTTATGTCAACACTGGGGATCGAACCCCTGACCTTCGGGTTGAGAGAGGACAGGCAGCTCTAAAGCTTCTTGGTTCTTTTTATACAACATATCCGCAAAGATGTCCCTATTCACGTTTTTATAGCTCTATTTCGTTTAATTCATGTTATATTGTTTTTCTCTCACTAAACTCAGTACAGTGACAATAGATTTCATTCTGATTCTGATATCAGAAACATGAAATATTGATTCTTGCAGTTACTAAAGCTGATTTAAAACAACTGAAATATCCATTAAAACCAGCTAATGAAAAGTTTCTCTTCTTATGTCTGAATGCTGAGTTGTTCCAGATGGTTTGTGTTGTGATGCTGGTAAATAAACACACACGCACACACACACACACACGCACACACAGGGTTCATCAGCCCGCAGTTTAACACAGTCTAATAGACAGAAGAATGAAACTCTCAGGTCTCTCCGAGGAACACACAGAAAACCTTTTGTTCCGTGTTTATTCACTTCCTGTTGTGTTTCAGACTTTCAGGAGTCCGTCGGCTCGAGGTCGTCGGCCCGGTTTGAAGAGAAAAAGAAAAAAACAAAAGACGAGTTTCTGCTGCTGCGAGCTGAGGTTAATGTCACCAACCACAGAAACAAATATTCTTCTTCATTTCCTTCTTCGTCTCCTTATTTCTCCACCTTTCCTTCACTTTCTCCTCCTTTTATTCACGACCTACACTTCACTTTGTTGCATCTGTTCCTTTTATAGCTTACTTCATTGTTCTTTTCCTCCTCACCTCCTAGTTTGTGTCCATGGATGTCCTTTTCCCTCTCCTTTCCACTATCTCCTTTTTCTATTTATCACAACCTTCCTTTACTCTTTCCTCAATCTTTTATGACTTTGCCTCCTCTTTTTGTTTACTCCTCCTTTCTGTCCACTCTTCTGTTTTTCTTTTCATTCCTTTTCCATAAATCATCATTTCCTAACTTACCTCCTTTATTGTTTTTTTTTACATTACATTTGACCGTGGATTTCAGGAAAAATCCTTCTCTCATCTCCCCTGTTGTCATAAATAACCAGTTTGTGAAAGGTCACGTGATGCAAAATACACTTCACCGTGTTTTTCTTACACTAATAAGTGTCTCTAGTCTGTCTACAAACCCCCCAGTTATGAGAAAAATCCATCCTCTCTGTCTTCTGCCTGCAATTAGAAAAAAAAATCACGTTTCGTTCCCTCTGAATCTTTGTCAGGTGTGTTCAGAGGGACTGAAAAGTTGTGATTTTATCTAATATATTTGTGATGCTTAGCAAGAGGAGTGTGCCGGATTTTTTTTGAAGTGATAGTTTGTCGTCCTACACACCTATACCTCATGGATAGTTGGATTTGAAATACCTCCTTAAAAACGGTAAATGAGTTAAGTTGTCATTTATCATCTGCAGGGCCTTGCTGTCTTTCTGCTCTGTGATTGGCTGCACAGTGTGATATCATTAGTAGCTCAGTCTGTAGGGACTTGGGTTGGGAACCGGAGGGTCGCCGGTTCAAGTCCCGATGCGGACCAACATATGGAAGTTGGTCTGGTAGCTGGAGAGGTGCCAGACCACTTCTCGAGCACTGCCGAGGTGCCCTTGAGCAAGGCACCGAACCCCCAACAGCTCAGGGGGCGCCTCCCGTGGGGGCTGCCACCGCACTCTGATATCTCTCCATTAATGCATGTCCACATGTCTCGTTGTGCATGTGTGTGATTCAGGCCTGTGTGTGTGAGAAGCATGTCTCTCAATAACAGAGTGCAAACCAGAATTTCCCCCTTGGGGATTAATAAAGTATTACATTTCTCATTTTTGGTTCTCAAAGGTAAATGGACTTGAGCTTGTTTAGCGCTTTTCTAGTCCTCTGAAGTTGAATGTCTTGCCCGAGGACACATCGGACATGTGGCTGCAGGAGCTAGGGATCGAACCCCCGACCTCTTGGTTGAGAGGTGACCGACTCTACCAACTGACCCACAGCAGCGGGAAGGTTGCACACATCCAAGCAAAATGCATACAGGTGCAGGACAAAAATGTTGTATTAACTGCAGAAAAATGAGATAAGTCTGCACACTGTTCAGCTCTCAATGAGCGACTTTATTAAACGGGAAAAGTTTCAGTCCAAAAGGAAAATCTTATTTGATTTTGTAGGAGGTTTTCTGACTTCTTGGATTGGAGCTTTACAAAGTTCAGAGACCTTGTTTTGCTGTCTGTACCTTCAACCAATTATTAAAGTGACATAATGAGTGAAAAAAAAATGTATAAAGATAAGAAGACATTGATCAAGTTGAAAGCACCAGAACTGGTCTTTAGCCAGAGTGATGGTTGTTGTCGGTGCCTGACGCTGCCATGGCCACAGCAGCACAAGGTCAGGATCTTTAGTCATGACATTTACTGTTTTGGTGAGCCATTCCTCATCAGATATGAAGCCTTTAAAAGCAGCCCTGATCTGTGATAATCCCTCCACCATCTTAATCCCCAGTAAAAGTGAGGGAAATGAGCATGTGATTGCAGGGGCTGATGGGAAACCCACAGTGGTGTGTTTGTTTAGGTGACATTTTCAGATTCAGTCTTAGCATATGACTACCGAAGTCAGCTGAAAAGAAGGTAATAAGCAGTCAGTAATTTCTAAGAACAGCCCACCTTAATGTGGGCTCAGAGGCCGAGGGCATGCAGGGGTCAACTGGTTTGGGATCTTTATGGTTAAGCTGATTGGACCTCATGCTAGGCGGCTAATACTAGCGGATAACGAGCACCGTGAAGGCATACGGTGTGAGGTAGGTCATGAAGAAGTAATCTACTGGCTTTACCTTGACCTTCTTTACCACCCAATCACATTTAACTCACAGACTGCATTGAAAACAGGGGTCAAACAGAGGTCAAACAGAGGTCAACAAGGGTTCAGTACACCACTGTTATCAGGTGCTTAAGGTCTAATGCATCCACACGGCTATATCCAAAGAGTCTGTATGCTTAAACCTGACTAGTTTCATTATTATCCTTGAATACACTTTTGTAGAGTGAGGGGTTCAGATATAATTTAATGAATGTGTGTTTATAGTACCAACATGGAGTCAGGATGTAGTTAGCCTAGCTTAGCATAAAGAATGTAAAAGAGGGAGAATCAGTTAGCTCGGCTGTGTCCAACCATACAGCCACCAACACCTTGAAAGTTTATCATTAAACAGATTTGATGTTTTATTAGAAATCAATACAGAAACTGAAATATACATATTAAATACAGGCGGCTGTGGCTCAGTGGTTGAGTCGATCATCTCTCAATGGGAAGGTTGACAGTACGAGCTACTGCAGTCCATGCACTAAAGTGACCTTGGGCAAGACACTGAATCCCAAGTCGCTCCCGGTTGCATAGCCAGCGGCGTGTGAATGGATTAGTACTGATGGGCAGTTGGGCACTTTATGCAGTCACCTCTGCCATCAGTGTGTGAATGTGTGTTTGAATGGGGCTCTTGCTGACTTCCTTCTCGGCCTGAAAGCTAGCCTATCTGTCGTTACTTAGCAGGGCCTGTTAATATGAAATGCTAGGCTAGCTAGGAACAGCCGCAACCCTGAGATTGATTGACACATGTACAGACAAATCAGTATTGAACTTTGACTCGTGGTGCATTTGTGATGTTTTCCATTGGTTAAAACAGAAACAGCCTTGGAAACTACATTGATTGACATGTATACAGACAAATCAGTGTTGCAAGCATGGTTTATTGTTTTGGTATTGCAAACTTCCTCGTCTGCATAGACGTATCTTCTGTCTGCACTCCAGCCAGTCTCCATGCTGACCTGCATCTCCTGTTCTCCTAGTATTGACCTCATGCTGAACTTTCCCTTTAACTCTGTTGAAGTTCTATTTTGCACTTTTATCTTACTGGTCTGTCTTAAGAAAGCTGAGCTCGACTGTTCACGACATATTCTAAGAATGTTTCCGTCTTAAATGTCATTTTGATTTATGTTCTTTCTATTCTGCTTCACTGCCTGTTTTGTTCTCTGTGTTTGTTTGTTTTTCAGTACATTTGTCACTCGGTGTCATCTTTGGCCTTTTCTTTTGTTGTTGTTTGTCCATGAGGACATTTTTTTTTTAGCCCTTACTTGTAAAGATTGTGTTTGGAGAACGTTAAATGGTTAAACAAAGAATTTAAAGCTGGCTGTTCTTTTTTTTTTTTTACCTTAAAACTCAGAAGAAGAAGTTGGGGACATTATCTATGTATTATGAACAAATTAAGTCAAACTTTTTTTTTACTTTAAAGCCTCATTTCCACCTAAATAAACCAGGAACTAGTTAAGGTTATTTTGGCCCACTGATGTTCGCGTTTGTGCTGCGGTCTTAAAAGCTCCAATTTTTAAGCAAATGAATCAGCTAACGGACCGACAAGCTTTTAAATGAAAATATTTTAATTTTTTTTATTGTTATTTTCGAGTCTGTCTGTCTGTCTTGAAAAACTAAGCACGCTTCATAATCACGTAAAGCCATGTATGTGTTGTATTACGACGTGACGAGAGGTAACCGTGCTCAGGCCTGGTTAGTCCTGGAGCAGCGTGAGTGCAGGCCAGCGGGGGAATGGAGAGGGGGGACAATCGTGCTTCAGCACCGCCGGACAACTTTGCCTAGTGTGAGTGCGCCCTTAATGGATATAAAAATAATGTCATCATGCCTAATTTAGTCCCTGGTCCCTGTGGCTAAAACGCCTCCGAAGGGTCATAGTCCCTGGTGAAAAGTTCCTGCGGTAAGAACACATCTCAAATTAACCTCACACAGTGGCTCTTTATGGATGTTTTTACAGTGTAGGGAGCTGGAGGAGACGGCTGACAGACACACAAACAAATGATATATCAGATGTTTTATGAACTGGGAGAGTTAGAAAGAAAAGCAACAGCCCCTCATTGTCTCCTCAAACCAAACATGAATCAAAGTGAAGCTCTGACGTCAACACACCAATAGACCTCAATACAGAGCTCTGCAACACGGCAACTCACTGAAAAGATGAAGGTGGGATTTGTCACAACGGAGGAGGAAGGAAGGAACGTTGGCAGAGGCAGTGGATTAATAATTCCCAATAACTGTCTTCCCAGGACAATTTTGAGGTTGTTGGACCTTTTTCTTTGACAGTTCTGGAGTCTAACCACTCTGCTGATTAATTTATGTTCACATGGGTTTTAGTGGGTTGCATGAATATTGTGGTGGCTCCAAACTTACCATTTAGAACCTCAAAGTCAAACAACATCACAAACTAACCACTCAATCAGGAGAGAAGGGATCCTTCCTTCAATACTTTCAGACACTAAAAGTAACAATCTCAGCCTCTCAGTGGCAAAAGGCCACGTTTACACAAAAACGATCCTCGCTAAACTGAATTGTTTTTTGTTCTCAAAAATATTTAGTGTTCAGACGACAATGCTTTGATAACAACTGCCGTACACGACCAAAAACGCTGTAGAATACATGCCGATCCAGTAGTTGGCGGTGTGACTTTCTAGTGAAGCAACACGTCTGTGCACATACTCTTCCTTCCACAGAGCGGTGAGGTGTGAAGACACAAAAATGGCTACCGCATGAACATCGGTGTGCACAAACGATGAGATGGGGTTGCTACTCCAAGTGACCCTACACTACAAAGCCAGTAAGTTTCAAGAAAATGTTGACTGGGTAGTTGGTAGCTGGCTGCTTCTGGGCCTGAGCCTGGCCTGGTGGTAGTAGCTGGCTGCTTCTGGGCCTGAGCCTGGCCTGGTGGTGGTAGCTGGTTGCTTCGAGGCCCGAGTCTGGTGCTTGTTAGCTTCAGTTTCCTTAATTCACAAAATGTTCACTTTCGGTCAGAAATGACACTCCTACTTGATATAAGAGAATACTTAACAGTAAGTGATTCTGACAGATTCACTGCTGCTCCTTCCCTCTGATTTTCATCGGACTCCAAACTCTGTACCTCTTGCTGTCCAAAACTCCAAGAAAAAAAAACTCCTCCACCTTCTCCACCCCCACAGATCAGAGCTGGCTGTTCCGTGCGCCCCGAGGAACGTCCTGCCTCAGTTCTAGGTTCGTCTTTTTTTTATTTGCTCCCCCTCTTGAATTCTGTTCACTCTTGAAAGGTTTTGATGATGAACAGCCATACAGCACTATCAACTCTGCTGGGAGGAGGCCAAGGGGGGAGTGAGGGAGGGGAGTTGTTTGTGGGGGATAAGGCGAGGGTCCAGGCACTGACTTCAGGATTAGTTTCTTTTAGTGAAATGCAACAACATTAAATCACTTCAAACACATGAAATGAAGCTGCAGACCAGAGAGCCCTGGGAGAATGAACAAAAACGTTTACAGAGCCAACAGCTGATCACACACAGGGAGGGGGGGGCATTCCAATACTGCGCAATAATTCCTTATTTCCTTCTTCCGTCCTCCGTCCCTCTGATTTTCTGTCTCCTATAACTCATATTCTCCTACTTTTCGAAATTCCTTCTTAAATTTCTCTACCTCGTAAGTCCTTCCCTTTGCCTCCTTTCCTTCCCTATTTCCTTTATCTCCTGCATTTCAATAACCCAACAAGTATTTTTGCTCCTTTCCTTTTCAATTTCCGATGGGCGCACTTGCAATAGGCCCAGTTGCTCCAGGCCAAACCACACATGAAATCCTATGCGTCATCACGACATAATTCGACCCACACATGGCTTTAAGTCATCATGTGGCGCCCTTTACAAGACGCACGGTCTCAGAGTCATCAAAATTGAGAACAATACAGAGAACATCACTGCAACTTTACTGACTTTGTGGCTTATTTTTAGTCGTTTTGGTTGGATACAACCCTCTAACACTCCTGGATTTTTCGATTATTCAAGATGGGGATCGATTAGTTGTCATGTCCACGTACCCGTGCTTGTGCATGAGCAATCGTACCGTGCAGAAGCACCTCTTCCAACCGTGCCAGGGCCATGGAAGTGTACGGAGCACTCACACTAGTCACACAAACCCAGCTTTGTCAGTCAAACGAGCTATAGGGCACGAAAATTGCTTTCCTATCTAATCTTTTCCTTCCCTTCCTCCTTCCTACACTTTTTCTACCTTTCTTATGCGCCTTACTTCTCTCTGTTTATTTCTGCCTTTCTCCCTTCATTCCCTGACTTTAAAACTTTCTTTTTGATGTGCTTTTTTCCTTCCTACCATCCTCTTTTCCATCTTGTCTCCTTCCTTTTTTCTTTATATCATACTGACAAACTTTCTCCAACCATCTCCCTCCCTCACTCACTCATAATTCCTTTCCTATGCCTTTTATTGTCTCTTGTCTTTCTCCTCATTTTCTTTCCACCTTCCTCCTTTCCTTTCCTTAACTCTTCTCCCAGTAAGCTCCTTTTCTCTCAAACTTCCTCTTC
Source organism: Tautogolabrus adspersus (assembly GCA_020745685.1). Taxonomy (NCBI): domain Eukaryota; kingdom Metazoa; phylum Chordata; class Actinopteri; order Labriformes; family Labridae; genus Tautogolabrus; species Tautogolabrus adspersus. Next base: position 33,088,502 of record CM036535.1, on the reverse strand, counting down.
TCTTTTCCTACCTGGAACTTTCTCTCCCGTCTCTTCTCTTCCTCCTCATTTTTTCTCTCGCTCTCTCTTTTCCATCTCCTTATTTGCTTTCCTCACTTCTTTTATGCCACTTTTTTATCCTCTTTTCCACACTCCTCTGCCGCTCTTCTTCGTGTTCGTCTTTCGGTGCTTGATGGTTGCACAGTGTTGCCTCATGCAGCAGACCTGCGGAGACAGATCAGAAGCAGCTCTAACTGCTTTAGTCATGACTTTCTCTCCAACAGCCTGAACGCTGCCGTCTTTAATATTTCAGGCGTCTGCTGCCGGCTCGGCATTATCGCACCATGATGACATTTAGAGGCGAGGAGGTGTAACGCTGCTCCAACACGACCGCAGGACACAAACAGCGGATGAAGAGAGAAGAAGAAGAGCTACTTACATCCTTCAACTCTGCTCAGGATGTCAGTAATAAGATCGTTTTAGGTTAAGAAAAGTTAATGCATGTTATCAGTTACAAATTTTCGCCATCATTTTTCGTTTATTCACCTCTTCAAGACCCGTCACACGGTCAGTAACCCGTCAATGTGACAAGAACTTTTCATAGTTTGACACATCATGCATTTAATGTGCTATTCTTTCATCATCAATTCAGAAAGTCTTCCATGCATTTTTGGGAGGCTACAAATTACAAACAACAGAAAAAAATTGCTGTACGTCCGACTAAAAGCTGCTTATTTTTATTGTGTTTTTAAGAACGCCACTCTCTGATCATATTTGTTGTTACAAGGCTGGTTTGTTTATTGGGATTTCAGATCTCTTAACATCAGCGTGACCTGACTTGCATTAAATTAGTAAGAAAAATGAAAAAGTTTGATGCAAATCATGATACGGAAAAACCGTTAGTGCTTACAGGCCGCTATTTTCTTATCACTGCTCTACATGATCATTATCTCCTGCATGGAGGCAGAATTACTGGATGACTGAGCACTTCTGCAGAAGATTTACTTGATGGATCGAACAAGAAGAATGTTTGTTTCTGCTGTCTTGATGCAGGTTGTGATGCAAATACATGTAGCCAGAGCAGAGTTGACTAGAGCTGTTTTCAGATAATGCACTAACAATTTCTAGAGAATTTCAGGACTGCTAGTCTGCTTACTGATAGGAGGGGGGACGGGGGGTCTCCTGAGACAAGCATGAAGTAAGGAAGTAAGAATGTGGCAGGGATCGTAGCGGTTGCGTGCAGAGTCTATGGTCGTGCACCGATCGCAGGGAACCCCCTCCCACTCACTCATGAATACTCCTGATTATATCCTTCTGCGTTCACACATCAGCTCACTCTGTGGAAAATACTGAGGGGCTGGAAGGAGAAGCTCGGGATAAAGTCAGAGTGAAAAGTTCAGATGTGTGCGTTCACACATGAAGCTCAACCTGAGACCTTCAGGAGTTTACAGGAGTGTTTTTTACAGGAGTGTGAAAGCACCATGACACAGTTGTACATCTGTTTGTAAAACCTTTTTCGCACATGAACGCCCAACTTTTCAAGTTCAGTCGATTTGGTTTTGGTGAAAAGGGTTTCTGGGTAATGTGTCGTCCAAAATGGTGACTGTTTCTAGTTTAAGATCACTAAAACATAATGATGTTTGTGCAATACAAATGCAAGAGTAAAATCAATATACAGACATCTGATGTGTACAGAAGATTATAAAGCAGAGAAGCAGAGAAGCTCTGCTTTAACGATGCCTGCTTGCTCACAGTAAATGTTCTCGACTATTACCTTCTGCGTTCACACATCATTACTTCACAAAGACTTTCACCTGGGGGCTTTCAGGGGAAAGTCAAGATAAAGTTGGAGTTAACGGATTTAGACATTTGCATTCACACATGTATCGGCTTGGTCAATATCAGGACACTTTCAGGAGTGCATTGCATATGTGAAAGGGGCTTCCATATGATACCTATCACCCTGCAGGTTTAGGGTTAAACCAGATGTCCCTCTGCCCTAATAAACATTTCCTGTCCCTCTTTGTGGAACTTTTTTACAGCATTTTCTGCAACAGGGTCTCCCATCAGGCCTTTCATGGAAAAGTCAAATGAATGGTTATCCTTTAGATTTTTCGGTTTAGCCCCTGATATCATGTCTGAAGGCAAATTGCTTCCAGGGAAGGATCTCAACTTAAACTGAAACATAGACCCTCCAGAAGAAACCATGAACTGCAGCATCTTGCACAGAGGAGAAAAAAACTCTTGGCTCCCTCCTGGAGCAGCAACTTGAAGGAAGGTCGCACTATATGTCAGGTGGCATGTCTCCAAAATAAAAGTATTAGACCTACTTCTTTGCAGGCCCACCATGATCAGGGGCCGTCTTCAGAGGCAGTTGAATTGCAAAATTGTATTTGTATGGAAGCGAGTCATCAGAAAGTCCAATCTCTGTGATATCAGAGTGTCTGCACACCTCCTCCCGTAAGATCCAGTCATTCAATCTTTATCTTTATTTATAAAGAGCCAATTAATCACAAATGTTATTTCAAGACACTTTACAATAAGAGCAGGTCAAAAACCTCACTCTTTGTTATATTATCTACAAAGAAAACATGAATCCATCCTGAGCACAAAGCAACTTTTAGCAAAGTTACAGTGGAGAGAAAAAAACTTCCTTTAAGAGGCAGAAACCTCGAGCAGAACCAAATGTTGAACAGCCGTCTGCTGAAACTGTAACTTTATCAGCTTGATGTCAGACACAGTCAGATTTATCAGTTTGGATATGAAACACAGTCATCTACTTTGTCGGTTTTAGAAAACTGACAAAACAAGCCTATCCCTCGTGGCTTCAGGTAGTTTCTATCCATCCGTAATGAAATGCACCTCCTTGCATTGGACACTAGGAGGCGTCATCCGTATACTAACAGATCTATGGACACCAGTCACATTCATAAGTGGATATGAGCAGTGGTGTAGTGGTACCAGAAGAAGTGTGTGTACGCTTAATTATCCCGCTAAATGTTTTTCTTTAAGTGGCCCGTCCAGCGGAGGATAAACTGCCTCTGTTATAAACAGTGACTTGTGTATTTACTTTGTGTGTACTAGCCAATTAGAGACAGGGAGGGTCATCCCTTCACCACCCTAGGAAAAACATTTGCAGCATACTGAATATTGTCAGTCAATCATTGGTGTGAATCAGAGGAGATTTAGAAGTGGGTATACCTGTGTATACCCTGAAGTAGACCACTGGATACGAGGCGTCAAAGACAGAGACCCCCAGCTTACTAGTTGTATTAACTTTGTCTAAGGCTACCCTATATGAATAATGGATATAATGGGGCCCAGATGGCCTAGCGGTTAGGTCGTGCCCCATGTAAGGAGGCAAAAGTCCTCCAAGTGGGCGACCCGGGTCAAGTCCGACCTGCAGCATCTCATTCCTCACTCTCTTTCATGATTACCGTCTCTATCCACTGTCCGATCAAATAAAGGCAAAAAGGCCCAAAAAATAATAATTGATGGCGCACAAAACCTGCTGAATCGTCTTCACAGCATTTTCATTATTGTTTCTGTTACAGACATTCATGACTCACAATCTCTGCAGGAAAGAGCGCAAGAGTTTTCATCCATCACCTCTTTGAAGGTCTGACAATATAAAGTCACTGTTAAAACGTGCTTATAAAATATTTTATGTTTCCGAGGCCTTGTGTCTTTCCTCTTCCAAGCTCCCTTTTTCTTCCTCTCGCTTTCCTTTCCTGTTTTGTATTTTCCTCTCCGGCCTCCTCTTTAGCTTTCATTGCCTTCTATTCTTCTATCCTTTACCTCCTTTATTTGGTCCCCTCCTCCACTTTAGCGTGAACTTTCCTTCTCTACCTCCTCATACCTATTTCCCTCACTTAAACCCTCTGCCTTCCCTCTCCTAACCCTTTCTACCATTTCACTTTCTTTCAGATCACCTGCAAACCTCCTTTACTTCCTCCTCCTTTTTGTTCCCCACTTCCTCTTTTCCATTCCCCTTCTCTCTCTCCTCTACTTCCTACCTTCTCTCCTTTCACATCCACTTTCAGTTTATTCTTTGCTTATCAAACCTCCTCGACCAGCTTTATCTCTGCAGCTCTACCTCCAGTCGCAGATGTTTCTCTGTGATAGATAAGTGTGGATTTGTGTGTTTGCATGCAGATAAAGAAAGGTGTGCTTAGAATTTTGTTTAAAAAAAGTTGAACTCCTTCATAACAACCGTGTCAAAACAACTTTATACACAAACTTCAACCAAACTCAGGCGTTAAAAAGTCTAAGTTTTCAGTGCAGAGAACGTCGCTAACGTTCGTTCTGCATGTTAAGTAGGATGTTGCGTCAGTCTGCAGCATCACACTGTTGGGGATTTTAAACTCAGGGCCTCTTGTTGGTGGATTTCCTGCTCTTAGATCAGCTAATGGATCAATAACACGTTGAGAAAATCCTCTTCATTAAAGTCTATGCTGAAAACAAACTCAATGTATCATTCAGATCAAATCAAAAAAGGTTTGATGGAAGTAGAATCCCTGACAACAGAAATATTTATCAAAATAAACTGAGAACTGTAGCTGTAAACATGTGATTATAGAGAGACAGCTGTGTAGTTAAAGGTGCATATTTCCCTGCAAACTATTCTGACGTACACAACTTTTAATCCGTGAGCAGAGAATGACACCTGGTGGTCAAAAGCAGTAGTGCAGTCTAATATTTCTCCTCACACTGAAAGCTACATTCTTTGACTTTGAATTCAAAAGAAAAAAAACATATATGAAACACAGATCATGAACACACAGGGATTGTTGCAAACCCATGCTCTCCATAATCCAAAATAAACTGTCCTCTTTTTTTCATTTTATTGTGCATATTTCTTTTGTTTGTCCTTCTTACAAGTTGTTTACAATACAATTCGATGTACTGTCAAACTTCTATTAATAGCCCTGCAAACTTTTATTTACTTCAGTGACCCTGCCTTTATTTGGGACAGGTTTCAATATGAGACGGATCTTTAATTATTTACAAACTAAACTTGTGCACGGCAAAGATAGGGACTATGAAATATTATATTCACACCAGAACCTGGAGCTGATCCCAGCTGTCATAGGGCAAGAGGCGGGGTTACACCCTGGACTGTTCTCCAGTTAATCACAGGCCTGACATATAGAGACAGACAACCAGCGACACTCACATTCACACTGTCAATTTAGAGTCACTAATTCAACATGCATGTCTTTGGACTGTGGGAGGAAGTACCTGGAGAGAACCCACGCACACACAGGAAGAGCCATAGACTGTAAATATTAATGGAAGAAGCCTGAGTGACGTCAGCCATCTGTTCCTGCAGGGGGCTCCGGAGGATCATCGGCAGCAGCCGCCAAGCTGGAAATCCTGTCTCAGCCTAACTTTCAGTCAACCTAACGACAGGCTGAGAGCTGGAGAAACCTTCTTGCTGTGAGGATACACAGCGCTCACCACTGGTGCAGCCCAATTGAGGATATCAATAAACAACCTAAATAAATCACTGATTTCATCTTGCTTTGTAAAGCAGCATGCAAACCTGTGTCACGGCCTGAACACGAGCATTATTCTGTCTTTCTTGGACAGATGTTGTAGTTCGTCTTTAGTGTCATGCTGCTCTTTCTCCTTATTTTTGATCCACAAACTATTTCAACACCAAATGCACGGAGGCCTCTAATCGAGACCTGCCCATATTTGTCATAACATACGGCAACACCAGGCAAGTAAAAGGGACTGGGCCTGAAATTGGGATGGGCTTGTATTTGGAATTTTACGGTAAATAACCTTAACTTTTGATTTGAATTTCAAGCAGCGAATTCGTTTCATAACAAAAGTGTCTGTTTAAACCGCATTGTTTTATTTAAAGTCACACTTTTGGGATGGATTCTGAACTCAGATTTAGGCATAAAGGCACATACTGAGCGTTGTGTTGTTTAAACATTTGAATTAGTGTGATCCAGTTACACGTGTTTGGTCTCCGTGTGTTTCTTTCCTTTCTCTCTGGAGCTGTTGTGTTAGTTTGTGTTTCCCTGCGCAGGTATTTGTGTTACTGTGTTCACCCCTGCGTGTTTCTAACATGCTGATTTAATATAAAATGACCTCATGTTTATTATTTTGCATGTTTACTTTTCTTAGCTTCCTTTTATTGTGTTTCTTTAGCACTTTCTCTCAACCCTCAAGGGGACGTTCAACACAGTTCAAAACGCACCCTTCTGATGTCATGATGATGTCATCCACTCAGCGGCTGCTGTGAGCAAACACTGAACTGACCCACACAAATGTTTGTCAGTGCCTGACACGTTTTCTTTTCAAACTGTGGTGACAGATGAAGTTCAGGCTGCCTGGAGCTCAAACTAGTTCAATATGACTCTGGTCCAAAGATGTTTTTTTTATGCTGTTAAAACAGAGTTCTGCTTTCACTCTGAGCCAAATGGGCTTCATCCGGCCAGGCTCATCTTTCCCCTGAGGTGGACCTCCTGCAGAGTCCTGCTGCGGCCCCCTGCAGAGCTGCTGCGGTCCCCACCCTGTCCCTGCTATCAGCAGGCACATTGGTCGTTTTTTTACTCTTTCCAAAACTCGACACACAAAAGAAAGTCACTAACACACTATTGTCAAATGAATTACTAAAAATGTCTATAAAACAAGAAAGTAAGCAAATTAGAATACATTACAAATTACATTATGTATGTAGCATTACAAATGATGAAGTGTTAGGTATACTGACAACACAGCACATACAGTATGTGAGGGGGTTTCTGGGGCAGCTTAGCGTTGTGCCCGACACTGACAGAGCAAACTGTGAGCCTAAATCCTCAGGAAGACGTTCTGGGGTGGACTGTTACGCAGAATCAAATTCTATTAAGGAAAGACTAATAAGGGAATCTGTGTCCGTCAGGAAGATAAGACTGTAGTTTGTTTTGTTCTGATCTCTGTAAAGCACTTTGAATTGCTTCATGTATGAATTGTGCTTTATGAATAAAATTGGTCTTGCCTGGCCTTCAGTGTCAATTCTAGAGTCTGTTGGTTGCACATTTTGAGCCACCGCTGTGGTTTCAAGTTTGTCAGCCCTTTGGGTCCCCTTACTGGCCCCAAGCTGTTGCCTGCCTTTTTTCCATCCCAGCTCTCTTCTGGCTTTTCTCTGACTCTTTTCCTTTGTCTCAACTATCTGCAAGTTCTTTTCCGACTCAGTTTTGACTGTCTGTTAACTTGAGGCTCTTTCACGGGTCTTACCAGCTAACTTTTGGCCTTTTCCTTGCTACCTCCTGACTCTTATCTTGGTCTGTCCCAGAAATCATCTTGCTCTTTTCTGGCTTATGGTTTTTTTTGTGGAGCAGTCCAGGCTATTATCTGCCACTGTCCCGGCTATATTCTTGCTCTTTACTGGCTTAGCCCTGGCTATAAAGTCCTAGTCATAGCTATAGTTCTGGCTTTTTCTGTCTCTGTGTTGGCTATTTTCTGGCTCTTACGTAGCTCAGTCTTGGCCACTATCCTCTGTCTGTGTCCTTTCTCACTGATGAATATCTCTGGCTATCTTCTTGCACTTTTATGGTTCAGTTCTGGGTATCTTCCTGTATATTCTGCATCAGTCTCTGCATCTTCTTCCTCCAGTCTGACTCTTCTCTGCTGTAGTCCTGTTTCTGTTCAGGAAACTACAAGTTACACTATCAAAGTGACCCTTAGTTCCCCATCTTCAGCTCCGTCCAGCTCTTTCAGAGTTCAGTTAGTTTAAAACCCCCTGAAGTGCAGCACTCGATCGTGTTACAGAGAGAATGGAGGATCTGTGTTTTCTGTGTGGTCCAGGGGGTCTCAGATTTGGATCTGCACAGACACTCAGCTTTCTGCAGAGCTGGGCGTTTGGTTTGAGTCGTGCACAAAACGTTTTTATGGATCACTGAGGGGGTTTATGAGTGATTTCAGGCTCAAAGAAAACAAATGACAAACCGATGTGAACTTTGGATGGAAACAGGATGCAGGGGGACTATCTATCTATCTATCTATCTATCTATCTATCTATCTATCTATCTATCTATCTATCTATCTATCTATCTATCTATCTATCTATCTATCTATCTATCTATCTATCTATCTATCTATCTATCTATCTATCTATCTATCTATCTATCTATCTATCCATCCATCCATCCATCCATCCATCCATCCATCCATCCATCCATCCATCCATCCATCCATCCATCCATCCATCCATCCATCTATCAAAAAGTCTATGAGGCGCTCTTCAAACAAGCTGGTTTTGTTCCTTCTCTTTGTTCCATCACATGTTTCGTACCATCTGAGGTCCAAACTGGTCTGTTTGTCATTCAATAAATCTGATTGGTTGAAAAAAATATCAGAAATTTGGGTGGTGGTCCTGAGGCTAGACCAGTTGAGAACCACTGGTGTAGACTAGCAGTACATTTAAATTTAACTACCCAAGAAAAGTACCAATATCTCACAGTGCAGCGTTGCCGCCACAGGATGTCGCCTTTTCTCTTCCTGTTGTAGAATCCACCAAAAAAAACACATTCGCTTTCCATTCCTAAGTTTTATCTTCAGCGGCCACCGTAGTCAAAGAATCAACATGGCGTCCGACAGTGACAGCGACGAGGATTTTGTGAGTTATGGGACTCCGCTGGAGCCTCTTGAAGAAGGTTAAGATGATTTTTAACACTCCTTTTTATCTGCCCCTTTCCCTTTAACCCTTCCAGTTGTTTCTTGGGGTGAATAAAAACCGAAACGTCTCCACAGGTCGATTTAAGCTGCTGAGCTAACGCGCAGCTAGCTAGCTATCATCAACCTCTCAGTTGTTAAACCAGACTTCATTTATCATTTTGCGTCCACAGCGTCTGAAGAGACATCTTCATATGTTTGTAGTTCAGAGCTGTAATGGAGCTACACTTTGCATTTGATGATCCGGCCACCGAGAGATTCTCAAACTAGCTTATAATTTAGTACAGAACTCAAATTGTGTTTTTGTCAGCATCTGAATGACTGAGTTAGATATTTATATTAGATGCTTGTGTCCACGCTGACATCCCGTACATCAGGATACTCTCCAATAAAATGATCAAATGAAAACATTATCCGCAGATCCACCACAAACACCCTCAGTCTACATAAAAACAAAGTCTCTGCTGTAAACGAGAGCTCGAATGATCAACATGGGTTTCCCAGCTAATCAGATTATCTAAGCAGCGGCGCTGCTTGTCAATAGCAAGGTAGGCAACTGCTTGGGGGGCCCCGGACCAGAAGGGGGTCCCTGAGGGTTCTCAAACTCAAACCAAAGCAGTTGAACTAAATGTGCACATTTTGCAAAGACAGTGGGAAACCTTCCTAAGGGGGCTCCATCTGACAGCACTCATTCTTGTTGCCCTGCTAAGCGTCGCATGCATTATTGCTGTGAAAACCAAAGTTTGTCAAAGAAAGTCGATGAAGAGGAATGATCCGTCTAAAGGAGAGAAAAAAAGAAACAGGAAAAAAGAGGAAGAGGAGAAAGCGTCGGGACACTGGCAGACATGATGGTGATGCTGGTTGAGGGCATCCCAATTGATTCTTGCTTAGGGCCCCAAGAGACTCTAAAATCGCCACTGTATCTAAGTGTATACAACAAAACCTGAGGGAGCTGACCTGGTAGATTTTTTAGTCATGAATGAAAACTGGAGTGTGATACCTCACAGACCGGGGATCCAGCACCATCTCCTCGTATTTACATTTATAACAAGGGTGTAAGCGTACCACCAACAAGTATTCATCAAATGCAGGACCCTTAAGAAACTGTTTTCTCATGTGTGGTTACCGTGTCTTCTTTCTCCTGCAGTGAAAATGTGAAATATTATGTGTACTGAACATGTGGATCTTTATTTGTGTATTCATTTTATTTGTGTTTGTTGTAGACGAGCCGCTGAAGAAACCCGTCCCGCTGCACGAGCAGACAGTGAAGGATGAGAAGGGACGATTTCAGAGGTTTCACGGAGCGTTCACCGGAGGGTTCTCAGCCGGTTATTTTAACACAGTCGGCACTAAAGAAGGTCAGTACGGCCAAATTGAAGGACTACAGCCTGTGTACATGGGGCATGATCATTAACCACTAGGCTACCGGCGCCTCCCTTTGTTTAGTGCTTTTATTGTAGATGTGATTGTATCGTTCTAGCTTTGACTCTTAACCAGCCGAGCATTCAGCTCATGCTGTACTTCTTGTATAAATTGTACATACACCGACCTATCATCCTGTGATTGTTGTGTTGTCGTCCGTCTTTAGGCTGGGCCCCATCGACCTTTGTTTCATCACGACAACAGAAAGCTGAGAAACAACATGTCCGACCAGAAGATTTCATGGATGAGGAGGTACAGCTGCCCCAATCAGAGCAAAATGTATCTCGTGAAACTTTTCATGTAGAGCATGAAAACTACTCTTTGTTATATTATTTACATTGAAAACAGTGAATGATCCTCTGTGTTTGTCAGAGTTCTGTGTCTGTTTATCTGACATTTGTCAAAGTTTTGAATATTTGGCCCGCTCCAGAAACTCTAAGAGTGACACCATCAGAGAAAGAGTCTCGCCAATTCTTTAACATTTATTTTACCCCTGAGAAGCGTTTTTTGTTTTCCTGCTAAAGTTTGAGTTTACGTGATATCATTCGAGCCTCTAAGGCCCCGTGTCCACCTAGCGTTTGTTACTGGCAGAAAAGCGCTGGCTGTGCGTTCAGGAGTGTTTGCATGAAGCGTTTGTGCGCTGAGAAAAAAAGCGCTGCACGTCCGTCCTGTCTCTATGACAACAGTCTGTTGACAACAGCCGCTGTATGACTGACACTGCTTCGTTACTTTTTACTGCATGTTTTATATTTGAGATTGTTTATATCCCGATCAGACACGGAGCGAGGAGGATGTGGGCACAAGACACGATCTGTACACGGCAAAACTACAGGGAATATAATACATTTGGAAAAGAGCACCGGTGACGTCAACAGCGCCTTTCTGAAAAGTTGAAAGATTTTCAACTTCAGCGCTCGGTGCGGCCGCACAAAACAGGCGGAGCACAATTGGTAAAAGATGCTGGCGCCTAGTAAAGGCGCTAGGTGGACACGGGGCCTAAAATAAGAGAAATCAAAGGCACACACGTCACTTGTTGCTGTGACAGTCCGTGTTGATAGGCTTCACTGATCTGCAGTAACTTTAATCTACTTTGTGAGTCAAGAGTTCGTATTATTTCAAACTGAGTGTTGATGATGTCTTTTTTTTAAATTTGTGCATCAGGACTTCGGTGAGCACGGCATCGCTCCCCGAGAGATCACCACAAGTCAGGAGTTCTCATCCGGTCGCAAAGATGTGCTCAGAGAGAAGGCGCGAGCTGTCAATGCTCAGGCGGCGCTGATCCCCGGAGACACTCTGCTGGAGGAGCTAATCGCTCCTGCCAGGTAACTGCAGACACCCACATTGAATCAATCCAGAGTCCGAGCACCTCCGTGAGTCTCTTCTGAGGTGTCTTTGTTTGCGTCTCAGGTTGTCCATCGGGGTGGAGCTGCTGAGGAAGATGGGCTGGAAGGAGGGTCAGGGTGTCGGGCCTCGAGTGAAGAGAAAAGCTCTCAGACAACAGACCGGTACGTCTTTGACTTCACTTCACAGTTTGTCCTCCTGCAGATTTATGTTGTGTTTTCATCTTCAACTTTTTCAGTATTTATCTTTCATTTTACATTAGTCTGAAAAGATTTTGATGATAAAGGGTAACTTTAAAGCTCCTGTGAGGACTTTTAGGCCTCCAGATTCTCGTTTTTGTCCCACAAGGGGAAATTAGAAGAACTTAGAAGACGTTAATTCTCTGCTGAACTTAAACGACTGCACATAAATGACATAAATAAAGTATTTTGTGCATTTCTTTTGGGGTGGTGGGAGGCCATGTGAATGGTAGGGGAAACACTGCATTTATAGAGATGCTTTTGTCTTGTATCATGAGTCCTTTAACTTTGCAACATTAGTTTTCTCTCTCCTCCTGACAGAAGGAAGTTCCAGAGTTTACGGCGTTGTGCTGCCCCCTGCTGGATCAGAGGACTCAGAGGTCGGTGTCCCATCTTGTCACTTATGGTTGGCTGATGTTTTTGCCTCTGGCATTGCTGAAAATGGTTGCAGGGCTTTTGGTGTAGTGAGATGAAAACTTGACCACCAATATATGATTTCTGGGCCAAGAATTCCTCCCCCATGTGCTGGTCATCATTTAGTCTGACTCAAATCTTTGGAGTGAAGTTAAGAGATGATGTCTTCGGCCAAATTGCTTTCTGTTATTTCACATCATTTGTAGAGCCTTGAAATAAATCAGGAATAAATCAGGGAAAGTTTTGTGATATTTTGTCAAAGTCAAAAAACAATCATTCATGCAAACTTTGAAAAAGTATGAAGCTGCTTCTTAAGTTAATTTCATGTTACTCTCTTTCTCTGACCACCAGGAGGATGATGACGATGAAGAGTTTGCTCCTGAAAACGTCACCTTTGCACCAAAGGATGTGACTCCGGTGGACTTTAACCCTAAGGTGGGGGTTCAGGGTCTCGGGTACCGCGGTCTGGACCCAGGCCTGGCTCTGCTAGGCGGAGGAGCTGCCGAACACATCGACCTGTTCAGACCGCAGTCTGACACGAGGAGTCGGCTGTTTGGAGGAGCACAGAGGGGCTCGCGGAGAGGAGGCGTGGCCGGGCAGGTGGGCTTGAATACGTTTTAACCGAAGTTGTGATGAAAGAGGAAGAAACGTTTCTATTGTAATTTTCTGTTGCTGGATCTTTAAACTGCAGGCGTTTGGAGTAGGGGCTCTGGAGGATGACGATGATGAAGAGGTTTACCACAGAGACTCCATGTCTCGATACGACACGGTGCTGGGAGGAGAGGAGCCTGGAGACGGCCTGTACGGCTGGACGGCTCCACAGCAGTACAAGAAGAAAGCAGGTAATAGAGCTTGGAAAAGACCCGAAGAGTTCTGGAAAGTTTGTTGATTACAGAACATCAGGCCAAAAAACCTTCAGACACAAAAGTGTTTGAACGAATCACTGAGGCCGACCAACTTATTGATTGAAAGGTTTTATTTCAAGCTGATGTTGACTAATCTCAGATATATCCGTCCCCTGTGAAAAACTTCTTTTCATTCACCTTTTTAAAAATGTTCTGAAGAAGAGAATACTCACCTGGATTTTTCTGTTCACAGATAAAAGTAAAGATGCTTCGTATCTCGGCAAAATCCTGGAGGGTTTCACTCTGGCCCAGAAACCAGTCAGGGAAAAAAATGTAAGCGACTTCAAATATCTACTCATCCTTCCCTGACAAGTAAACTGTGTTACTAACGGGATTCTCTCTGTCTGTAGATCTTCCCTCCCCCTGATCTGCCCCGAGACTATCGCCCTGTCCATCATTTTCGACCGCCAGTCGATGTTACGAGTCTTTCAGGGGTCAGTCCCGCTCTGGCCGAGGCTCTGAAAACCTCCAGGGGCCACATGGTCATCAAAGAGGAGCCTGAACAAGGAGGACGTCACCAGCTGGACTCTGGCCAGAGGAGGGCGCTGCTGGGAGAAGACACATTGCAAGGTAGTAATAAGTGTCATAGTCAGCAAATAAATGGATGATGAAAATATGGACAGACTTCAGTTTAAGAGTGAGGCAGAAATACTGTGAATCTGCATCTTAAATAAATCTATACTGTTGTTTGTATTTGATCCAAAGAAGCCAAAATCAAATAAACTTTGTCCACTTTATCCTAAATCTGGATCAGGTCCCAGTTCAATCATGGAGCTGCTGAGGCCTGAAGACAGAGAGCGACTGAAAAACCTCCGCAACTCTTCCAACGTTCCCACCACCAAAGCCCCGACCCCACTCTCCCAGGACGCCTTGAAGTCGGCAGTGACATTGGCGGGGTCACTGGCAGCAAAGGCAGCTGGCTCCGCCGACCACGGGCAGCAGCAGGAGGCTCTAGCAGTGTGGAGGGGAATCGAGACCACTTCACAGACCTTCAGACCATTTGAGAAGAACCCCAGTAAACAGGCGCGCTATGAAATGTACCTGAACGGCCTGAAACAGGGAGACAAAGGTAAGAAACTGGGTCTTAAATCCCCAATTCTGCAGTATGTTCTTCAGACGACACATTTCCTCCTGCCGAGTTTAGACTTTCAAAAACAGGGGAAATTACTTTTACACTCTCTTATTGAACATGCTACATATACTGAAAGATGAGACATCCATTTTTGCTTTATGAAGTGACGCTCCTCCATGATGTCATGGCATTACATTTGATGTAAAACAAAACAAAAAACTGTATTTCTCTTTAAAGATGTTGAAACAAAATACATTCTTAAAAACTATCATGGACACGCTTTATGTGAGACTCCACTGGATCCAGATTTAAACCTCTCCTCTGTCTGTGTTTTTAAAGACGCCCTGGATCAGAGTCTGGACCCGGGGGTGACAGAGTGGGAACGAAGCCGGGAGAGGGATGAGTTTGTGCGAGCCTCCATCCTGTACAGACCCAGCTCGTCTTCGCTCTCCTCCCGCTTCACCCGAGCCAAACAAGAAGAGGACGACAATAGCGTGGAGGTCAGCCGGGACGAGGAGGTAAGACCGCCATACTTTGTACTGAGTTTTTGCACAAGGAGACATTTAAAGGGATGGTCCAACATTTGACTTCTCTTTTGTAAAGAAGTTGGCAGAATGGTCTAAATCCTAAAAGCAGAGGTTGAGATATCCCTTCTCCAGATACACAGAGGAAAATTGAACTGCGTTTCACAAGAACCTCAGAATGAAAATGATCATTTAGATTCTTTGGTTGATCTTTTTTCAAGAGTTTTTAAGCGTGAAAGGTCAAGTTATGTTCAGAGTCTGAGTTTCTTTTGTGTGTGTGTTTGTCAGGGCGACGTGGACGACAAACAGGCTGCAGTAAACATGAAGATGTTTGGAAAACTGACCAGAGAGACATTCGAGTGGTGTCCTGACAAACTGCTGTGCAAGAGGTTCAACGTCCCCGACCCGTATCCTGGGTAAATCTCACAGACATCAGATATCAGACTCCTTTCAATGAAGGCTTTGATTAAATAGAATCTCTGATCCTGACTGGGAGACTTGTTCTATGTTCATCTGAATGTATCAGACGTGTTTCTGCCGACTGTAGAAAAAGGTAACCCTGTTGTTGGTCCCACAGGTCTGGTATTGTCGGTCTGCCAAAGGTGAAGAGAGACAAGTTTTCAGTCTTCAACTTTCTCACTGTGACCGAGAGCAGAGAGCCTCCAGGTAACTTTTTTTCTTACTTAAAATTTCACAAAATAATTTGTTTTGTAAATGTCCCTTTCTTACTTGATTGATGTTTTTTCGACATTGATGTTTGGCTGCCTTCAAAACGTTAATGATTCAGATTGTTAATTGAAGAGACTCCGAGATAACACATTAGTCAGGCAGCATGTACATTTCAAAGATCCTCAAAATGACATTTCAGTACTCATAATTACCTGACTGACACATTTCTGTCATATTTAGCCCTCTAGTCTGTATTCTGTACTCACATCGTCCTTTTCTTCCTCCTCCTCCTCGTCCTCTTCCTCTTACTCAGCTCCTCCAAAGCCTCCAGAGTCTGGGAAAAGATCTCGATGGGACGTCTCAGGCCAAAAAGAAGAACAGAAGAAGAAGGAGGACCCACTGAGTGAACTCCTCAGTGCTGCACGAAACCAAACTGAGACCAAACCTGAAAACACCTCACCTGCCTCCACCAGCACCAACCATCAAACTCCAGACAGCAGAACAAAGGAGGCGAGTCCTGAACCTTTTGACCAAACTCAGTGTGAAGCTAATGGGCATATTGGAAATCTGAGCTTGTGTTCTCTTCCTACAGACAAAGTCGTCAGATCAGGAGAAGGCGAACAAAGATGATCAAGAAGTAGAGGAGGTGGAAGAGGAGGAGAGCAGGCCTCCCATGGATCTGTTCAAGGCTATCTTCGCCGGCTCCTCTGATGAGAAATCATCGTCTTCATCAGAGGGAGAGAGTGACGAGGAGGAGGAGGTAGGAGACACAAAGAAGGACGAGGTCCACGGGGAGCCACAGCTGATTAACCTCTTCAAAGTCCCCTCTTCCTCCTCCTCCGTCACCTCATCCAAAACCACATCCAACACTACGTCTAGCCAGCACACAGGTAGGAACAGACAAACGATACAGAAACACATCTCAGTTAAATCCCAGTGTAAGTCCAAAAGTGTTTGTGTTTCTTTAAAGCAGTGGTTTCAACTCAGAACTCAACACAAGTAGAAGAGGAGTTTGGTCCGAAGCTGCCGCCTCCTTCAGCTGCTCTTTGTGAGTCCACCGACATCTAAACATCCAAAGATACATTTATAAAGACATTAATATGATTCTACACTATTAATAATGACAATATAATGCAAAAATAATAATGTTGACTCAGCTGTGCCTGTTGTTCCCCTGTTCAGCCAGAGGAGGCGCCACTTCTATCTGCTCCCCAGCTGAGGAGGAGAAACCCAGCAGGAGGAGCAAAGACAAGAAACACAAGAACAAGAAGCAGCACAAACACAAAAAGGAGAAAAAGGTAGAAAAACAAAACAAATAGAGTGACTCTTTCTCCTGACTGCTTGGTTTTTCTCTGCTGAATACACCATCGTTTATTTGTCCTGCAGAAGAAGAAACACAAGAAGCACAAACACAAAGGGAAGCAGCAAAAGAAGAGCAAGAAGGAGACGTCGGACAGCAGCTCAGGGGAGGACAGTGACGGTGGAGAACCAGAGCAGGTTTCCACAGAAGAGCTGCTCAAAAGGTAATAGACTTTACAAACATCAGCGTTATATTAAAGCTCATGAGAGAGATGAAGTGTATTACGAGATAGTTTTTATCACTGATGTTGCAGTTTCAGGGTTCCTTGAATAAACATTGATTAATTGAGTGCAGAGAAATAGTTCATAATGGCTGTTGTCAGCTAACAAAGGATTAGTTTCGAGAAAGTTATCCGATTATAAATTCCCTGCCACCAAAAACACAGCTCAACTGTTCTGTGTTTAAAATAAATACACCTCAGAGTGTCTGCGTGTCTGTCTTAATATCTCTTTGTGTGTGCCCTCTCGTTCCAGACTGAAAAGCATGAAGTCACGTGAGACCTGGTGAACAAGCTGGAAGTGTGTCCTCCGTGAGGACGACCAACATAAAAAAAGAAACACATCAGAGTTGACCTCCGTCTTCCCTGCGTTCAGCTCCTTTCACACGACAGATTCTCTGTTGTTTTTGTTTTAAATAATAAAATGATTTAATGTTGATGTTTTTTTGTTTCTACTGATTAATTTACTGATCTGTTGAGTTGTATTTGACTCGTTGGAGCATGTAAGAGGAACCATAGTTTCTTAGTTTTAGAGAACCATCCTATGACGCGTTTAGATTGTCTGTTGTCCCACATGTCACGAAGGCACCATAGAGAGCGTGAGTTGCTATGGTAACTGTCGCGACGGAGACCTAAAAGTCTCTTCATCGGCCTACAAAGTTTTTACTAATAATTTCTAAAATGACGACCAAGAAAATCGACCCTCTATCAGTGGACGAACCTCCACATGGAGGAGGAGAGGTGGAGAAGCCTGAGGAGGAGGAAAGAGCCGCAGGTGGAGGAGAGTGGAGCCGGGAGTCCCAGGTAAAGAAAAAGTCAACAAGTACGGTAGCTAAACGGTTAGCTCGGTGGCTAAAGTTAGCATGGCATGGCGCGTTCACGGTCTGTCGTTAGAAATACTCAAGTTCCTCTTGATAAAAGTGCTAACACCAAAACTGTTAAAGTAGCTAATTTATTACAAGTATAAGTCCAAAAATTTCAATTTAAGATTAAGACTGATTGTAGCAATAGAAAAAGAAGGTACAAAAACTTAATTTGTCAAATTGTCAACTCAAGTAACTAAAGTAAATGCAGTAAAGTAAGAGGGTACAACATTTCAGGCCTCACATTTCAAATTAAATACAGTTGCTACCTGAGCAAAAGTACATTGACAATTCCCTCACTACGGTGGCCCTGAACAAACATTTAATGATTGCAAAAACATTTCACTAAATGCAAAAATATTTCATGAGGCGCAAATACATTTTCCCCAAAATACAACTATATTTTATGAAACATCAAAAACATTTCACTAACTGCATAAAAGACATGCAACTACAGCGAATGATATTTCACCTGAGAGAAACATTTCACCTAATGCAAAAAAAAGAAGTCGACTGCAGTAAGATATTTCTCATTTTTAAAGACCAACTTTTTATATTTGTTACATTATTTTGACAATTCAAATAATAAAAAATCTGATTGGTGTTCATTCATTGATAACACATTGCCACACACAATGTTGAACTACTTTCCTGTAGTACTTTTCCCCCCTCTCCTTGTTGTTGTTTTCATGTGTGCAGGTTCCAGTGAAGATGTTACGAGGTCACAGCGACACTGTCACCGCAGCTCGACTCTGTTTCAACAACAGCCGCGTCCTGAGCTGCTCCTCAGACCGCAGTGCCATCCTCTGGGTAAACTACTCTTACTATGGATGGTTACTTTTTCTCTGCAGTCCTTTATTCTGAAAAAGCTGTCTCAACCCTCTCTGGCTGTGTTTAGTAGGTGATTAAATAACAGTTCTTTAACACCTCAGTAGTTTTCTGTTCTCCATGTGGACGAGTTCAGGAGATGTTGGTAATCAATATTTTGATGACCGTAAGCTGTAGCATGTTCTGTTGACATATTTGACCTGTGCAGGATGTTGAGAGCTGCAGACCTCTGAAGGTTTTTGATGGACTTCATGGTAGGACCATCAGTGAGTGCACTCTCATCCCAAACAGCAACAGGTGGGTCCTGTAACAAAAATCTGCATATTCTCTTTAAAAATGAATAGTTCATGAATCATTTCTGTCTGCTGCAGAGTAACGGGGCTCCTGCATACCAAAGGTTCCCTCGCACTAAATCGCACCCTTCTTCATTGTGTGTTTCAGTCTAAATAGAATCATGATGCACAAAATTACTCTCATGCTTTATTGAAAAAGATAAACAATGACACGAATGTAATTAGTTCTGCAACCAGAGGAGTAAACTCTTGTAGGTTATTAGAAGGAATGCAGATTGCACGCACTTATTCTGCCAGAAACTAAAGCTGTAATAAAGGTTTCTGCTGAGGGGGGCTCTAGTGAAAAAGTCAGAGTGTCACTGACTCAAGGCAAGACAAACCTGGGAGAACTCATACACCAACAAAAGTTGACTGAACACAGACTTTGCACAAGTGAAAACAAAGAATAGAATAAAACTTCATCCTGATGAGACCGGTTCAAAGGCACCTATCAAGGAGTTCATATCTATCAGTCAATTAACATTAACGCTCACTGGTCTTTAAATGTATTTCCTTACATGCACTCTATTGCACCTTTTGTGTTTTTTTAGTTCTTGCTAGTTCTGTTTTATTTCCCTTGTTAATTGTTCTGCACCAATACACAAAGACAGATTCCTTGTATGTGTAAATGTACTTGGCAATAAAACCCGATTCTGAATTCTGATTCTGATTCTGAATTGACAGTTTGGAGGAGAATGAATAATGATGTTGAAGATAATGAATTGTTGTGTTCACTGTTTGGTCAGACAGTAAAGTGACTGGACTGTGTGTGTGTGTGTGTGTGTGTGTGTGTGTGTGTGTGTGTGTGTGTGTGCGTGCGTGCGTCTGTCAGGATGGTTACAGTCTCCTGGGATAAAAAGATGGTGGTCACAGATCTGGAGACCGGACAGACTCTGGTAACTCTTGTTCTTCCTCTTCTTCTTCTTCTTCTCTCTGTCTGCTGGTTGTTGAGGTAGGACCACCACATTTCAAACCAACCCTCTGGTCTTTCCTCTGAAGTTAATCATTATTGCTAATCTTGTTATTTTTGCTCAATCTCTTGTTGCAGTGGAAGTGCAAACTGGGCGGCCTGCTGACCTCTTGCAGCTCCTCGTCTGACGGCCGACTGCTCGTCTGTACTGCAGATCCAAAGAGCAGCGTTTACATCATCGACTCAGAGGACGGAAAGATACTGCACCACATCAGCGGTGCGACACCACACAGCCTGGTAACACATTGTCTGGATTCTTGACACGGTTTATAAGGTGTTTGTTTGCTCTCACAGATCATCACCGCTCTACCATCACACGGTGTCGGTTTGACCCTCAGAGCCAACGGGTGGCCACAGTGTCAGCAGACCGGGGCATTAAACTGTGGGACATGCAGCACCGTGAAACGACCGTGTCAATCAACAGGTGACCAACACTCCAGAGAACCTCCACCAAACTTTTCATGTCTTTTATCTTCTTTTATTATCGCCTGCTGCTGTTGGTCATGGCAATGTTAAAATGAAATCAATGATTGTGATCTGGGTTATTATAGCACACCAATGGGCCCCTGAGAACCCACTGAACCCCAAACTCCTCTTTTCTCTACGTCTCTCTGACAATTCTGTTCAGACATCTGGCACATCTGGATTTAAGAAATGACCATATTCACTTTCTCTCTGAGCGTTCAAACCACCCCCACCCTCTTGTCTTTTTGCTGAATAAAAAGCTCCAGCTAGCACCTTGTTAGCTTAGCTTAGCTTAGCATAAAGGCTAGGAACTCTGTCCAAAGTTTAAAAATGCACCTTGAGCTGACTCTTCAATAAGTTCATAGTGTGTTCTGTTACCAAACCAGACTGTAAAACGGTCCACTTGTTTGTTTGGGGTGTTGTGTTAGACAGGGCGTCTTGTCAGTCAGGTAAAAAAACCTTTCTGGAGGGAAATCAATCTGTTCAAGAAACTAACGAACAAAAGGTGATTACTATATTTCTCTAAATGTTGGAAATACTTAAAGCAGAAACAAACTCAGTGATATGCACAATTTAAACACAAGGTCAACTAAAGTAATAAAAGGTTATTTTTAGTCAGCGGGTCAAACAGTCTTCTTAATTCAATTAAATTCATCAATCAATCTTTATTTGTAACCAATGTTATCTGGAGACACTTTACAAACAGAGCAGGTCTCGACCATTACTGACAGACGTGTGGGTATTTGCTGCTCAGCCTCGATGATCATAAGAATGAAGATCAGGATCATGATGATGATAGAGTATCTGAGAAGAAGACAAGCTAAATTATCATTAGATTTTTTTTCTTGTTCTGTCTTCATGTGTTGATATTTTGGCGTTGTTTTCCGGTCTCTCTCAGTAACCACAACAACGTTGTTTCTGACTGCTGCTTCACCAACAACGGGCACTTTCTGTGCACTGCATCATGGGATAAAAGTTTGAAGCTGTGGGACCTGCAAGCGGGAGGATTTCGCTCTCACGGCGGGACTCTGCTGCAGAGCGGCCATGAAGGCAGCGTGAGCTCCTGCAGCTTCTCTGTTGACGGTGAGCAGGGCAGCTACTGTGACGGACTGTGTTTACATTCATAAACTGATCATCTGTAAACATGAATGATGTACACGTTTATCCACAGCCGACCTGCTTGTGTCTGGCTCCTACGACCGGACTGTTGCACTCTGGGATATGTCCACCCTCTGCCAGACTCTCATTCTGAAGGTGTTCAAGCACTATGAGCTGTACTCACTTTGTTTTTAATCATTCTTAAATTGAAGGCATCTTGTTTATTTTTGTATTGTGTTTGTTGCCTTCATCACAGGGCCACAGCGACTGGGTAACAGACGTGTCGGTCTCGGCTGACAGGAAGTTGGTGGCCTCTGCCTCCAAGGTACCTCGGCTCCTTGTCCACCATCTTTATAATCAATATCACGTTAAAGTCAGCTTACTCTGCTCTGAAGATTCAACTGTGTTCATTTTAAATTTAAAAACATTTTCAGTTGCTTCTGTGTTGGTTCTTCTCATGCTAACCCGTTTCACTTTGTGTTGGGTTTTCACATCTTCTTGTGGGGCTGACATTTTGCTATGGGGTCTATTTAGGACCAGGAAATATCCCTTGTCCTGACATCTATTCTCCTGAGAAAAAGGTCTCCGTAACATGTTAATCAGACAAGTTAGAGCATATTTGGGAGGAACTTCCTCTTGGCTTTAGTCTCCAACATTGTTCAGTTTGTTCTCAGTGATGCTTATCTTGATCCACAAGTGTGCATGTCTCAACACATTGAAAAACACAACTAGTGGGACCAACATGGACCAGGTCTGCTCACTTACATCTCTGGGTCTGTTCTTCTCTGGGTTAGTTGGACAGTTTCTAAAATCAAGTCAATCTTTAAAGACTAATAAATGTTTTCAGATCAAGTCTCCGACTGGTAATGACATCACTTAGTTGTCATCACAGAGGCTTACATGTAGTAAACATCCTAACCTGGAGTTAGCTTCTTTTGAAAAGGTTCCCTCTGTCGTCCTCTACAGTCCTACGTGCCTCTACAGACTCCGTTCCTCTGTCTGCCTCTTTTTTTGTTCTCTGCAGGACAAAACTGTCAGATTGTGGAACTTAGAGAACATGGAGGAAATCCCAGAAGTCCTTGAGAAGATTGCAGCTGAGGGAACAGGAGTTCAAATCCTCAAAGTGAGAGAATATCCCAACATCATGTTTACTATTTCTTTTGGTTCAACTTTTGTTTCATTGTATCAGATACAAGATTCACAAGTCGGTCAGACTTTTACTTGAAGTACTTTTTTCCAGTGTGAGCAGTGTGGAAAGCCGTTTCCTGTGTCCAGACTACAGACCTCAGATCTGCTGACACAGTGCGTCTTCTGCCGACTGAAATCACCCTCCAGATACCGACCGCAGCCTCCACCTCTCCTGTGACTCCTGCCAGGGCATACGGACGTCAGCCACGGAGCAGCAGCTGGTAGGGATGCAACATCTTGCAAATAGACAACGATGATTGTGACAATTACGTCTATATAATACTGAAAAAGACATTTGAATTCAAAGTTAATTTTATTTCTATTTTACATAGAGTACATTTGTTAACTATTCACACATTCTTCATTCAGAGTTTCACTAGAAAAACAGTCGAGATCCAGCATTGAGACCTGTAAGGCCTCTGTGAATATGGAGGGACTGACTGCACAGACACTGTCCTATCCCACGCTCATAACAGGCAGTGAACTAAATGCAAACACTCACCTCTGGCGATATGACCTGAGATTCATATCAATGTATTTTTTTTTTGCTTTTTGCGGTGTTACAGCATTAAAAGGGATTGATCATATAAACACATTATTCACGCACTACGACCCCCCCTTCTCCCCCTCAAAGAAGCCTGTTGGGAAAGCTTCTGTTCATGCATGACTTCAGCAGATTCTCTGGGTCAAGCTTCTCAAATGTGAGGATTGTTGGTTTTATCTGTTTTGTATCGTGACCTGTTCCGTCTCACAGAAAGTCACTTTGGCAGTTTTTCACTACTTTAGACACTCAATGATTAAAACAAACAAAAAAGATAGATTCTTTGTAAGTAAAATGATTGTTAGTGTTGGTTAAAGTCGGTGTCAGATTTGAGGTGGAGTCCTTACAGCCTGAGCAGTGATGAAAATATGTCAACACCACTGACAGTTGAAACACGCCACTGTTTACAGAGCTGCTTATAGTTCAGTGACGAAGTGAACAAACTACGTCCTGCCTGAGAGACACAGGTACACACCCTGCAGCTTTGACATTTAGGATGGTGCTAGAGGAAAGGAAAAAGTCTCTACTACAGATAAAGTTCTTCATGAAGGCAGCATGAAATTCACGACAATCTAGCCTTTGGGTTTTGGCATTTCTAGTGTCCTAGTTTAAATTCAGTCTGGAGGGTTTAGCCTCTAGGGACCATGATTGTCCTTCAGTCTGAGCAGTATTTTGTGTTGTGTGTTGGATGGACTCTGTTGTCCTGTCACCATCTGTCAGTGGAGCTGATCCTCTGTGACCACATGAAGAGTCCAAGCTGTGCATCAGCCCCTTAGATCTGGCAGATCAGACCCCTCTTTTCTCTGGAGATGCCTTGGTTTTATTCAGCATGGGGTCTACGCTGCATCAGAAGGTGCTCTGCAGCAGACAGTGGCAGCCGCAGCCAGCCGGACACTCGTCCTGTCGGCGGAACCAGTCCATCATGTGACTGGTGTGTCCGCCGTGACCACAGCTCAGGCAGAAGTTGGAGGAGCCGCGTACAGCCACGTGACAGATGGCGCACTGGAAAGTGAGACGCTTGCAGACGGCACACTGAGTTCCCCTGGCCTGACTGCGACAGTGACAGCAGTACACGCCAAACTCTGCAGACGGACAGAGAGAAACAGGGTTAGCATTAGCAACACAGCTGTGTGTGTATTAGAACAATCAGGGACCTTCAGGTTGATCAGTTGGCTGATAGTCATGGCCTGAATACATCGTTTAGTGTGCGACGACTAATACAGAAGAGAATTTCTTTAATGTGTGTAATGTTTCAGATGTTTTGATAGCAGAAACAAACAAATACAGGGGGCTTGAGATACAACTAGGAGTTGCAGGTCTGCAGCTGCCTGGTTTAGTTATGTGATTGTACAAATACATAAATATGTAAACATAGGGTCCAGTTTTAAAAATAGAGGAATAACCATTTTTAGTTAAAGTATTAACTACTTTTTAAAGAAGATAGGGGGCGAGAGAGTGGGGATTACATGCACCAAACAAGGTCAGGATAGAGGGTCGAAACTGTGACTAGTGCGACAAGGACTGTAGCCTTTGCACATGGGGCGCCCCCTCCACTCTGTTTGTCCCTGTCCTTGTTCTTGCATCTTATCCCATCTCCCCCCAACCCATTTTTCAAGCCTGGCAACAGTTTTCGATAGATGGCTGTTCATCATGAGTCTGGTTTTGACAAAGATTTCTGCTTCTTTTCTTGGCACTGTAACTCTGCTAACTGTTACTAATGATGGATTATCGTTGGGTCTTTGTAATACGGCGATGAGTGAGGTCTTTTACCTGCTCTTTGTAAAGTGTCTCGAGATAACACTTAGATTGATTGATTGATTTACCAACTGAGAAAAACCAGCGCCCCAAATGATTAGTTAGTCAAAATATTATGTTTGACTCTTAACTTTTTTATTCATGACATCCAATCTTTGTCCCTTTTTTACCCTGATAAAAAGAAGCTCCCTAATCTGTCCCCAGGCAGGGACGGTATTAGAACATCCTGACATCAAACAGGAGGGAGTGTTTGGAGATAAACGTACCGATGCCTTTGTGAGGTTCAGGGGGGCAGGAGGCGAACTTGAGAACATCGGCTCTTTTGTCCCTCAGTCCCCATCGGTGCAGAATTTCACCATAACACTTCTTAAAGTCATCAAACTGCAGCATGTTGGCCGGGTCCAGCAGCCTGGGGGGGAGTTTTGTGTTAAAGAAACAGAAAACATGTCACAACATCCTACCAACAATCATCTATCCTTCTACATCACCTCTTGTTCATATCGTGCTGCTCCCGCTCTCGTTCCCGTGGATCAGTGTAACCTTGGTTACCATAGCGATAATCATCAGGGGAAGACTCACCCCAGGGGTTGGGGTGTTCAGACTCTCTACCTGCTAACAACAAGACAACAAATGCATGTATAAATCTAACAAGGTAAAGAGTGATGAAGTCGATCAGCAGTTGGCCTGTAGGCGGTGCTGTGGAGTCTCACCTGAGTTCCAGTTGGTGGTTGTGATGGAGTCAGAGGTGCTGGAGCATGAGCCCGAGGTGACGGAGCCAGATGTGTAGCTGGGCTGAAACATTCATACATCACTTTATTATTATTGCAGCTTCATTTTTGAAAGAGAGACTTATAGCTGCACGTAAAGTCAAATGTTTTAAAGACAGTTCAGCAAAGAAAATGAATTCATAGAAAGACTGAATACGTTTGAATTAAACGAGTTCATTCTGACTGACAGTACACTCGGTGTCTTTTAATCAGAATGCAGAAATTCATTTATCAGAGCTGAAATGGACAACTAAAGGGCTTTCACACAAACTCCTGAGAATCTCCTGATCTTTCCAGGAGGAGCTGCATGTGTGAACGCAAACAGCAGAATTTTTCACTCGGAGTTTCTCCTGCCAGACCTGTTAGTATTTTTTCCACATCAAGTCCGAGTGAGCTGATGTGAGAGAATTCCCCATGAGCCAGTAGGAGGGAGGGTGGTGACATTTCTATCCTGTGACTGGAATCAATGCATAGACTGTAAGAAGGCAAATATTCTCATTAAAGCGTCATATAGCGGACTCTGTTGCTTCATCCGCGTCGTCTTTTTAAAGTCACATCTTGCCTCGAGAGCCCCCCCACCCCCTCCTCCCGTCTGACAGGGATAGTCTCTCGTTTTGAGGTGCATATTATGTGAACAGCCGGGTCAGGAGAATCTCCAGAGCAGTCCTCCTGACATTATCTAGATATTTGCAGCAGTACATATGTGAAAGCAGCTTTAGTTTCAATTATTCATATTTTTTTGAGTAGCCAGTTGATGATCTAAATGTATACAAGACTCATCATGATTACCAAACATTATATTGTAAACGATCTTGTGTTGTTTTAACAACAGTTCCTGAATGAATACAGAATTCATAATAAAATGAAGCTGAGTAGTTTCATTGGAATAATTGCAGCTAAAGAGTTTGTGAAATGTGTATTTGTTTGTATTTTGGGTGAAATGGGACTTACATATCTTGAGTGGAGTGGGGGGATCATGGAGGAGCGTGATGGATGGTGTCCGTACAGAGAGTAAGAGTCTGCAGGAGCAGTCTGAGCTCTGAACACGCTGCACAGCATGGCCAGAGTCTGAACGTCGCTCATCTGACTGTAGTGATCCAAACTGTTGGATGTTTCATCACACAAACACACACAGCTTTCAGATTGGGCTCTGAACACAACATATGATCTTATTACCCATAAGTTCATTTAACATTTCCAGTCACACGTGGACCGTTTGATCCTCCCACATTGATTTTTCTGTTCTATCCTGCTGACATCCTCCCTCCTTACTCTACTCTCTGCTCTACAAAGCAAACATTTTCCATGGCTGAATGTCTGGGAAGTTTTGTTCCTGATAAAACTGTGACTGGAGGAAACAAACAAACTTACAGGGTCTCCAGCAGCTGGCGTCCAAACGGGTGTCTGGCCCAGGGGGTCTCTGTGTCGGGGTCTGAGTCTGGACTCAAATCCTGATTGGTTGCTGCAGATGCCAGAGCCCACACCTGCAAAATCACACACACAAACACACATGACAGAGTAACTGTTTATCAGACACAAGACAAGTGAGAAGCTTCAGCCTGAGCATTTAGAAAAAAGTCCTATATGTGTTATTGCTTTAGCTCCACCATTAGAGCTGCCATGGTTTGAGTGCAGGCTGCTGGAAGAACTGTTTTCTTCTTTAAAAAATAACATACATTTGAACGGCTACACTTTTTACCTTTGCTACGTCTCTGCGTCCAACTGTCAGCGCCGCCGCTGCGTTCTTCTGACACGTTTCCTGGATGTCATTCATGTTCAGACTGAACGAGACAGAAAAAAAACAGCAGCTATTAACATGACTTCATTTAAATGCTGTACAAACAAAGTATAATTCTATACAGCTGACTTCAGAGCACTTTTGGCATTTTATTTTGAAGGTTAAAGTACTAATACATGTTTTTTCCTGCATTAGTAAGCAGCTGAATGTTGGCACAGGGAGCTAAAGATAGATAAATGTTTCAGTATTCATCATAATTCAGACTACTAAAATGTTATTTTCTATATTTTTCCACAGACTTTGTCCCCCTAATGCAATCCATAAACTTGCAACTATTTTTGATATCTAACCGTTTTTGTGGAAACATTGTGAAAAGTTAAGAACCCCCCTTTGACCCTCCCGTCCTAAGGTGAGGTATCCAGATAGTTTTCAGTTCTCACATGTAGCTCTCTCCCAGAGCCTTGTGGACGGGCAGCAGACAGGAGATCTCCTGGATGATGACCTTTCCAGCCAGTTTGATGGAACGGTTCCCGTAGTCTGTCCCCTCTCGCTTCGTCTTGAACCGCCGAGATTTCTGACAGACAGACAGACGGACAAACAGGCAGACAGACAGACGGGAGGAGGAGGGAGACGGCAGACCCAGAGGAGACAAAAAGCACCACTTAATTAAAAGTGGTCTCGATGACAAATTACTGTTAGAGACGGTTCACACTGCGAGACACTGACTGATGGTGGACGAGGCCGTAGAGCCGACTGTTTCTTTGACATGGGGCTGCTGTTACTGCTCCTTAAAGAGGGTCAGAGACTTCATGGAGTTATCACACTAAATGTGTGTTGTGTATGTCTGTTACTTAAAGAATAGTTTGGGATTTCTTTGACGAAATAAAGCTACAAGGTTTCAACAAAACTAGTCTGAATGTCCTTTAATCATTTCTACTTATCAGGGACCAGGTCTTGTCTGCAGGGTTCAGTCAGGTATTTGAGAAGCCCCTCTCCTATGAAGGGATACAGCGGCACTCTCAGGACAGATCAATTATGCAACACCTCAAGAGTTCTGGATCTCATACTAGTTGGAGATCCAGAAAACCTCCACTTGACTCTGTGTCTCGCAGCGTGAACACACAGTTAGTGTACAGATTATTATGAACTAACTCATATGGAGCCTGAAAAGCCAAATTACGTCAAAAATAGTTTAAATTAAGGGTAAAAACAGAGACGTGAGTTCTTCTGATGATCACAGAAACGCTCCTGATGTTGTTGTTGTTGTGAAATGTTAGTGAACGTTAAAAGCTTTAGACTCAGTTAAAGAGCAGACAAGATGTCAGAAAGCGTGGTTAAATGTTCTGAGTTTGAATTTCGCGTCCAATGGTCGACACTTTGGCGACTGTAATGTATTATGCTAATCAGCCGTGCTAAATGCTGCGGAGCTAACAGCTTCATGAATCGACTAGAGATGGGTGGAAATGTACGGCTTACTGCAAACACTCTGAGTTAATGTTATTATTGTTACTCACAGTTGAAGAGAGAATACGGATTTTGATTGATTGCTTTATGTACAGAGCTGCAGTCAGGGAAGGGTTAGCACAGTTTAGCACTATTCAGGGGCGGCTGTGGTTCAGTGGTAGAGTCGGCCGTCGCCCAACTGGAAGGGCGGGGATTTGATCCCCAGCTCCTGCAGACACGTGGCGAAGTGTCCTTGGGCAAGAGACTGAACCTGGAGTTTCTCTTGTTGCTGCGTCAGCGGCGAATGAATGTGATTAATTAATACTGATGGACACTTTACTAAGCAGCCTCTGCCATCAGTGTGTGAAGGTGCTGTGAATAGGTACATGTAAGGGTGACCTGCGGTGTAAAAAGTGTGTTGAGTAGTCTGAAGACTGGAAGAGTGTTGTACAAGCTCAAGTCCATTTAGCATTTCCATTCACCATTATTACTGAAAGGATGTTTAATCTGACAAATACAGAGATGAGGAAATGTTCCCAGTTTTAGGCGTACTTAAGTGCTTCAACTACTTCTTTGCCGGGCACTGTGACTTCCTTGTTACCGCCTTTTCACAAGGAGGTTGCTGACAGACATCAAAATTCAAATTTGGAACCAACAATGTTATTTCACTTTGTAAGTGGCTCAGCTGTAAGGACGTTAGCAGTGATGTGCAAAGAAAAGGTTAACATTTCATAAAGAGGAACTGAGAAGAGAGGAGGATCAACTGTGGGAGAGAGGAAACAAAAGTGATGGATGGTTTCATGAAGGACAGAGCTCAATACCGGCCAATCATGGAGGGTTTGGACAGACCAGCGCCGGGAGGCAGAGATTGGGAGCTTCTGATTGGAGGAGAATAGGAAGAAGGCGTGGCCCGCAGCAGCATGGGGGCAGGCGATTGGCCAGAGGAAAAAAATAAAGGAAAAATACATGGAAAATAACACATAGTAGCCCATCAGGGAGAGAGAGAGAGACAGAGACAGAGAGAGAGAGAGAGAGAGACAGAGAGAGAGAGAGGGGACTCTGACTTTGTTTGAAAAAAGTAACAAAAGTGAAGTCCTCAAATGTAAGCCTCTGCTGCAACCTCATTGGCTGCTGAAACAATACCCACAGGCTCAGTGTATTTGACGAAACTGAAGTCAATAACAAGGCAAAACCACAAGTAGAATGCAAGCATGTTGAAGTCATAAGAGACGTTTGTTCATTTGACCTGGACTCCTAGTCACACTTAAAGTATGGAAGTTGTTTTATGAAGCCAAGGACAAGATTGACCCAAATAACCTGTGACTCAATATTCAATACTATCAAGGCCGAGTTCACATGAATACCTTTGTGTTGTGAAACATGTCTTTAACTGTACAAAGCCCAGTCTTTCCAAAAGATCTCGAAGTCATTGGCTCTTACAGCAGCCTGTTTGCTTTGATATCTTCACCCACAGACTGATCTGAGGTCAGGTTGGTTTTGTGCTGACTCAACAGATTTGGCACCAATGAACTTTCATAGAAACATCTCTTTTCATGTAGAGAAAGTGTTAATAAGACAATGCTCACAAAAAAACATGTTTTGTGTCCGTTAATTTAGACAAGCACACACACAACTTCAGCTGAACATGTGTGTGTCAATGAGTGTGTGTCTTACCCGTTCTTTGTAGTAGAAGGAGGAGATGGAGACGGTGTCTTTGTCGGAGCGAGTCGGGCTGCCGCTGTATAAGCGCAGAGTGCTCTGAGACTCTGAACGCATCTTCATCGGAGTCAGCACTCCGCTGTGATAGGCCGACAGAGCTGACAGGGACCTGAACACACACACGCACACAGGCAATGGCAATTCATAACTTATCAAATAGGAAAGCTACAATAGGCGTTTTCGGACCGCAGGAACTTTTTCATAGTTCTAGGAACTGTTGGAACCCTTCCCCTTATTTTCCACACCGCAGGAACTATGAACTATTTTAGTTCCTAGAACCCCGTTTAGCAGAACCTTTTAGCTCCTGCTTCAGAGTAGGTACCATGGTGGTGGGAATGCAGATGGAAATAAGTCCCCATGTTGTGTAGTTCTCAGGGAACTACCTAGTGAATAGTTCCTCTTCAAAAAGTCCCCAGAACTGTTTGGTCCAAAAACACCTTGTGGCTTTTGTCCTGTAGGCTGACACTGATAGCCCCACTGATAGGCTGACACTGATCTCTCAGCCCTTATTTCTGTCAGTTCCATGTGTTTAATTCATACTGCAAATACCTTTAGGAGAGTCTGAAAGTGGGACATGCTCCCCCCTCTTTCACCCACCTTTCCCGCATCAGAACGTTTAACTCCTTTATTAAACATTCTGTCAGATAACTCGTAAAACTAAATGAGCATTTATTGACTTTCCCAAACTGACCCATTCTCTAGACTTTAAATGTCTTGTAGATATTAAATAAAAGGGATGTGACATCTAGGTAAAATGACCTGACCTGGATGACTGAGAAACGTCACAGACATCTATGTAAAAGGCAAACACCTGTGTGTGTTTTTACCTGGGAGTGGGTTCAGTGGGTGGGACAGAGCGGTGCATCGTGATTGGTCGGGTGAAGTAAACAAGGCAGCCGGTACCACAGAAACGAGCACCAGAGGTCCGAGGGAACGGGATGTTTGCATCCTGGAAAGAAAATGATTATTCTCTAAATGCACAGTTTGATCGAGATAAAACTTCTTTCCTGGGGTTGTGTCTGTTTTCTGTAAAACGTCTCAGCATGCAGCAGAGTCGACGTGTTTTGTTACCTGATAGGAGCCGTACGTGTTGGTGACTCGAGGGAACGCCTGCAGGGCCGGAGTGACGGGGTTGGACAGCACGAAGGGGCTGGAGGTCGGACCATCCTCCTGAGTCTGTGGGAGAATGGCATGAAAAAGATTTAGAATATTAGAATGAATGTTAGCATGAGGCCTGCTTGTTTCCTTAAAGGCTGGCAGACTTCAGACTAGTGGGAGAAGAAGATAGGGAGGGGAAAAAGGAGAGACCCACCATGTCCGACTCCAGACAGGAAACCAGCTGTCGTACACACGGCTCTAGACAGTTCTGGTTCCTTTTCACTTTCTGCAGGGACGTGTCAGTCAGAATCTGAATGCATGGAAAAAAACAAAGAATAAAGATCATCCTCTTCAAGTTTAAATAACAGGTAAAAACTAGATGAATTAAACATGGTGTTGTGGTGCGTTCAGGAGCATCCGTACCTTCTGGATCTTTATCTTCATGACAGAGGGGATGGTTGTTGGGGAGACAAACTGGAAGGTTGGCGCGGCGTTGTTGGGATACTGAGCAGGAAACTTGACAACCAGGTGAACCTGATGGCTGCCGAAGTGAGCCGACACCACACAGCTGCGGTTCACTGCGTCCATCTGCACAGAAAACATCTCAGTTTGATGTCACCTCATGTCGTCCATTAAGAGAGATACACTGCTAAATATTTAAATGATGTCTCTTATATAATAAATGATATTATAGATACGTATATGCTAAGGTTAAAGTGACAGTAAATGTCACATTCTCACCTCCACGTTGACATTTCTGATCTGCAGGTTGACCAAAGAAAACTCCTGCTGCAGAGTCTGAGGGACACCTGAACCCCCCGCTGAGTCCTGACGACCTCCAGAGTCCTGGTCTGAAAGACGACAGAGCAGGAAACAACAGGTGCAGCTTTAACCAGGAGGAGAAGCATGATGCAAAGAGTCCAACTGACAAAATAAAAGTGTCTAAAGTTTCATTTGTAACTGATTGTCTCGTTGACACTTTTCTCACCCTGCAGGTTTTCAGAAGCGAGGCCGACACCGTGCTGACTCTCCGGCTCCTGAGACGACAGAGACTTCTCCGACTCGACGGTGAGAGACATCCCCTCCATCAGGTCGTCCACGTCACTGACACACAGCTACACAACGACAGCAACACACAGACATCAGGCTGAATCAGAGGAAAGCAAACAACAGGCATCTCTCTGTGGTTTCACACTGACCTTCTGCAGCTGAGGATCCACCCTCCAGATCCTCAGAGTCTGGTCTCTGGACCAGGTGACCAGCTGGTAATCCTTTGAGCCTATAGAGTCCACAAGCAACATGAAAACACTGTAAACAACCTCACACAAACACTTTACATGCATCTACAAAATATTTGAAGTGATCATGTTCAACGTTTGAGCTCGAGAGATCAGGAAGATAGAATAGGACATTACTTGTTACACTGAATGTGTTTGAGTCAGTAAAAAATCAAATAAATGGACTCTCTGACGGTCAGCCTGAAACGTGCTCTTTGTGGACATAAAATGACACTGTCAGCATGCAAACAGCAGTTTTAAATCTGTCATTTAAATTGGATTATAGCGTTTGTATCGTCAGATTGTTGTACATGTATTTGAATGTATCCTCAAATAGTGTTATGGGGTTTGATGTGATCGAATGTTGAACATTTTTACTGTTTGTTTACCCAGAGGCCCAGCTAGGGACAAGAGTTGGAAATTAGCCATAGATAAAAACTCTCTGTGCATCAGTGTCATGCTCTGTGTTGAAACAATGTGAAATTGCATCGTTGCATTATTAGATCAAATCAATTCAAAGATACGTTTTTAGAGTGTGGCACAAGTATGACACCTCTTCACATAACGAACATGAAGTAACATGATTAGCATTAGTTTAATATGACAGAGATCCATCCGTCCATTATCTATACCAATTTCCTGTTCCGGGTCGCAGAGGGCTGGAGCCGATCCCAGCTGTCATTGGGCGAGAGGTGGGGTTACACCCGACTCACATTCACACCTACGGGACATAGACGGGAGTCACCAATGAACCTAACGAGCATGTCTTTGGACTGTGGGAGGATGTTCCCGAAGAGATCCCACACATGCACGGGGAGAACATGCAAACTCCACACAGAGAGGCTCCTGTCAGACGGGGATTCGGACCTTTCTGGTGTGAGGCAACAGCGCAAACCACTTCTTTGTTTTCTGGGACATTTAACTAAAGCTGCTTGAGGGGATTAAGAATGTGTGTGAACTTCTCCTGACTGTCACCGTGTCATTGGTCACCTTCTTTCTGCGGCCTCCACTGGAACTCGAGCACCACGTCATCGTGTCCGACAAAGGCGTGGACGGGATTGTTGAGGTCGAGCGTGCTCCAAAGTAACAGACTGTTCTCTCTCCTCAGCTGAGGAACCATCACTGTGACCAGACCGTTCGAGAACGGCTGAGACAACACACACACACGCAGACACACACACAGACACAAATGCAGACACACACACACACACACACACACACACACACACACACACACACACAGGAAATACTATTTTAATGCTTACTCCAGCAGTTGTGTGTTTTTGCTGTTCTCATTCACTTATTTAGTATATTTACAACATTAGAAAATAATCTGTGTGTCGGAGATTCTTTTCACAATCAACTGAGGAAAATTAAAAAACGACTTGTTTATTTTTTGTAATGACTATGTCGTATATATATGAACAAACTGGTTAGTTCTTGTTACGTGCATTTAATCCCAGTGAATATTCTTCTCAGTACAAACATGCTCTTGTTGCTGTAAAGTTTAAATTCCCTGTTCAGATAAATTCAGTTTGATTAGATCTTTGATACTCACCGTGTACCGGGCCTTCCACACCGGCACCTGGCAGGACAGGACGTTCAGATACTTCCTGGGCTGTCTGTAATCCCAGAACTGAACACACACACACACACACACACACACACACACACACACACACACACACACACACACACACACACACACACACACATTGTATTTTTCTTAAAGCCACAGTTTGCTGTGAACACGAGCGATAACAGACGTCTTTAGCTGAGAATGCTTCTCTTCGTGGATTCTGGTTTGATTTTTGACTCCCTGATTTAAACTGTTATAATAATTTGACTATAACCTCAGTGTAGTGTTTGAGGCTGCTTGTTTCTCTCACCCTCACTGAGTTGTCCTGGCTCGACGTGGCGAAGATAAACTCATTTTCCGGATGCCAGTCGAGGCCGTGGATTTTTGACAGGTGAGCCGCCACGTACTCCACAGCCGTGTTTGGCTTCTGCTCAGAGAGAATCAAAAGGGAACACTTGTACTCCGCTCACAGACACACAAACAGCTCACTGTGCATCTAAGGTACCACACATGCACTCTGCTTACTCTTTTATCCCAGATTCGAACGTCTCCATCATGACTGGACGCCAGCAGGTACTGGTTCTTCCTGTTCCACTTCACCTGAGACGCTCCGGCTGCAAACGAGAGAGACGAGATGTGTAAATGTGTGAGGACGCTGATTATTTTAACTCCAATATGAAAGTTTCCTTCAACGCATCATTTAAAACCCTTTATCCTAACGGCTACAACGCACAACATCATTGTACATCTGATTTTACAATAAAGCTGGTTGACTGTGAAAGATACACTCTCAATTTAAGTCTCTTTAAATTGACTTTCATAAAAATAAACTGACACTAAGAGAAAGAAGATCAACCAATCAAACAGAGAACACGACCTTTAAACACTCACCGACAGCAGACAGCGCCACCGTGGGTTTCCGAGTGTCTCTGTGGAGACGAACACAGAAACACTGTGATGAGTTCAAATGTCAAACTGAACGACACCCCAAAGATTGTTCTCATTTTGTTCATCAGAACGAGCTGCTGACGAGACAGAAAGATAACTGTCTCCTCTCACCTGGTGTCCCAGATGTAGATGTAAGTGTCCACCGAGCTGGTGACCAGGAACTCCGGTTCAAACCAGGACCAGTCCAGATCACTGGGGACAAAAACAGATCAAACACAGAGTCCCTGAACGCGTCACAAAGTCTGAGTTAATATCACAAAGAGTCTTTAAATGCACCACATTGGTACCAGGAACACCACCCAGAGAGTCCATGAACACATCACAGGAAGTTTACATGAACACGTCCCGGCGGGGTCGTCTGCTGTTACCTGATGACTCGGGTGTGAGCCTGCAGGGAGGTGTGAACGTCTCCGCAGCCTTCCCTCCACGAGTACAGATCCACACGCTGGTTACTCTGCAGACGACACAAACTCTCAGTGACACAGGTATGTTTGTTTACTTCCAGAGAAGATTTTCTTCATACATGTTTTTGTTTATAAATCAATATTAAAAAGAACTCACCGACGCAGCGAAGACGTGAGACTCTGACCTGTGAGGATTCCACTGGACCGTTCCCACGTCCCATTTACTCTGGCGACCAATTTTCCTCGGAGGCTCAGACGGAGCCTCAAGGTTCACCATGTAGAGGAAACGTCTCCTGGAAAACATTTAAATAAGAAAAACGTTTTTCTTTATTATTTGTGATGTTTAAAATCTTTATCTGATGAGTGCTGACAGACTGAACAGCAGCCTCCACTCCATCGTCTCTGCCACTTGATGCTCATGAACGTGGGGGCGCGTAGTGTAAATATTCAGCCAGTGTGTGTAGCATCAGTAACAGAGTGCAAATGTAATGTCCCCTCATGGGAATCATCAAGGATATCATCATCATCATCTTCTTCTTTTTCTTTAGAGAGCTCTAAAACTCCTACTTCAACTCAAAGAACTTCACTGTGTCCGAATGATTTTTGTTGACCTCCTGCACTGCTTCCACTCGACTCATATAAAAATCTGTATTTCTGTCCCACTGTGAAGAACTGCGGAGCATTCAGGGGATTTGAACTTACCCGGACAGTACTGCGTGTGAGCCCAGACAGTCCACTGACATGGCGGTGGCCTAAAAACACAGAAGAAGCAGAAGGTGATAATCTAACAGGTGCAGGTGACTACCTTTCCTTTCTTTTTTAAGAGTCTATACTGGACTTTGTGATATCAGTACTAATAACAACAGTTTTAGGAGTCAGACAGTAGGGATGTAAAGATTAATCGTGAAATTGATTCAAAGGTGTCCAGGTTCACATCGGTACTCTGAGAAATGAATCTCAATAATATGGTGAGCGTCAGCAGCTGTAGAGCAGAGGAGAGATTTAGAAATTGAGGACGCACCACCGTCTTTTAAATCGGAGGTGTGGAAGCATTTTGGCTCCAAGACAGAGAATGAAAGAGGTGAGAAGATAACAGACAAGACAAAAACTGTGTGACAATATTACAAGAAGACGGAGAACTACACAAATAGCACAACCAACATGATGCAGTATTTAATCGACACCACAATGAGAAGCTCCAATCACCTCCCCTTGTTGACAGGAAAAAAGCAGTGAAAGGCCAAACCACACTGACAAGCAGGTTAGCAGCCCCTAAAGGAATCTTTCTCACTCATCATTTATCTACAGTCTCATTTTGTAAAATAAACCGTGAGAGAATCGTATCGTGAATCGTATCGTGAGTTTAGTGAATCGTCACATCCCTACTTTAAATTATTGTCAACAGAGAAAAGTTAAAGTCAACAGAGGATTGATGGAGCAACTTCATAACTTCTGTTGCCTGACTTTGTTGATTTTAAGACGAAGAATCTTTGTAGAAAAAGTTGCTGAATTGTGAATCCTTTATAAGAAAGCTTTAAACTCGATTTATTCGGCTAATCGCAGAAATTAAAGACACTAAATTAAATATTTTGGTGTTGAATTTGACTGTGTGTTTCTCCTCCTGGACGTTTTGAACCGTCCACCTGAGCTGACGTCACTTATTTCACACCTGAGATGTCTCACAGAAATACCTGAGCATCCCGAAACTCCACCACCACATTCTCACTGCTCCAGCGGGCCGCCATCTTTCTCCTTCTCCTACTGTCAACAAAACGTCACGTGACCGGAATGTGTCAACGCTGCGTTCATGAAAACTGAAACGGTGGGAGAACACAGACTTCTGTATATTAAGCACTACTACAGCTACATTATGGTCCAAACTAAAATGTTTTCTTGGGATAAAGAAATGCTTTTAATATCTAATCAATGTTTTTAATATAGTTCCTCTGATTGTAATTGTTGTACGATTTTAAACTATAACTCTTCACTGTAACTATTTTAGCTTCTGATTTAACTACCTTTTTCCTATTTTATTTCAATTCATTTCAATGATTTATAAAAAGAAATTATAGGCATTCCTATTTGCAATCTCTGTGATTATTAATTGTTTGTTTAGGTGATTTTCATTTATCTTTTTCCCTTTGTCGTGATGCGTTTGATGTCTTGTAGCCAGCACTATCTAGCACACGCGATGTTGCTGAAATGTGCTGCATAAATAAACTTGCTTTACCTTTACAGGTAAAACAAGTGAACACATTTCTATCTTTAGTGTTCTTTTAACATAAAAAACAATACTCAAGGTCTGAAGCCAGTTAAAGGCATCTTATTTAGATGTTTTTAATGTGTAGTTGTCATATTTCCGACTACAAAAAAGGTGTCACTAGATTTTTTCCAGTCCTCTGATTGGTCGCTCCACATATTGGTCTCCAATCCAACATGGCGCCTACCATAGTGGAGCATGTCGTCGCAGATGCTGGAGCATTTTTAAAGAAAGCTCCTCTCCAGGTGAGATTTGACTCACGTTTGAAGGACGCGCAGGCTTTTAGGAAAAGACAATAACAGACAGTCCTCGTGTTGCCTTCAGTGTCGTCCGTTAATCAGAGCGTAGAGAGTGTTCATCTCACTGTCAGGCCCAAAGCTGCGCACATAAAAAAGCCAGAGAAGAGACGAGATGCGCAACAAAAACAACAAATAATCTTTTTATATTGAGAGTAACAGACCCGTCTTTTATGTCATATTCCAAGTTTACATTAATGCCAGTGATAGTAAAGGGTCTCTATTTACTCTGGTTGCGATTTACATCTTACACATTTATTTTTTAAATCAATATTGTTTTTATTTCTGTGTTCGGAGTCCTTCGAGAAGTGTGACAATTCAAATTACATCGTTAAACCCTTTTTCTCCTCTTCTTTTACTTCTGTCCACTTTGACACAAACTGAGCCCTTGCATTTAAAAAAATGAATTAAATATGAATATTATATTTAATATTTAATTAATTCTGTAAAATGCACGAGCTCAGTGATGATTACCTGCATTGTGGGTCTTAAATTAAGGGAATATGACTACATGACTCTATAGAGGGGAAAAGGGATGTAACCACACAATATGATACAGATACGATGTTTGTGTGCATGCCTGATTGTGTGTCTGTGTGGAGCTCCTGCTGTGCCATGCTCTCTCGCACTTCTGTAACGACAATCAATTCACAGACTGGGACACCAATAGTCCGCCTTTGCTGAATCGTTATGGTGCTTAAGTGGAATTGCAGTCTGAAAAGGGGCTATAGAGACAAACATGAATGTTCTTCCCTGATCTTAAATTTGTCGTTCTGACACTTTTTTGTGTTTGATTGTGTTGCAGGATATCGGTAAGACCATCTACACACTGAAAGATGTGGTGGATGAGATCAGAGACAAACCCACCAGGAGGAGTCTGTCCTTCCTGCCGTACCAGCTGAACTTTAAAGAGCCCCATCCTGAACACATCAGACTGGGTAAACTACACCTAACCTTAAATGCATCAGTCAGGTCAGGGCTAGGTGGCATTCATGAATATTGACTTATATTTCCAATTTATTATGTATGTTATACCTGCATCTTACCTGACATGTTGGAAGCTCAGTGCGTGCATCAGTCGTGAGGTTTGTTGTGTCTTACGTGTGGTTTTCCTCTAAAGAAACTTTTGTCTCTCGTCTCAGTGACCGAGTTCTCCAAGAAGACCGGAGATTACCCGAGTCTGTCAGCCACCGACATCAAAGTCCTGGCTCTGACCTACCAGCTGGAACTGGAGCACGTCGGCTCCCAGCACCTGAAGAAAGAGCCTGAGATCAAGGTACCCAAGAAACCCCTCAATGCATCCTCCACTCCCTAAACTGTGTGACCCCCAAAGACTGGAGAATGAGCTTTACCTGCTGTTATCTCAAGCAACCAATCAAATCAATCAATCTACGACGAGGGAATGGAGAGCAGCAGTAGTAACATGTTCTTTGAATAATTGTTTTTTGGGGAATTCATTTCAAATTTG
This sequence comes from Tautogolabrus adspersus, assembly GCA_020745685.1. Classification (NCBI taxonomy): domain Eukaryota; kingdom Metazoa; phylum Chordata; class Actinopteri; order Labriformes; family Labridae; genus Tautogolabrus; species Tautogolabrus adspersus. The sequence goes on along the minus strand of CM036535.1, from coordinate 33,048,650 downwards.
AACTGAATTGAAAACTTTGACATTTTGATTCTTCAGAGTAAATATGTCCAATAAAGATATATTGTTGGTGTGTGTTTTTGTTTTCCTTTTGTTCAGATTCAAGGTCAAAGGTTAAAGTTGTTTATCAAAGTACAACGTAAAGAGAAACAACTTTACCCTTTATCACCTAGGTGACGGTAATCAAAGAACTAAAGCAAAGTTAACTGAGAGGCTAACCACAAGATGGACAACTTTAAAAACACTTTGACGTATTATTCAGCTTGTTGACTGTCATGTCAGCACAGAGTAAGATCTGTTGGTTTCTGATTTCAGGTGAATATTCAGAGCACACAGCGCCACCCAGAGACTCCAATTAATGTTGCAGGATTTCACTTCCCCTCAAAGGTAAAACACTCTTTGTACTTTGTGTTTTTTCTTCCTTTGATAACATCTCACCAGAGAGTAAAACCAAGAAGTATCCAGATGTGCAGTAACACTTTAAACATGTTGATTTCCTTCAGAAACCTGCCGACAGTTTGAACATCAAACAGACTCCAAGAGAAACAAGAACAGAGAGGCCAAAACCTGCCGACGGTGACGAGTACAACACCTTTCACTTCTGGAGAACGCCACTGCCGTCTATTGACAGCGAGCTGCTGGAGTTACTGGTGAGTCTTCACACAGATCAAACAATCAGGAGCTTCACGTGTTGATTCCATCCCTGCAGATTGTCCTGGAGAAAGTGTCCGAGGCAGAAATATTTTCGTGTGGACTTCAGTGTCGTGAGTGAGTTTTTCATGCGAGTTGTTGTGCTGGAGAAGGTCTGCACTCTGTACACATGAGCAGAAATCCTCCATTTTCTTGTTCACAAAGATATAAAGAGCCTGAGGCCGTTTCTCAATATGCGTTCTTGTTTGTTCTTGCGTACCCGTGAAACGTCAAAAAAGAAAAATAAGTTTCACAGGCATTGCTGCACACACCATATTTACAAAATAAGACAGGATGAAGAAATGTGTGTGACACCACCTTCCATTTACAAGGTCATTAAAGTTCACACACACATTTTACTTCCTGGTTTCCTGCTTCCTGTTAATGTGTTGTTGTATTTTTCAGGATAACGTTGATGCTATGAATTCAAACAACATACAGAAACAGACTGAAGCACAAACAGAGAAACAAACAGCCACACAGATGTCTTCTGACAGCGACACGTTCAACAGCTTCCACTTCTGGAGAGAGCCGCTGCAGACCATCGAGGACAGCCTGCTGGACTTACTGGTGAGTTTAACAAACATTCAGAGTCACTGACTGTGGTGTCGTTGTTTTTAGCCTGTGATCAAGTTTTTCTGTTGTATATTTGGCAGAAAGTGGACAGTGTGAGCAGGTCAGGCACGTCACTGCAGACAGAGGAGCAGGACGACCAATCAGACGACGGGGATGAAGATAACGAGCATGACGATGAAGAGGAGGAGGAGGAGGATGGAGGTGGTTGGATCACTCCCAGTAACATCAAACAGCTGAAGATGGACTCGGGTGATTGGACAGCTCCTGCTGATGTCAAAGTCGGATGCCTGACCACCGACTTCGCCATGCAGGTAACAGAAGCTTCTCACCTCTCAGGAAGGTCCTCTCGACCTAAATGATCTATTGATTGGTTTTAATGTCTTGGTCTTGATTTATTGTCCTCGCAGAACGTTCTCATTCAGATCGGACTCCATGTTCTCTCCGTGAACGGGATGCTGATCAAACAGGCGAGGAACTACATCCTGAGATGTCACGCCTGCTTCAAGTGAGTTTCTTCAGTCAGTGAATACAAACACACTCGAGCCCTGATACTGCCCTCTACAGCCTGCAATGCTGCAGAACCTCTCAGCCATCATCACATCTTTGTACATTCATATTGATTCCGCGACACTGTAATATCAGTGTCCCAGTCTGTGAATTGACATTGGGTTCCGGCATTATGAAAGCACAGCACAGTGGGAGCTCCCAGACATGCACACACACACACAGCGCTGCATTACCTCGCTGGCTTACCTAATCCCATCTCGCCTCTGTTACTACCTCCAAAGACGATACAGAGGGGGGTTCACTTCGTCCCACCATTGTACCTGCGTGACATTCAGATTGAAGGTGAAATGTCAGTAGCGTAAATACCACCGCGTGTAATGGCGTCTAAATACGGTTTTTAGTTAGTTATCTACACAACAGCTACACTTGGCTGTTCATGACAGTTATGTTGTGATTGATCTCTTTGGTACGACTAGCTTATGAGCGGTAACTTGTTTTAATTCAGTGATGACAAAACCCCAGTTTATAAACACGTTTGAACTGAAGACAGCTGGCTTAATTCTTTCAGTGAAGATCTGGAGCTAGAAATAGAGAGGAGTTTGTAAAGTGGTTCAATCAAATGTGTTAATTAGCAGTTTTAAATCAAGAGTTTTTAACTTTCAGGACGACGAGCAACATGACCCGAGTGTTCTGTCTTCACTGTGGAAACAAAACTCTGAAGAAGGTGGCGGTGACCATCAACGAGGACGGCAGCAAGCAGATGCACTTCTCCAAAAACCCCAAAGTGCTGAACTCAAAAGGACTGAGGGTGAGACACGCATATACGCACACACACGCATGCATGCAGACAATACAAATTAGACCCAGGACAGGAGAGGTGGAGTACAACTCTCTCTACCAGAGGTTTGAAGCTACCTTCTTCTGGCTAATGTCCAAACTTTTTGTTTGAGTGAACAACAATATAGAAAAGAGAGTACAGATGGGCTCATGCCAGATGAGGGGATTTCCATGATTATTAGTGACCCCTCTGTGTGTGTTTTGTTTCAGCACTCGCTGCCTCTGCCTCAGGGAGGGAAACACGGAAACAACCCTCAGCTGGTGGAGGATCAGCGTTTCCCCCAGCAGAGACTCTCCCGCAAAGCTCGTCAAAAAACCGACGTCTTCAACCCGGACTACGTGGCTGGATCTTCACCCTTCAGTGAGAACGACCTCTACAGCAGATCTGCCAACCTGCACATTAAAGACGGCCAGTGTGGCGGGGGCAGGAGACGAGCCAACCCCAACGCCGTCCACAAGAAGTTCGTGAAGAAGAAGTGAAGCGCTGGGAACATGTGGACACATAAGAATACAACGTCAGTGGACTTTTTTGGACATTAAATTAAACGACCATATAGGAGGAGTGTAGTGGTGGAGTCTCTTGGTCCTTCAAATCCAAAACCAGCACCCCCCCCTCCGGCTGTCATGTTAATCTGACTCTTCAACGTAATGTATCACAATAAATGTTTAAACTTCATCTGCTGCAGAATCAATAATTGAGTCCATTCTCTTTCACGTTGTTTGAATATAAAGATGCACATCCTCTAAAGAAATGTTCATACTAATCACTCAGGCTGTTTTTGAAACCGCCTACTACACAAGTAGTACGTACTGATTTGTCCAAAATGCAGTAAGCGAACATACGAGAGATCGGCAGGATGACAAAATACCCGGATGTCGTACTGATTCAGGAAAAATCTGCAGTATGCATCAGACCAGGCTTCATCGCGTACTTTACCCACAATGCAAAGCACCAGATCAGTGAGCAAAATGACGGACAACAATGGTCATCATAACAAGGGAATTATTCACGATCTAAACCACTCAAACATACCACCAGTTATCTTTTTAGGTTCTCATAATCATGAAAATCTAAATGAATCACATGATTTTATGTCGTTTGTCACGTTCAGCAGACTCATTAATATCACTCCTCAGTATGAGAAACAAAACCTTCATATTTGGTGTCATTTCTTTATTTTAACATCTTATCGCTTTAATCTGATGTTTATAAGATGACTAGTGTTTGTAAGTCCCTGAAAACATTCAGGGACTTACATCCACTCGCTGTTGGAGGGTTTAATAACCCACGTTACCCTCAGAAGTTTTGGTCGGCACTCAATGTGGCGAATCGTCCTCCACACGAGCGTGCAAACGTAGTGGAAGTGTGTAGGGGAGGGTGCACTAGGGAGCGGTTAAAGAAAGGCCCTTTGAGTATTTCAAAGGTGGAGGCTTGCAGTTTCCTCCCGCGTTAAGTCCTTGTGCTAAGCTAGGCAGCACCTCCTACACAAAGTTTGTCCAAGTTTGAAGGATTGTTTGAGGGGACGCAGGATGAACCACAATCTCCCTGCAGAGATTAAACAGGTCTGTGACAGCCGTCATTTAATCCACAGCTGAAGTATTTACATCCTGTGTGTGTGTGTGTGTGTGTGTGTGTGTGTGTGTGCGCGTGCGTGCGTGCGTGCGTGCGTGTTGAACAAACTGACACTTCAGACTGAATCCTCCCAACGAAGACGTGTCTCTCTTTACTGCATTATATTTAATATATAACATACATGTTAGGACTACAACTCCCAGCTGTATCCACGAAGGCACTTGAAAAGAGGAGAATGAAAGATTGAGGGAAAAAACTGAAGTTACACATTAAAAAGATCAAAGATGGGTCAAAGATGCAAATGGATAATTTATCTACATTCACTCGATATACCTGGATACTTTTACTGAAGTCATATTTTCAACACAGGGCCCTTACATGTTCTACAGTGTTTTTGCAAGGTGTAATTAATTAACGTAAAACTTCTATTAATAGCCCAGGTGGACTTTGTTTGGGACAGGCATCAATACGAGACGGTAGGGCTGGGAATCTTCGGCTGTCTCACGATTCGACTCAGAATCTATTTTGGATGCAAGTCTATTTTTGAATGAGTACATCGTTCAGGATCTACTCCAGTCATCTGTGAGACTGACTGAATTTCTTTTCAGCTCCATTTGGCATTCTACTGAGATAACGAGCTAGCCTTAGCACTTAACAGGGAGTGACTGATTAGACAAAAAAAAAAAAAAGATTTTTGGAAGTTATGAATCAATTTAAAATCTCAATAGATAAGAATCTCGATTTTTACATAAATCGTTTTTCCCACCTCTACGAGACGGGCCTTTCATTATTTTTAATCAAAACTCATGCACAGCTGGGAAAGACTATGAAATAGAAGATTAACACCAGGAAGAATATTCAACTGTGTACAAAATTAGGATATCAATAAACAAAATTAATATCACTGATTTGATCTTTGTAAGAACAGCATGCAAACCTGCTTCATGGCCTGCATGCAAGCACAGTCGTCTCTCTTGGACAGGTGTTGTAGTTCATCTTTATCTTCTGTGTCGTGCTTCTTTTAATACACAAACTATTTCAACACTAAATGCACAGGGGACTTTAAAGGAGAGCTGCCTTTATATGTCAAAACATACGGCAACACCAGCTGGTAAAAGGGGCGGGGCCTTAAATTAGGATGGGCTTTTATTTGAAGGTATCTTACTGTAGTAAAGGATCTAAATACTTTCTCTGAGTAAAGACAGGTTAGGGACAAAGGTTAAAATATGTCACAGTGAAACATCTGGTCATTGTTTCCTAATCAACTCAGAGACATGTCTTTAACTCAGGGCTGCTTTGGTTGGATCCATTTCATTTTGAAGATTCAGTTAGAGTACGTTTACCGTCATCCTGTACCTTGAAGCATAAAGTTTATTATTTAAATGTCCACAAATATATATTACCCTGTCCCCAGAGCCCAAAATGATCCTTCAAACTTCTTATTCAGGTCCACAAAAACCCAAAATATCCAGCAGTCGAACCTCAAACTGCAGAAACAAGTCAATAAATCTTCAACAGCTCTTCATCTCATCACTCCAAAGAAAACTCTTCGTCCAGAATCGTCTCTTCATCTTGTTCCTCGGACTTCGTCTCTGTCAGTTCAGACTCTTCTTCTCCGAGAACAGATCCGGTCGGTGCTGGGTCGGGAGGTCCCGCCTCTACTCTGAGGTCAGGATCCGTTACTGTGTCTGTCAGCTGGGTCTCAAACGACAGGCTGCCCAGTTCTGAGGAGATGTCGAACTCTGGTACGGGTGCTGCATCCGGTAATGTTATTCTCTCGGGGAGCACAAAGTCCAGCGGTTCGAGGACGGCAGGGAGGTCGATGCAGCCCAGACCATCGTACTTGTGCAGCTGAGTCACAGGAACACCTGCAGGAGCAGCAAGGAAACATTCAGAAATCCATTTACCCCTAAGTACAAACCTAACAATTAGATACTGTATATACAAAATGTTTTTAAACTGCTCCAGTAGATCTGTTTTGCTGACAACTGTGAAAGAGGCTTTTAATGGTTGCAATGTCATCATTACAGGTGCAGGCGCCAAACTGACTTTCCACTGAAGGACTAATATTGTACTTGTGAGTGTCGGACAAAAAAACCTTTTTCTATGTATGAATCTTGTCAAAGAGTAAAATGTTTCTTTAACTCTATTCAGACTGCCGTGGATATCTACGTCCCTGTGACGTTTCGCTTTCAATATAAATGTCCCTGAGGCGTAATGGGGGGACGAAGTGATCTCCCCTCTCTGTACCGTCTTCAGAGGTAGTAACAAAGGCGTTACAGAGGCAGCGCTGTGTGTGTGTGTGTGTGTGTGTGTGCATGTCTGACTGTGTGTATGTGGAGCTCATGCTGTAATGTGCTTCTACAGCGCCATAATGCAATGTGAATTCACAGACTGGGACACCAATATTACGTTGTCTCAGAATCAATATGAATGTACAAAGACGTGATGACGGCTGATTTTTGACCCTAAACAGTTACTGTTACTTATCTCTCTACGAAGCCAGGAGGCTTCACTGACTAACAGGGTCCTTTAACCTCGTACAACAAGAGCTGCTGGTCGACCACTGCCTCACCTGGTTAGTTTGTGCTATTGTGTGAATTTGTTTTTTTCTTCTTCTGATCCAAAAAATGTATATGTGACACACAGTATAACATGAATACTCTAAATTGAGCCCTCTCAACATGTGGGACTCTACTGCTGCCTTGATCATTTCATGTCTTTTTTAATAAATAGAAAAAGAAACAAGAAGAAGAAGAAGTTGTCCTCACCCAGAATGAGAGCCAGCTGAGCCGGAGGAAACAGGACCTGCAGGCAGCGGTTGAGGAACGGCAGCAGGTCTTCAGCGTACGCACAGCAGAACTGAACAAACAGCTCCTTCTCTCTGCTGCTGAAGGCCGACTCCTCGGCCCGGTGAAACACCAGAATGTTACGCGTCACCTAACGGGGAACAAGACCAAGGAGTCAATACACCTGCCAACACAGACTGAATCGTGTCGTTACTCGTGGATTAAACACGCTCACTCCTGGGTAGTCTAACAAATCCACCGTTCTTTGAGCGTGTGGAAGACTTCAAACAGATTGTCTGCATATGGGGAACACTTCATCAGACTAACTGTAGTTCATCATCTATATTACATGGTGGACCTACTCCTCTTCTGGCGACGATGGTATCTAAAGGAAGTGCAGCTGTTTTTCAGATTGCAAGTCGTATGAAAGTATGGAATCAGACAAATCATTACGATTTCACCACTTCTCAATTGATCATTAACCAACAGCAAACACGAGCGTTCAACCATGACTGTGTGACAGGAAACGATACAATAGGCAACACAGAAGGCTTCAAAAATTAACAAAAACATGTGTTTAAATATGTGTAATATTGTTGGTTAAATGCTAACGTGCTTGCTTTTTTACAGACATTTGATCATTTGATTTTAAACATGTTGATTTAACTTGAAACATGTCCCTATATCCCTCTGGGTTTTCACTATTTTCAGTCAGTGATCAGTCAGGAAGCACCTGGGCTGGAACACAGCAGTGCAACATTATCCTTTCATTAACAGCATTTGAACTTCATACCATGAGGAGACATCCAAATCACAACCAGAGTGGTAAATAACAATCATGACTGGAACAGAGTCAAGAGAATTTGTACTCCTTATATTAAAATTAGATGTGTACTTTTGTAGTCTACAAACATTTAAAAGTCACATCTTCTCCTCCTCTTCAGTTTAAATAAGTCTCAGAGCTCCATAAACATGTGTGTGAAGTTTCTTGTTCTAAATCCACTCTGATCCTGTATTTGATCATGTCTATAAACTCCTCTATTTCAGCCCTGCTCAGAACAGGCTGTTTCTGTGTCTGTAGCTTTAAATGTAAATGAGCTGTGTCTGACCACGCCCCTCTCTGGAAGGAATTTGCCTTGGGCTTTTTTACTCCATGCCCAATTTTTCCAGTGAGATGGCAGACTCAGAGAGCAGAACAAACACCTAGCTGTGGGAGTGTCACCCACCTGGGGGAGGGGTTACTGCCCTTTGTGATGTCATGAAGGGAAAATCTACAAACGGCCTGTTTGAGCACACATTTTCTGAAAAGTGGAACAGGCAAAATAGAGGAAGAGGAGAGGAAACTGCCTCCTAAAGCAACTGATAGAAACCATTTGAACAGCAGCGTACCAGCTTGAGGGCGTCTTCGAGACATTTGGTGACGTCCTGAGCCAGTCCCACAGGGCAGCAGAGCCGAAGGTCATTGAAGGCGGTCAGGATATTGTTGAGGAAGCACGCCAGTGGCTGAAAGTCCAGCAGGGACATGGGAGGCTGCAGGGATCCGGGCTGGGTGCTCGGGGTCACAGGGGGGATGGTTCCTCCCAGCACTGAAGGCAGAGAGATAAGCGTGTACCGGTTCATGTCCTCCTGAAACTTCTCCAACGCCTCCTTTACAGCACCACAAAATGTCTCCGCCGCCACCCGCTGGAACATGGGCGCCAGCTGCCCACGGAAGTCCGCCCCCACCCTGCTGAAGGAGAGGCCGAAGTACATGCACTGACCCAGCAAGGAGTCCAGGCGACCACCTACACCTCGCTGCAGGTCCCTGTCTAGAGTCTCCAGGAACTCAGCCACCTTCTGCACCACCCAGCCGTGAAAGATGGCCGCCTCGTTCACCGCCACCTGCCCACCTGCAGGGGGCAGCAGAGGATCCTCATCGGAGAAGATGGCTCTGTACTGGGTGATGATGTCAAACAGATGGACTCGGCAGGCCTCGATGGTTTTGGTGATGTGGAAGTAGGGGTCGTCTTCAGGGATGGCTGTGAGGATGGAGTTCAGCCAGGTGCCACGAGCCTGCAGGAACTTCACCCGCAGCTCCGCCTCTGTGAACACGTCCATCCTGCGCAGGTAGCCAATGACTCGCAGGCAGACGGGAAGCTGCGAGTTGCTGCGCAGCTGCTGCAGGAGCTGGTTGAGCATCAGCTGAGTCGACTGGCGTACTTCACGTACAATACCCTGAAGACACAGATGTAGAAAACAATTATTTGATTAAATCGACATACTGTGGTTGGTTTTCAGGTTCAAAAAAAGGGTTAATAAAATGTTTAGGTTGACCTGGACTCACCTGGATGACCGGCAGTGAGGAGTGCTTCTTCTCCAGCCTCTTGACGTAAGCTGCCAGCTCCAGAGCTTCCTCGTAGTATCCGTTTCGGACGCAGGTATCCATGAGCTGAGGTATCTCCAGGATCTCCAGGATTTCGGTGTGACGGTTCAAAGTGAGGCTGTTCATCCGTCGGCTTGCCCCAATCTCCTCCGCCTCCTTCATGAACCCCCTATGAACACAAACATAAAACATAATGAGTGACAGCTTATCCAGTGAAGCTTTGTTTCTCCATTTTCATCTTCTCCCCAATCCAAGTATATGTTTTCCCCATACATGTTTAGAGTTCTCTGTTTGGTTATTTCAGTTTGGTGCTGGAGAACCCTGGTCGTTCTGTTTTCCGGTCTTTTGTTTGTTTATTTCTTTGGTAGTTTTAGGAGGAGGTGCTGAGAGCGAAGGTCCATTGCGTCTTTGGCTTAGCACCTTCCAATCTCTTGTTCTTTTTGGCCAGGGTCTCCAGTCCAGTTTGTTTTCTTTGGTTTATTTTTTATCTTTTGAGTATTTGGTGCAAAATGTATTTTCAGTAAAGCTCTGGATTTCATTTTCAAACTTGTGTGGCATCACTATATGTTTTCAGTCTTTCTGCAGTCTTCATATTTTGATCCTTGATTTAATTATTTTGGTTAGAGAAGCTGTAACAGTCTCCAACACTCTCTTTACATATTTCAAAAACTAAATCTATCACCATATTATGTTGCAATATGTCATCAATAGCCAGACAGTCTTTTAGCATCGATACTGTCACAGTTAAATTGCAAATACAACACAAACATTGCAAGACGTAATTGCGATACTCAGCAAACTTTACAATTTAAAAAAAAGTTAATAATGTAATAATAAAATAATGTGGGATGTTCTTAATGGACAATAAAGGGTTGTTTTGTTTTCAAGTTTTTGTGAGCTGACATGTAACTCAGTGTTATGCTCCTTTTGATATGGTCTCATATGGATCCCAGGCCAGTGAATTCAATGGAAAATGATAATCTGAATTCTGTCCTTCTTTGTGAATCAGCATTGTTGTCCTCAGAAATCACAGGATCCTGATTTAATCCTCTATTAACCAATTAACCGTGAACCTATGGGGACTTTGCCCTCATCTTCAGTGTCCTGAACCCTCTCTCATCCAGCACCACTGACCTGCATCTTTCCCCGAAGCTGGGCAGCTTGTCCAGCAGCCGGGACACGCTGCTCTCCACCCGGCCGAAGTCCCGGTAGATGTGCTCGGTGCAGTCGGCGGTGCGGATGAAGGTCTGGTAGTTGGAGAAGGCCAGCTCTCGGGTCTGCTGCAGGATCTGAGCTCGCTCCTCCGCCAGCCGCTCCGGCTCCCGGCTCAGCTTCTCCACCCCAAAGGAGCTCAGCTCGGATAGGTAGGCCGTGAAGTCCGGGTTGTCCCTCCAGCTGTCCGGGAAGCTGTCCTTAAAGATCGACGCCAAAATACTCTCATCCTCCACGTCTACCGCCGCCATGTTGGACATCTGCGATTCAAAATGTAAATGCTGCTTCTGCTGGCGGCGTGTCAGTGCTACGCTCTCATTTAAAAGATTAAAAATAAGATTGATTGTGCATAAGCTGCTTAAATAAAGTTAATCGGGTTCTCACAACGAATTCAAGCTTGACAGCTAGTGTTGACAACCACTTCCTGGATCTTCTTCTTCTCTCATTCTTTGCGGGTTGAAGTAATGAATCATAATGTACATACTGCCACCTAGTGGGAGTTTGTATATTTTCAATTAGTTATTTTCAATTATTAATTTCACTTACTAATTAGTAATTATTAAGTATAACAGTTAGGCTATATTACCAAAGCAAGGTTTTGGTTAAAATACAGTTTTTTACAATTACACCAATCAATCTTCATAACAAATGTTATCTCAGATTTGTTATTTGTGTCTTTTAATGCCTAAAGATGAAGTTGAAGTATGTTTGGCTGCTCGTTGTCTGTCTGAAACTCTGTTATTTGTTGCTGCCTGTCTTGTCCAGGACGCTCTTGAAAAAGAGATTTTTAATCTCAATGAGTTTTCCTTTCCTGGTTAAATAAATAAATAAAATCTCAAGACACTTTACAAAAAGTCAGGAAAATACCTTACTCTTTATATCATGTTACAAAAAAGCAGGTAAAAGACCTTACTCTTTAGTAAAAGCAAAGTGAGTAAATAAATTGTTATTTCTATTGCTAAACTCTTTATCACAGTATTTAGGGGAAGACGTGCATTTTATTTTTCAATGTAATTAACATTTTCAATTTGCACAATTATTTCTAAAAAAAACATTAAAATTATCCCAGTTATTATTGTGTAATTGTAATTTTCCTATTTGTTGTTTTCAATATGCTTTAAATAAAGTTGTTTTGAAAAAATAGTGTGTTGATGACGTCAGCGGAAGTCAGCGGTTTGTCACTCAGTTGCTAAGCTGCAGCCGAGGAGCGACCAGACTGTCAACAAGTTGTCATGATGGGCTGCTGAAACAGCTTAGCCGCCGACGGTTTAACGTTTTAAACTTTGACCCCACCCTCTTGTTCAGATGATTAACGGCGGACAGACGAAGGTAACCGGACAGCGACGTGTTTTTTGTTTGTTTTGTTTGCACCGTAACCGCTCAGATAACAACTAGCATTAATTAGCTAACCCCCTACTTACTGGCGTTCACAGATACGCTGCGAGCTAATGCTAGCTGTCGGTCGTTAACGACATTAGATCCCCAACAGTGACAAGAGTCCTTAAGAATTACTTTTGAGTGTCCATGTAACATTATTAATGTATATATATTGACATGTTACTCAAAGTGATCTGTCTTCAGTGTCTCTGCCACTTCTCAGACACTTAAGTTAAACCTTTTAGTATCTTAGCTTTAGCTAATCTTTAGTGTGTTATCATATGACGTTTGGTAAATTAGTTAAGATGTGCATCTTAAAAAGATTACTAAACATTATCTTAGCATTAAGATAGCTTAAGTTAGATATCTGATTATGGTGTTTGCTGGTGTTTTACCCAAGACCTCCCTGTGTTAGGATGTTTTTTGTGACCCGAGTTTTGCATTTGTGATTGAACTGTTTCTCGATTTAGAAGTCAAAGATATAAGAGTAACCCCTCACTAAACTCGAACCCGGTCCACTTGCTTGCGACCTAAACGCTAGGCTATCTGTGCTCCCCTCGATTATCTTTTTTTAATGGTTGTGTGAAGCCAAAATCGTACTTGAAATTGAAACACGATTAATTGCCCAGCCCTACTACAAAATAATTTAAAAAACAATTAGAAAACGTAAAAGCTAAAGTTCAACAAGAATAAATGCAAATAAAGAATTAAAGTAGAAACAACAGGTCTGAACAGGTCTTTAAAGTAACAGCAATGCAATAGAAGAAGTGAATAAAATGACATTAAGATGAATTGTTCATCGGCAGATATTAGGGACAAAATAAAGGTAAAAACAGATGAGTAAAAACAGGTGGATTAGTAGGTAAATAAAAACAATATATGAAGGTTAGAGCAGGACATCAGAAGAAGGACTTGTGATAGATTAAAGGATTCAGAGCAATAAAATAAATACAGGAAAAAAAAGTTTATAAAAGTGACTTTTAAGAAGTGATTTTAGAGAAGTTATAGAAATGTTATCTCATCAAATGTAGACATGGACAAAGACTGTGAGGTCATCTAACTGAGCGGGAGTTATTGTTGTATACCACATACTTTATTTTGAAAATTAGATAGGGTCCAAAACTATGATACCTGCATCCTAAAACAGTGACTTCATAAGTTCAGTTACTTCAGAGTCACACGTTTTGATGTTTATTATATTACAAACTTTAAAAAGATCGGTCTGTTGCGTCGTAGCATCTCAGCTGACAGTGTGATGTCAATCAATCAATCAATCAATCTTTATTTGTATAGCGCCAATTCATAACAAGTGTTATCTCTAGACGCTTCACAAAAAGCAGGTAAAGGACCTTACTCTTTGTCTATTAATATTACAAAAGAGCAGGTAAAAAGACCATGCTCATTGTTATGTTACAAAAAGCAGGTAAAAGACCTTACTCATTGCTAATAAGATGTGTTTTCATCTTTCAGTGACAGACACTGGGCAGATGGAAACTTTGGTACACAATACTGTTGTGTCAGCATGTTTTGCAAATAAAATAGAAATAAAAAGGAAAGAAATCAAGGTTTAAATTTACCTGCTAAATTGGTGGCTATGTTTTTACCTGAGATGTACACTCTTAGGTTTAGGTAACATTACCCTCTAGACTCACATACTTAGATACAAAATCACTTTTATAGACAGGATGAAATTCACGAGTCAAGATTAACGAGTCGAAGAAGACAGACCTCTGACATCAGATTATTAACTTTGTTAACCTGCACTGATTAAACAGGATGAACAGCAGAAATATTTGTCTCGTTTTAAAAATACTGATCAATACAAATCTGACCATTAAGAACCAGCAACAGAAAAACACCCTCATACAAAAGACACTGTAAAGATGTTTAACACGAGGTAGCCATTATTGAGATTGAATATAAAGTGCTTCCTGGTAAAGTTCAGTCTCCAGGAATGTAACGTAAAAGCTAAAATAATCAGCTTTAGTATTGGAGTACGACCTCAAGCCCAACATGTTATAGAGCCGCTCTTTATCTTCTTAAAGGCACCACACTGAGACCATTCACATCCCCCTTCCTCCACTGTGGACTTTACTGAAGTGCTGTTGCCCTAGCTTTGCATGTGTTGTTGAGTTTATACTGATTGTGTTGTTGCTTTTATTTTGCATGTGTTGTTGTGTTTATTTAGCTTGTGTTGCATTTTCAAAGAATCAGGCATTCACCTTTTGACAAACCATGCTGCTGTGTTTGACAACTGTCTCTTGTTGTAGTACTTTACATTACATTAAGAGATAACGGTAATACTGCAGTCCATTAATTGGGACCCAGACGACCAATCAGAGTTAATAGAAGAGGATTTGGAGAGAACACATCTTCTTTAAGCCAACAGCCCAGTGAGAAACTCTGTGACACGGCGTATTTGCTTGCTTCTGTTATACCCTTCTTAATATGAGATTTTCATAATGAACAGAAAACTGTTCATCATCATGCATACCTGATATCAATTCTTACGATATGGAAGTTACATTACGTTTACTTTTTTGTGAGTCTGAGTTCGTAACCTGATAATTATTCATCAGTGATTTGTTCAAGTTGAAGTTGATATCAAGGCTTGGCAAATAATGTGATATAATATGAGAGTCAAAATTGGAAGAAAAGCTAATTGGTTCTTCCTTTTTCCTACTTAACTGTTCCATCAAGGGTAATGAAAGTCTGGCCAGTAACTTAATGTACTACTACTGTAATTTAGTGGTTGTTAAGAACAAATCTATAAATAGAAATACTGTGATTTATAAAGTTCTCCTAAATAAAACAGACACATTAGCACAGTGTTACAGTTGATTTTGGGAACAGACTCCAGCAGGGCACTCGGGTGCTATCAAAACAACAACAGATCCTGATTCAGAACCTGATTTAACAAACGATGTTAAATGGACAGTCAGCAGCTCACTGAGTGACAACGGGCTTATGAACTTGTGTTGCATTTATGTGTGCAGGAGGACGCTCAGCGCAGAGAGTGATTGAGAAGCTGATGTCTGTCCTCGGTGGTCTTGACTCAACTTGATGAATTAACCTCAAGAGTGGTCGAGGATTTCAAACAAAGCAGCCTGGTGTCCCAGTGTGACCAGTATGGCTGCTGCCAACACCACCAAGATCTCATGGAGGCTACGTGAGTCTTTAAATATCCACTCTGTAATTGACTGAAAACACTGAATTCAGAACTTCACCTGCATCAGTGCCACACTAATACAGATTCTTTAAACATAACAGTCTTTGTTAATTTGTGATTACCATTTGCTGCCAATCGTCTTCATGAATGACTTTGACTTCTAAGGGCCCTGGATCCCTGAGTCAGCTCCTCCAGCGTTACCAGCAGCCTCTTTACAAACAGAACCTAACTTAATTTGTCCCTCCTGTGTTGTTGTACAGAGGAGTTCGAGGCTCACTCCCGCAGCGTTTCCTGTTTGGCTCTGGCCAAAAGCTCCGGCCGACTGCTGGCCACAGGAGGAGAGGACTGCACGGTCAACATCTGGGCGGTCAGCAAGGCGAACTGCATCATGGTGAGACGTCCTCACTGCAACATCAGCTGCCTGATCACCTGCACATACCTGTTACTGGTCTATTATTACAACAATCTGTCTCTTTCCTGACTTTTTGTGCTTTTTTGTCGTCTCTCAGAGTTTGACCGGTCACAAGAACCCAGTGGAGTGTGTCCTGTTCAACATGTCAGAGGAGCAGGTCGTCGCCGGGTCCAGGTCTGGTTCAGTACGAATCTGGGACCTGGAGGCTGCCAAGAGTGAGATCTAGTTTGTTCTGTTTTTGTGTGTGTGGTGAAAACATCTTCTTCTGTAATCTCAGACTTCTACTCACATAGCTTTACGTGAAATGATAGAAACATGTTTTGTTGTAAAAACTCTCAGAAGTTAGTTTATTTTCCACCGAGTTGTAATATCAGTGAGCAATCATGATCAGCTTCCTGTCGTCTTCAGGTTTAAGGACTCTGATGGGACACAAAGCCAACATCACCAGTTTAGGCTTCCATCCGTTTGGAGACTTTCTTGCCTCAAGCTCTATGGACACAAACATCAAGGTAACTGTGGATGTTTATAGATATCCAATTTATTTAAGGACCAAATCAGAGTTTTCTTTTTCCACATTGTGAGGACATTAGCTGTTCTGCACTCCCTGAAGGATTACATGTTAAGACTGAGTTTAAAGATTTAGTTTATGGTTAACGGCTGGCCTATGCATTTTGTCTATGCGTATAAAATAGAACTTTTTAGTAACACCATGCATTTGAGAATATGGCTGTGTATACTCACAATCTGCATTAACAACATTATTTCTCTTATTTGAATGTGACTGTGGGTCCCTCTGTCAGCTGTGGGACGTGAGGAGGAAAGGATACGTGTTCAGATACAAGGTGAGATCAACACTTTCAAACATTTATTTTTAGTCAAATTAGAGCGGTCAAAGCGCGTTTACTCAGGGTGTCTTCTGTCTCACAAAGAAATCACATCATTAAAGTGAACTTCATATGCAACACAAGGATCTGGTGTGTGTTTTAGAATACATTTTGCACAGTGCCTTTTTAATACCTGAGGGTGTTTGTGTTGCAGGGTCACACTCAGGCAGTGAGGAGTCTGGCCTTCAGTCCAGATGGGAAGTGGTTGGCCTCAGCGAGTGACGACTGCACCGTCAAGGTAACAAACTGACCTCATAGAGCTGATACATTAAAAACACGTGGTTACACTGTTTTTCATAGACAAACATGTGTCTCCTCTTCTCTCTCTCTTTCAGCTGTGGGATCTCACTCAGGGAAAGACAATCACAGAGTTTAAATCTCACACTGCAGCCGTCAACATCGTTCAGTTTCACCCTAACGAGTACCTGTTGGCTTCAGGCAGCTCCGACAGGTACGACACCACAACCCGAGAACTTTTTTCAAACACCTGAGGGGGGATTGTTGTCATTGTTTAGTTTGGACTTTGGACTCTGCTACAGTCCACTCTGCTCGTCTGTCCTTTCTCTTCAATGCATGTTGTTTTCAGATGTGACCTTTCTGTCCTCTACAAGTCAGTGAGAAAAGAACTTAGTGGTTTACTGTGAGTCATGTTGACTGAAAAAGGAATTATAGCACAGAAAATTAATCAGTTCGTAGTAGAATTTACTGGCTCTTGATTGTTAACATTTATGATCAATTAAACGTTTTCTCTAGGGATGCACCGATGCATTAGTTTAACATCAGCATCGGCCCTGTTGACAGACATCGGCACATCAGGAAATAATGTCAGCAGCTGATGTTTGTCTCTTGTGTCGTATCAGCTTACTGCTGCGTCTAGTTCTCCTAAATACTTATTCAGAGGAGAGTTTTTTATTGGGCAGAAGAAATCACCTGTTGGACAAACTCTGACTTGTTTTTATGGTCAAACATGAGAGACAATGTTGGCATTGTAGGAGTCTTACACCAAACAAGAATAGTCCTTATAAACAAAGGATTTTCACCGTCGCTGCATCACTATGTATCCCCTTGTTGCTGTGTAATTATAAGTTCTGACTAAACATGTACTGTTACTGTAAGCTACCATCCCAGTGTTTTAGGCTGCATTATTTTGAACCTAGTCCTGGATCTTAACAGAGTGTTGTTTGTCTGTGCGTGCTGTAAACAGGACTATCAAGCTGTGGGATCTGGAGAAGTTCAGGATGATCGGCTCGTTGGAGGGAGACACGACCCCCGTCAGGTCAGTTTTCCTTCTATCAGAGTATCAGGTTGAACAACTCTTAGCAGGACTGTGACCTCTGCTCCTGTGTGTTCAGGTCTATATTTTTCAGCCCAGACGGCAGCTGTCTGTACAGCGGGGCCACAGACTCTCTGCGGGTGTTCGGCTGGGAGCCTGACCGCTGCTTCGACGTGGTGCCAGTGGGCTGGGGAAAAGTGGCTGACCTGGCGGTCTGCAACCAACAGCTGGTGTGTAGCTCCACCTACAGGTTCTTTAAAACAAACATGAAAACTGTACACTCAAAAATATCATTTAAAACCTCTTTGTCTGGTTAGATCGGTGTGTCTCATGAGCTCTCCAGTGTGTCCTCCTACGTTGTGGATCTGAAGCGGGTGAAGAAGAGCGGCGGCTCTGTGATCCAGGGAATCATTAAGGACAACCAGCCGCTCACAGAGCCGAAAGATCCCAAAGGAGCTGCACTGCGGAGGAACTACGAGAGACCCACAACCACCTGCAGCTCACAGAGGTTTGACCCACGATCAGATTTACTTTACAGCTTACCTGCTACAGATGAGACACGGAGAGACGTTGCTATTTATAGTCAGTTTACCCGACAATTACCCACG
The DNA here is from genome assembly GCA_020745685.1 of Tautogolabrus adspersus. NCBI lineage: Eukaryota > Metazoa > Chordata > Actinopteri > Labriformes > Labridae > Tautogolabrus > Tautogolabrus adspersus. The sequence continues at coordinate 33,030,384 of CM036535.1, read as the reverse complement.
TGTTATTCATGTCAACAAGAAGTTACATACATGTCTGTGGTTGTAGTGACTCGTAGAATAAACAATAGCTAGTTGACTATTTGTTGTTCAATATAACTGTTGCATATATGTATTCTGGATCATTTCATAACATCGTGACTTGTTGTGATGTCATCAGGTTAAAGCAGAGTTCAGATGCTGATAGGCGGAGCCCTGAAGGTGAGAGGCGGAGCCCCAGTGAGGACGAGGCCGAAGAGAAATTGTCATCAGCCGAAATCCACAATGCAGAAGATTACAAAGAGATCTTCCAGCCAAAAACCGCCATCTGTAGGTCAACCATCAGCTGATCCATCACTGAATTACCTGAGTTTAGTTTAGGATTAATGATCTATTTTATACATGTCAAATTTATGACTTCAATTTGTGTTTCTTTGAATTTTGGACATTTGTTGGCTTAAAACAACTTTAAATATCTGACATGTTCTAGAGATAAATTAGTCTTACAGGATGTTTTTTTAATTATTTACTTTTCAATAAGGGTCTGTTGAATTGTTAGATAATCCGAGTTTTACTGACTCTTTTTCTTCACTTCCAGCACGTACTCCTCCCAAAATGTCCGAGCCTTTCCCCGCTCCTCCAGAGGACGGTGAGTCCATCAGAGGTTCATCACAAGCACGATCTCACACTAATGGTTTCTATCGTGTCGCTGTGTGACCTTCAGTTCACTCTTTGCACTCACATAGGGTTTGTTTTGTTAACAAACAAGAGCTGTACGCTACCTTCATCAGCAAAAATCAGATAGACACTAACAGCTAAAGAGTAAAGCCAGAGCTGTAAAGGTGTGAATATAAATCTTATATTCATCTTACAACACAAACACCCGCAGGAATTAGTCAGGATAACACAACACCACATGAGAGACGATGTTGTTCAGTAACTTCCAGAGATGTAACACGTTTATGAGATTATAACGAACATGTTCTCAACTTGTTCTACTTCCCCAAAGATGCTAACACAGTGGTTAGGGTGTGCAGGATAATGTGATTGCATTACTTTACTTTTAAAGTGTTAATTACAATGTGGTACTACAACTTTTATTCATAGTGTGTGAGTATTCTTCCACCACTCGCTGGTCAGTTGAGGGTCGTCATACTCGGGCAGTAAATGTTATCTCCAGGCTCAGTTTTAAAGCTCTGTTGTGGGGACAGAATTTAACATTTTAAAGTAAAGTAAGGCGTTTTAAAGGTAAAGTTGGGTAAACTCTTGGACATTGTTCTTGTGTGTCATGTAATAATTGGAGGATACTGATGAATGTTTGATTGTCTTCCTTCTTAGAGACGATATTAGCGATCGGCCGTCAGCTGAAGGACATGATATCTCCTTTACCTGACAAGCAGCAGGTCAGTGAACGCAGCAGCTTCAGTTCTTCTCAGTGTGATCATTTTATATGTTTTGTAATAGTTACATAAAAGTGTTGATGTGTTGCAGGCTGCTCCACTGGCCTCCTCCACACCTGTCCAGAGGGTGGAGCCTACAGTGGTGTTCTGTGCTAAGCGCCCTGTCCCCTCAGCCGTTGTCCCAATACCCTCAAACCCGCCTTCCTCAGACCCACCTCCTCCTTCTCAGCCTCCCATCATCACAGCGAAGTCTAAACCCCAACCTAAAATCATTCTCAGCACCAGGAACGAGCCGATCGGACTCAACGTGGCTGACTTCCTGCCGGTACAAATGTCAAACATTTTATATAGGAACGTTTTGGACTTTCATTAATGTATGACTTGTGACTGCAATACTGATGTCCTATCTACATTTACCTCAGTCTCCTCCAAACAACCGAGCCGTCGCTCTGAGCGATGAGGAGGCGCTGTCTCAAATCAAGAAGGGTCACGACACTATGTGTGTGATGCTGAGCAGCCGACACAAGAACCTGCAGACGGTCCGAGCCGTGTGGGCCCGAGAGGACATCAAGGTGAGATCTGAGACTCTATGCTCATCTGAGCGTCCTCCAATGATGGTGCTGCGTGAGCAATGACAACATCCTGTGCTCTTCCTCTCTGCAGAGCGCTCTGGATGCTGCTGTCTCCATGAATGACCTGTCGATTGTCGTGGACATCCTCAACATTATTAACCTCCAACCGTGAGTTACACAAATGTACCACTAAACATTTCACGATACATTACATACCACAGCTGTCTTTATGACTCATATATAAATGGAAATGTTATTGATTTACCAGAAATCACACTTGATTTATTTCATGATATAATTAAACACTATAGAAGCGTTAATATGGGCTGCACCTTGGTGCTGTTGTTAGCACAATTGCCTCTGAGAGAAGGTTTGAATCCCCGTCTGACAGGAGCCTCTCTGTGTGGAGTTTGCATGTTCTCCCCGTGCATGCGTGGGTTCCCCCCGGGTACTCTGACTTCCTCCCACAGTCCAAAGACATGCTCGTTAGGTTAATTTGTGACTCTAAATTGCCCGTAGGTGTGAATGTGAGTGTGTCTGGTTGTCTGTCTCTATATGTCAGCCCTGTGATTGACAGTCCAGGGTGTACGCCGCCTCTCGCCCAATAGCAGCCGTTGGGGTTTTTGGAGGAGCTTATTTGTAATGGAAAAAGTCAATATGTGAATAACTGTGGATAATAAACTCTTTCACCTCATGTTTGAAATGATGTTTCAAACATGTTCAGGTCTCTGTGGAAGCTGGACTTGTGTACGACCATTCTTCCTCAGATTGACAAACTGCTGCAGAGTAAATATGAGAGGTGAGTGTTCCCGATCACCCTCCACTTGTTCTACTGTTCTTCAGACTCAACAGTTGAGTGACTAGATTTAATTTTAATCTGGGAAATGTCAGAAAAGGTCAACTAAAAAAACTTGAAATCAGTGTGTTTATATTTGTGTTTCCTACGTCTGAACATAATTCAGACTGTAGAGACAAAGTTGTCGTCCAAACATTTTAACAAGAAGTGTGTCTGATTGTGTGTTTCTGTATTTGTGTGATCAGCTACATGCAGACAGGCTGCACGTCTCTGAAGCTGGTCATGAAACACTTCTGGATGCTGATCTCCGACACGCTGAAGGCGACGCCGTCTGTGGGAGTCGACATCACACGAGAAGAGCGGTGAGTCCCGGCAGTCAGAGGATCTGTGTCATCCTGTTGTCCAGGGTTTAGATACTTGACGTTACACAAGAAAGACTCAGGAGACTCAGATGGCTTGAGTTGAAATTGTTTATATTTGACTCGTGAGGAGAAATAACATTAACAGCATACATGCATATGGAGGCAAAGTCCTCGACCAATCAGCCCATGGTTCCACTGGCTGCCCACTCGAAGAACATTAGCCTCCGTACATGGGGCACAAACTAACCACTAGGCCATCAGCGCCCCAGGTGATCTCCCTGTTACCAAACACTTAACTGATGATGTGTTGTGTTTCAGACACCAGAAGTGCCGAGCGTGCTGCAGGCAGCTGAAGAACCTGAGCAACGTGGTGAAGAACAAAGCAGCGCAGGTCGGTCGTCACGGCAGCGCCTTCAAAGAGCTGCAGCTTCTCATGGCGCCGCTCGACGACGCTCTCTGAGAGTGACTGAACTTAACCCACCGTTTTCCAGACTACGGATCTGACTGAGATAACAAGGTGTCAGCTGACCTGCAGATCAGACACTGCAGGAGCTCATCAACAGCTTCACCTGGTTGAACATTTCTGCACTTTGTGTCTCAATGTGGTCCTGGGACACCGATCCTCCAGAAGCCTCTGTCACACTGGGTGTAGGGAGAAGAAGTATGTGGATGAAAAGTGTTATTTAATCTTCTTTAACTCAAAGGAACACGCTGACCGTTTAAGCTATATCTCACTCAGAATCAGAGACGAAGAGGAGCTGCAGTTTGCCGAGCAGCCTGCAGGCTACAGTCTGACACATCTGAATCTTTCTGAACGTGGAGCAGACACTTCTCCACAGAGTCGACATCTCCTACAGGTGGAAGAGCTCCAAACACATAGTCAGCATGAACACCTGTGCTAACAACAAGCTGCTAGAGCTAAATCTCCATCAGCTCTCCTCCCTGAGACAATCAGAAACATTTGAGAGTGAACCACATTTATTCCTGAAAACATCCAAATTTAATCGAGGGAACATTTTTCCTACAATAATTGATCGATACAAAACTCTTCTGAGGTGTTCGTATTAAACTCTCATGTCAGTCCGGTTACCTGAAGTTACAGCCAGCGGTCAGTTAGCTTAGCCTAGCATTATGACTGGAAACAGGGGAATATCTAGCTAACCAAAACCTGTCTTTACCCCGCACATTTCACTAATGAACACGTTAGGTTGTTTAACACTAGTGTCATCACCGCGAGGTCATTCAGACTTCTGCTCACAGCTTAGAAATAATCCGACACCAGAATCACTCTGAATGTGGATTTGTTGTTTTTACACTTTGAGCTCTAACACTCGATCACTTTGTTCCACCGGATGTGGATTTGTTGTTTTTTTTACACAGACTGTCTGAGAGGACGGTTTCTCAGGCTCTGAAGATAATCGACTGACTTTCATAACAAACTGAAAAGTTCACCAAACAGAACCACGTTCATAAACACTGAAGATGTTCAAATGTTTCCACGGTCCTTTTCTACTTTCTCGACCTTTGTCACTGTTAGACGACCACTCTTTGACTGTTTTAAATGTACAGTTGTGTTTATTTAAATAAAGTGTTCATGTTGGGAAGAAGAATGAAGAGACTTCACTTTCAGAGGCAAACAAAAATGAAGTCAAATCTTTTCTAATAATAACCTTTATTACATTAGTTAAACATTCTGTAAGGAGTCTGAACAGATTATAAAACTGTTAAATAACCACTCATAAGTCCGTCACAGCATGATGCACTTTGTTTATGAAGTCATTTCTAACGTATCAGACGGGTTGATTCACCGCGTGCTGACCTAAAGTGGTTTTGTTTACATCTGAACAGTAAGTGGTACGTTTGACTCTTTAAAAACCGGAGGACTTTTTTCAAACAGAGAACACTTTGAACAAACGCTCGACAGGATCAGCAGAGATGAGATGTAGCGCTTCGTCCACAAGAGGTCACTCACTGAGAACACAAGATTCTAGATAATGAGATGACTGTAAGAGTCTTTATTTCATATAAACCTATAATGTATAGAAGGAAAATCAATATCTAGAATGACATTTAAACATAAATGGTACAAACTGCACATTGAAAACTATCATGTGATTATAAACAGTAAGATTTAAGATGTATGATCTGAATTAGCAAAATATAGATTATCTATATTGATTGAAACCATTCAATTTATTTTTATAAACACAAACCTTAAAGTCTGATACAAAATTATCTATATTCATTTAAACTATAAAATCTGCACTGATTTAAACAATGGCCTGTAATTTAAAGGTCACATATTCTCCTCTTCAGTGTAAATAAGTCTCAGAGCTCCCTAAAACATGTCTGTGAAGTGTCTTGTTCTAAATCCACTCTGATCCTGTATTTGATCATACCTATAAACCCCTCTATTTCAGCCCTGCTCAGAACAGGCTGTTTCTGTGTCTGTAGCTTTAAATGTAAATGAGCTGTGTCTGACCACGCCCCTCTCTGGAAGGGCTCGGGTGGCTCGGGCTTCCTCGCTCCATGCCCTATTGTTTACGGTGAGAAGGCAGACTCAGAGGGCAGAACAAACACCTAGCTGTGGGAGTGTCACCCACCTGGGGGAGGGGTTACTGCCCTTTGTGATGTCATGAAGGGAAAATCTACAAACGGCCTATTATTGTACGGGAGACTCCCGTTCTGTAGAAAACAAAAATATGATCGACTCTGCACAGTCTCTGTGATATGGATCAATAATAGCATGATTTAAATACATCACTGTAATAAAGTATTTGAGATGCTCCTGTTAAACATGGACACACAGTAACACGTTTGTTTTTCAGATTGTTTATTAAAAAGGGAATACAAAAAAAACTTACTGTAGAAATCTACAGCGACACGAAGCAAGCAGACGATTTGATCATCAGGTCAACAACACACAGCAGCTCATCGCCTTTTAAGCATTCCTGTTACTACGACTACAGCTAACTATCAGCTCCACCTGCTTCACGTCACTCTCAGCACCAGGTCATCAGCTACAGGTCGCTTCTGTCAGAGGTCACCTGTGGTGTATTTTTAAAGCAGTTTTTTTTTTTTTCACAGAGGTGACTGGACGACAGCAGGAGAACACCGAGGAGAAGATATGAGCGTCTCTTTGCTCGACGAGCTGAAGAAAGACAACGCTCTATCAGCATCGGAAAAACAAACATCCACAGGAACAAGAGAGGAGCGCAAAACAACAATCATGTACACGGGAGATCTCCTCGTATTGCTCACGTCTCATTGGACAGCTTGGTATCAAGTGGCGTACCCTGATTGTTTCAAGGGGGACCGCGAGGACACGGACAGCCTCGGTTGGAAAATGACACAACATGAGGGGTAGACTGAATTTAATCTGAAGCTACGGAGATTTCAGCGAGAAATCATCCAGTTAAACGTCAGAAGAAATGTTCTGGTGGTGTGCATCCTCGACAAAAAAAAAGAAAAGTAAACTCTAAATAAAACGAGCTACAAAATTAAAGCATGTCATACATAAATATAGAACCATTTTATGCATATATTAGAATCAACCACATCTGGAGCTGTGGGTTAGAAAATAATCTAGAAGGTTAAAGTGCAACTTTACAAAGAAACAATAAAAAGAAATACTGTGATTGGAAAGCGTATACTGTAAGGAAACTGGGAAACAAACTCAGCGAGGAGGATTTCTGTCCAGGTGGGAGGGGCTTGTGAACATTTGGGCTTCAGCGGTTTCAGGTCGAGTCTTCAAATGTCCGTCATCTGCCTCAGAAATCAGCATGTTTGGCCACTCCGCAGAGATAAGAGTCTGATATTCGCCTGTTAAGTTCCCATGAGTCTTTGCTTCTTCATCCTGCTCCTATTGGAGGTCGAGGAGGGGAATAAATCCAGTGAGGGCAGATTGCAGTCGTTGATGTCCCAGCAGGAAGACACCTCAGGGTGTTGGCAGGCACCCTGTGGGCGTCTCCGGCCCTCTCAGGCTGTCAGCTTCAATCGTCCTGCAGAAAGAAAAGAAAAAACATCCCATCAGTCAGCAGCCATGTGAGCCGTCACTCAGTCACACCATGTCCACACTGCTGCTCATAAATGTGAAAACTCTTTCTATAAACCGGGAGAGTCTCGGCAACTATTGGACCGATCGCCATCAAAGTTTGTTCAGACGTTCACGCTCCATGAAGGAATCATCCAGCAAACTTTGGTGATCCTCTGACCTTGTTTTTTCTGATGACATAATCAGCTCAACATAGTTATTAATATGTTTCAAAGAACACCTGCAACAAACGTACTCTCCTGCCTCACCTGTACTCTGTGTTAACACTGACAATCTAAAAATGCATCATCATTGGTACCTCATTGTTTTCTTCCTGTGGTGTAAAATGTATCAGCATCTTTGAGCTTTAACTCTGCAGCATGAATGAACAAAAGCCTGTAAGAGCTGCTGATTGGCTCTCTTGTTCCGACTGGAGCAGCTGTTCATTTTACAACTTGGAAACTAGTTTTTCCGATGTGTCCGACACCACATGAATGCACCATATCTCTCTACCGGGATTGAACCAATTACAAGACAGAAGGCGGGACTTAACGTTGGGATGAATTTGAATTTTACTTTCGATAAAGCTTTTTAATTGGTCAAGTTAATGAGCTCTCCTGAGTTCAGGATGAGTCATCAGACATTTGAAACACAGTTATTTAGATGTAACAATACTCAGATCATGCTTTATTGAAATATATTTGGCAGATTAATGAACATCTAACACGCTAGATTAAACACGGGAGTGTATTTTCCATTTCATGGTGACTTGAACACATCGTAGAGGAATGAAGAAGGCGGGGCTCACGTGTTGATGGCTGTCGCTGCTCAAAGACTCGCACTAAAGTGACTTTTCACAGACTATGAAGAGTCATCTGATCGTGTAAAGTGAACAAACACAGACTAGAGGAGTTCAACATTTAACACGAGGGCTCCTTTTTAAGAGCTCAGCTTGTATTCAGGTTAGGATTCCTTCAGTTTTCAATTTGTCAAGTTTTGATCTGATCTGAATGATCTGTAGTTTCTCTCCTCTCTAAAGAAAACACCTGTTATTTAAACGGATAGAAACACTTTTATTTAGCTGGCTGCCCATCGACCAGTTAAAACAGACACCTGAAGTTAAAGACTTATTCACTTCCAGAAGCACATGAACTGTTAAGAATTATCACCAGTTGATCTGTAGCGCCCCCCTCTGGCCACCTCTATATTTACATATCTGAAGCGTCAGTGCTGTTGTCATGCTTACCTGCAGTTTAACTCGCTCTGTGCTCGACATTAGACGAGCAGTTAAACTGAGTTTGTCCTGTTTAAACTATTCAAACAAAGACCAGCAGATGTTTTCAGATTTATCAGTGTGGACATGGAGCCATATATCCCACAATCCTCAGCTCATCAGCGGGTCGCCCAGGCCACAGAGCAGCAGCAACAAGGGAGGCAGGGGAGGGGCGGGGGGGAACATCAAAGGACACCAACTCACTCATAACACCCGCACACTCTGAAGTCACAAGGAACAGACTCGTGGTTTCAATAAGAAATTACATTAAAGCACCGGCACAGTTTAAACCTGTGTGTCAAATACAGAGGCAGGTCCAGGCTTTGTTTAGCATAGCTTAGCATAAAGAATGGAAGCAGGGGGAAACTGCTAGCCTAGCTACACTTAACGCCAAAAAAAAGACAGAAAAAGTAGAACTCCTGTTTGTTGTGTATTCAACAGGTTTAGGAACAGGAGCATATTAAGAACATGCAGCAGAGCATCAGAGTTGGGCTTACATTACTGTATAATATATTATTGTTTCATATTCGTTAATAAAGTCATGTAGAGTAAGACAAAGGCCTTCTGAGACATTTTTTTGCAAACCCTAAATGCTGCAAAATCACTGTGGAAATGCTTGAATGTTGGCTCAACCAGTACAAAAGAAATCCCTACGTTTGTTGCAATATTGACCATTTGTCCTCTTTCTGTTTCATAATCTGTTCCTGAATGGGCTCCTGGAATTACTTCAAGAAAAGCATCAGATGCTGAGCTATGGTTGGCTTGATAGGACACTGAAAATGACAGATTAGTCAAATTAACTTCAACAAAAAAGAGTTTGAACACGTTGTGAGTTTTCATTGATCCGCAGTTAGCTCTGGAGCTGTTCTTTGATAAACACCTGCTGTTAGCGGTCACTGAACGCAGCATCTGAACTCGTACAGAGCTCGAAACATGTTCAGACAGATTTAAGCTCGGCTAGCATCCCCTCTGCTTCCATTCTCTGTGTTTCTCTTGGCTAACGATGTCCTCTGTCTCTCTCGATGTAGGACACACAGATTAAACTGTTCTTTAAAACTTAAAAAAAGTTCCCACTGTTTTCTTTAAGGCTGTGATCTTAAGACAATGAATTCATTTCCTTGTGACATGAACTCAAATCTGCACAGAAGTTTAGATTCAACGAGATTAAGACTCAAGCATTCAAACAGGCGACACAAACAACACGATCCGCTGCACACAGGAGGCCTGTGGGCTGCGTGGGCCCTGCTCACGGCCCAGCAGGTGCACAGACAGAAGCCAGTGGAGCTCTGTGGTTAGAGGTGGGGGTGTGTTAGATGGATGTGGGGAGGGGGGGGCACCATGCCATGCTGAGCGCTTCCATGCCAAGCTATCCACCAGTCAGCATACTCCCCAAACCTACCTGCCCACCGTCCCCAACCAATGGGCTGGCTCTGTCTACCTGTCTGTCTGTGAACCAACCAATGAGATCACAGAATGAGGAGACAGAAGAGGAAGAAAAAGGTCGGTAAAAAGTCCTGCCTCACTCTCATAGTTCACACGTGTGATGTTCAGGAGCTTGAATTTGTCTGCTTTAGTTTCAGCTACCTGTTTCCTACATTTCCCAGAATGCCTTTGGTTTGTCTCCGGGGGAATTTTGGTATTTTTGCATTCTAATTTTACAAACATTTGCTGTCAAAATTTAAAATAAGTACAGTATAACAGTGAGCTTGTTTTTTCCACTGACAGCCTCAGATTGTTATTCTGTGTCTGACAACATGACAGGAAGGACGCTAACAGATGTACCTTTTTTGTTAAAGAGTAAGATACTTTATTGAACCCGAAAAACGCCTTACGTCACTCTCTTCAAATATCATTGACAAAAACAATCATCTTAGCTTGCATTAGATTGCAGTGGCTGGTCCGTCGCCGCCCAGAGCGGATGTTTTTTTTAGTGCTATTAAAAGTATTGTGTTGGGTCTGAATCAACCTTTTAAAAACTAAATATAGCCAAAAAACTAAAAGATCAAGACAGTGGTAAACCAGCACATTTTGATAGTTCTGCAAGGTAAAATTCCTGTTTTCTTCAAAGGGGTCTGGGTGCTCTAAAGAAATATACATAAGAGATGTTTCTTGTAAGAAATGCATCTTATTATTTAACAAATCTTTCTCAGAGGGGATCTGTTCAGTAATATTGTAAGACATAAAATAATTAAATAATGCTAAAATAAACACTTGTTTTGGCGAATGTAGTTACATATATTCTGGTGTTCTTTGTCTTTTATATTCTTGTGTAATAACCTAAAATGAAACTAGTCAAGCTGCTGTCCACACACGTAAACTAGCTCTGTAGTCCCTGCAGGTGTGTCGCATCACAAACCCAGAACGTTAACAGAGTTTAAAACCAGAGAAGAAGAAGTGAGCAGAGAAACTCTGAGAGTGAAAACGCTGATCGTTCACTAGAGAAAGATGTCAATGAGATGTCTCTGTTGTAGTGATGGAGTTAAGGCTGCATAAAAAGATCAGTATTACACACACACACACTCACAATCACACAGAGGTAAACATGGATATTGTATCAACAGTTAATTAAAAAAGGAGATGAGAAATGATTTCATAAACATAATCAGATATAAATAAATGCTGTTCTCTAATATCAGACTACAACCTGCTTCTCTCTGTGGTTTACTGGAGGTTCCTGAAGGCATCACATCTGTATATGTTGCACATGATGGTGTTTAACAACAACTTCTTTGAGTGAAAGCATCATAACGATATTCTTGTTCATGTATCAGGGTTTATCAGGATTATGATCAAACACATCAGATAATAGAAATGATACTCTATGTACCTGTGGAGAGCTGGGACTGGGACCTCCTCCGGGATATACTGGGAGTTCTGGAGGCGGAGGAGAGGGTGGAGCCCGCGCTGCTTGCCCGAGAAATGGGGAGGGGGACGGGGGTCACCGGAGGGGAGTCCAGCTGAGCAGACGACACATTTTGAAACTAAATGTTAAAGTCTTGTTCCATTTCTGTTTTTAGTGTTGGATGTGAGTTCATGTACAACTTCAAACTTTATTTGAATATTATACAAAGATGTACGTCATACTTTTTGGGTTCATTTCATTATAATGTCAAAAATAACCAACAATAAATGTAATATCATATGTCACTATTTCATATGTGTGTGCGTTACCTCGACGCTATCGTGTGTTGGCGAGGACGAGGTGGACGAGTTCTCGTGTCTTCTAGAGAACGAGGAGGAGAGACTCAGCTCGACGCTGCGAACACGCTGAGCAAACTTGAGCGAGCAGACCGACTCGCTCATGTTGTTAGGAAGGGGAGACACCTGAACACAACACAAGGATTCTTTTACATTCTTTTATGTTTTAACAAAATCTGTTAAAGTTCTCGTCTTTGGTTTAAGTTAACATAAAAAAAAATTATCATTAATGTTTTAAATTGTCCGATCTGATCTGGTCTCACCTGCACCATCATGAGGGTCTTGCTGTCTCCGCTCAGAGAGTCTTGCAGCAGGTAGGTGAGGCGGGAGTTTCTAAACGGGACGTGGGAGTGTTTGCCCCGCAGCGCGTTGATGACATCACCAAGGGCCGACAGAGATTTGTTGATGCACTGGGCTTCTCTTAGGCGACTGCCCTCCGCCCCTGATTTAGCGATCCTCTCTGAGCCTGCCAGGTCCACCAGGTTCAACTTACCTGCAACCAAAACACACCAAAAACCTCAGTACTGACTCCTCTTAGACTCGGGCAAGGTAAGAATAACTGAGTCAGGGTTAAACAAGAATTGTATTGAACACATTGAAAATACTCCTCTATGCTGACGATACCATGTTGTATGTTAGAGACTCATTTATGGTTGTATGTCAAAGGCCAATTTTCTACACATGCCATGGTTAGAATCAAGATTTCAGTTGCTAGCAGCTCTGTTTGGCTAAACATAGACATGGCGTTTCTTTTTTAGTTTAAAGCTACAATCATGCATACAGGCTCACAATAACAGTGATAATATACTAATGAATAGCCGATATAAATTTACCATGGTTAGTGCAGCCTGTGATAGAAGTTCATGAGTTTTGCAGGTAATTTGTCAAGAACCAAAGTAGTGTGCACATTCAAATGTTGACCATGAATATCTGAACCCGAATCATCTAAATACATTTGTTGTTGGTACCTTGTGTGCGGTTTCCAGTCGAAGAGTTGAATCCAGACACGGTGATGATGAGCAGAGCGTGAGAGCGAGAGCTGTGCTCGTTTAGGTTGGTGCACGCTGTAGCTCTGTTCATATGACCCAACTCAAACACCTGAGGACAGGTAACACACACAAACACATACGATCAAAATCAGAAGTCAATGTACGTTATTATTTTCATCATCATGACATCTGAAATGTTATGAATCCACTTTTGTTTCAGAAAATGTCAGATTTTGAATTTTAAATTGCTTTTTTGACGTTTTCTTTTTTTAACCAAAGGTTCAAATATGTCCAGTTTTCTCGTTTAAGGAAAATAAAGCCAGCAAATAATGACGTATAAGAAGCAAAAGCCATTGTTTCGGCAATTTTTATAGCAAAATGACTTAAACAGTTAATAAAATAGGCAGTAGGCACTCGATAAATGACTCTTGATGAAATAATCAACTTTTTGTTTCAGCTGATTCCCTTAAAATCTGAAGAAAAACATGACATTGGCAAAAGTCCAGGAGCTTTTCTTTCCTGACGTTTCAGGGTTTATAGGCCAGGAAGAGGTTATTATCTGTAAATAAATGAATGCTGCAGGAAATCCTCACCTTATTGATGTCCTCCGGGCTCTGCACAACGAACTCGGTCAGTCCGGGGACGTAGAGCTGTCCGCTGCCGTCAGGGTTCATCTTAATGTCCAGCTTGTCGGTGGGATTCTCTCCCAGCAGGTTTCTGATTAACAACAGATGTGTTTACAACCTGCAGACTACGACTCAGGGCTCACAGAACACATCACAACACAAGTGAAAAGTCAGTCATTCTTAAATAAGCCCCTCCCCTCAAGCAGTGACTGTCCAATTACAGCATAGGAATGTGTGACAGCAGGATTGTCAGTGTTTTAACCTGGGTCTGTTTATTTGAGCCTCATGCAGTTAGCTTGAACCTTGATTCTGTCAGCTTTAGCCCCGGACAGTTAGCGTTAGCACACATGATAAAATGTCTGGAGATTTACACGGTTTGAAAAATGAATCAGCTAACAATGTTCAAAATGAAGACAGAGAGAGCACTTTTAACCACCGTGTGAAGCTAACTTTAGCTTAACCTTTTCCCATAGATGCTTGATATCTCAGTAAACGATGATACTCAGCAGGAGCTGCAGCAGAGAGATTCATTTTCCACATTTGCTGATTTAAAAAATTGTTTCTGTATAAAAATAAACTGCTTTAAACTGTCCCGATCTGTCTGATAATCTGAGTGTTTAATCCGATACACGTTCTCAGAATTCTGAACCTTTTCACCAAAAACTGTCCCTCCAGCGTACAGATGTTCTGTTACACAACAGCTGGACCGGCGGAGATAAACAGATGGCTTTTAATATGATCCTCTTTATATAACTTCTCAGAAACTGCAGGGAACCTGGCACAACTTTTCTTAAGTGTCCTCATGCCATCGGGACGTGATGTTCACTAAACATGAGGAAGGGATTCAGGAAAATAGAGAATTTTACTCGTCTTATATCTTTGCCACTGGAGGGGCTAACGGGGAAATTTGACCTGATGTTGTCGTGTCCTCTGTTTGATGGTCTTTCAGGACTCTGTGTTTATATTCCACGGTTACATTAATGAGGCTGAGCTTTACTTACAATGTCATGCAAATGTTTTCAAACCATCATGAATGCTTAAGATCTCTTCACAGATTTATTATCACACTCCTGCAACGACTAAGACAAACGATTAATTGATGCTGCAGAACCGAAGGTATCCTCTTTATTTAACCTTTTTAAACACGAGGCGTAAACCTGGGAACACCTGCCACGTGGAGTTTCTTTTACATGCCAGAATTTAACATGTAGCTCTAACTTTTTAGCGTGCTGTTTTAAGTGGTTTTGTGTAAACATTAGCACGTCAGCATGCTATGCTAACATTAAAATCAATGCACAGCCCAGCATAAAGGAATGTGATCTTTTATTTTGAACCCATTTACTTCAAAGTTGACCTGATTATTTCACCAGTTGCTAAAATCATCCTCCAACACTTTGTCTGAAAGTCGATTATAGTGAACATGATAAATTAATCATAACGGGGATCTACAGTAGTTCATGAATCTTTTCGTGGAAGCTCTCCGATGTGATGAAGGTCAAACCACAGGTGGATTTTTTTTGTCTTAATTTAAATCACTTTCATCTAAAGTTCAGATTTGTAACCTTTTCATCCAAACCCTGAGTTAGTGCCGACTAACATCCCTGCAGTCATGAGGACTCCTCCTCTGATAACCATGACAACCAGGATCAGCTGTGTGTCTGTCTCACCGCAGCGTCTCGTTGTAGATCTCCACCATGCTGACGGTGATCTTATAGTCCCAGTCTGGAGCTTTCTCCGTCACCTCAGAGAAGAGGAGGCGGAGCGCACGCTGGTTGATGCCGGGGTCGTCCAACACGCCCTAGAAACACAAATATGAACAATTGTTACATTAAATGAGTGCTGGGAGACTATCGACACTAAACCAGACCAGTGTTGTGGAAATGCAATAAAGTTGTGTTTTGTTTTATTCTCACCTCCATGGTGTAAGTTTTCCCCGAACCGGTCTGTCCGTAGGCGAAGATGCAGATGTTGAAGC
Organism: Tautogolabrus adspersus; assembly: GCA_020745685.1. Taxonomy (NCBI): domain Eukaryota; kingdom Metazoa; phylum Chordata; class Actinopteri; order Labriformes; family Labridae; genus Tautogolabrus; species Tautogolabrus adspersus. The sequence goes on along the minus strand of CM036535.1, from coordinate 33,015,184 downwards.
CGTCAATACAGGAAGTGACTAGAGACTGGACCTCCTGAAACACCTGAAGGACCAATCAGAGGAGTCAGAATATTTAGTCACCCTGACAGTCCCTTTAAGATATTTAAAACTCCACATATGAGCTGGTGACAGGGACAAAAACACAGAAGTGTGATTACGTTATCGTACAGTATATTTTCATCTGATGCACGAATTCTAATTATTGTCCTCAAAAATGATAACCTTGATTTATACGGCTTTGAAACATCTCTGCACAGTCTGCACAGTTTTAATCGTTCATGTGTGTCTTCTGTTCCCACTGTGAGGAGGCACTCACCTCTTCCTGAGTGGCCTGAGGAGAGAAGACTTTGTCCAGCTCGAATGTCATGGTTTTGCCCTTGTTGGAGAGGTAGAGGATTGCGTCGTCTTCAGAGTCGAAACTCAGCATTGTTTTGGAGTCGGCGGAGTCCTGCTCCTCCTGACTGACCGGCCGGACACGGCAGAAAACACGGATGTTACCTGAGGGACACAGAGCAGGATACAAAACTGGTTAATTTGGTTTTCTAGAGTTTGTTTGTTAGTCTAATTTTGACTTTCACAACCTCTCTTTATTTGGTGTAGAGAAGGAAACAGCATGCAGCGCTTCACATTGGAAAATAAACTAACACTAAAGTGTGTGGATTGAATGAATGATCCAAACCTGGTACTAATAATAGCACAGCGAGTGTGTGAACAAACGAGAACACGTTTGGAAACATCAGAAAAAAAAGACATGAATGTGTTTCTTTGGTTTCAGACCTTTGAGTCGGACCAGCTCGTTGTGACATTTCTTCCTCAGGTTCATCTCTCGCTTGTATTTACGCAGAAGCTCCTGGTTGTTGCTGCTCACCTCACTGATAACCTGACAGATCTGATGCGCACACACACACACACACACACACACAAAACAGAAATATGATTTATGATAAAGGATACATGTTAATGTTTGGTGTCCCCCAGGGCTCTGTCCTGGGTCCCCTCCTTTTCATTACTTACCTCCTTCCCCTTGGCCTTATTTTCCGTAAATTTAACATTCTTTTTCACTGCTTCGCGGATGACACCCAGCTCTACCTCTCCACCAAACCTAACTCCATCCTCCCTCCCTCTTCCCTGACAGATTGCCTCTCTGAAATACAAACCTGGTTCACCACAAACTTCCTCAAACTTAACAGTGATAAAACAGAAATCCTTCTGGTTGGTTCTAAATCTACTCTATCCAAAGTTGACAGTTTCTCCCTCTCAATTGACAGCTCCATAGTTTCCCCCTCCCCCCCAGGTGAAGAGTCTGGGTGTCATCCTCGATGGCTCACTCTCCTTCAAATCCCATATCAACATCACCACCCGCACTGCCTACTTCCACCTGCGTAACATAAATCGCCTCCGTCCCTCCCTCACCCCCCACACCACCTCTATTCTTGTACATAGCCTTGTCACCTCCCGTATCGATTATTGTAACTCCCTCCTCTTTGGTCTCCCCCAGAAATCCCTCCATAAACTCCAACTGGTCCAGAATTCAGCTGCCCGTATCATCTGCCAAACCCCCTCTTTCCACCACATCACCCCCATCCTGCAGCAACTCCACTGGCTCCCAATAAACTTCCGCATCAACTTCAAAATTCTCCTTCACACCTTTAAAGCCATCCACAACCTCGCCCCTCCCTACCTGTCTGCCCTCCTTCACACTGCCACCTCCACCCGCTCCCTCAGATCCTCCTCCTCCATCCACCTCACTGTCCCCTCTGCCCGGCTCACCACCATGGGGAGCAGAGCTTTCAGCCGCTCTGCTCCCAAACTCTGGAACTCACTCCCTCCTGACATTAGAAACATTGACTCCCTCCCTCAGTTCAAATCCTCTCTCAAAACACACCTTTTCCGAACAGCTTTTTCTCTGTAGTTGCCATGTTGTTTTTACTTGTACTTTTAAATGCTTTGTTTTTGTTTGCTCTGTTTTTATTGTAAAGTGTCCTTGAGTGACCTGAAAGGCGCTTCAAATTAAATGTATTATTATTATTATTATTATTATTAATAAAGACCTAAAATTAAGTAAAATCAATAAATAGCTTGTTCATTCTCTAAGACAATTTTTATTCACTTTGAAAAATCTTATATCAAGAGATGTACAATATTAGACTTTATCTCTGACATGCTGATATTTTTGTTTTGGTGGTCTGTCCCCCACACTGTCTGCTTTTAAACTTATCCTTAATACGTACCTTTATGCCTCAGCTTTGGCTCTGCTGAGAGTTGGTTTTTTATCTATTCTCATCTGTCTGAACACTTTTTATTGTTTTATGTCCTGCTCTGAGCGGTTTTAAAATGTGCTTTTTACTTAAATGTGGATTGGAAATCTTTTATCCCTCAATAAGACAACGTGCAGAATTTATCTTAACAGCTGTGCATGCAACAGTGTTATCCTCTCTGTGTGTAAGCCTGAACCTTTAACATCCACACTCAGACACAATCAGATAACTCATAGACTGTGCAGCAGGTGACTTCTGGGGAAAGAGAGTCACACATTGGGTCTGGTTTTCCTCTACACCGGGGACATACTTTTGCTCTGGGGTCATTTATTCATCTTCTGAGCATGCTCACTCACCTCTCGCTTGGCCTCTGTGATCGCTTTGTCCAGCATGAAGGGGAAGTCCTGCACCTGCCTCTTCAGACAGTTGTAGTCGGAGGTGAGAGTCCTGAGGGCCGGCTGCAGGCTCAGCAGGTTCATACGCACTCCTGAAACAACACAACAACAAACACAAACATTCAGCAGAGTCAAACACACTCTGACAGGAGTCAACAGAAAGCAAACAAGTGTCTGACCTGCTAGGTTCTCGTGGACCGCCTTCATCTCGCTCTCGGCTCTGATGAACGCCTCCTCGATCACGCGGTTCTTCTCTTCCTCCAGGTTCTGCATCTCGGCCTCCAGCTGACCCTGAGCTCGCTCCATCTCTCCCTCGTACACCAGGATCTGAAGGGGAGCAGAAAGACATGATCAGAGAGAACACTTACAGAGAACAGCTGCGACCTGGACTATAGATCCAGATCTACACTTCAGAGCTGGATGTTAGAGTCTAGAGTTTACTGATCAGATCGGCTCTGATAAAACACTAACAGGGTACTTTTTAAAGTTGTTTTTGGGGGGTCTTATTGCCTTTACTGGATAAGACTATAGCCTCTGTACATGAGTCGCACGACATAACCACTAGGCTATTAGTGCTCCAACAGGAGATATTTTTACATTATTGTTGTCTTATTTAATAAAAAGTTACTGCTCAGTCAGAGAGCTTGAAAACAGATATTTTCCGCTAAAGTACATCCACTAAAGTTCGTGTTTTTGCTGCTCACATGTTCAGATTGTTGTTCTTAGTGTGAGCAACGTTATACTTATTTTAAAGATAAGATTGTGGTTATTTTCGGGTGCTGGTGGCACAGTGGTTAGTGGGTGTGCCCGATGTACGGAGGCCATAGTCCTCCGAGCAGGTGGCCCAGTTTCGAATCTGACCTGTGGCTTCTTTCGCACATGTCATTCTCAAATATCTCTCTCCCTGATTTCCAACTCTATCCACTGTCCTGTCTCTCTAATAAATGCACAACTTTTACTGAACTTAAAACTGATGTTCTGATGTGCTATGTTCTTATTTATCTGTAAAATAACTAAAAACTACAAAACACTCATTTATTATTCAGAAGGAGGACTTCACGTCTAGCCTTGAACCTGAGGAAACATCATCTACATCAATGGTTCCCAACCTGATCCAACCAGGAACCACTGATCTACATCACCAACTCATCATCAGCTGTAGCTCCAATAAACCAGCTGGGTCCACTGGAGAACACAGGAGCACAAGGTTTCCTTACTGGTGTTAAGGGACACAGCTGGGAGCACTGGGAGGTTTTTTACTGGGTTCACATCACAGACTGGGAGATCTGACAGAGTCTCACAGGGTCCAAAGGTCCCAGTAAAACCACCTGGTGCCGACTCCACAAAGTGAATCCTGTTGTGTGCCTCACTTGATTCATATCATTTGGGACTTTTCTCTGGAATTTTTAAAAACTTTCCTTAGATTGTTTTATTTCAAATTTCTTTGAAGTCTCTCTGGATCATTTGAAAAAGAGAAAACTAGTGTGCACATCCAATCAAAATGCATACAGGTGCAGGACAAAAAAAATGTTTCCACTGCAGAAAAAAAGAGAGAAAGGTCGGCACACTGTTCAGCTGCTCATCTTTCTCTCTTTTCTCTGAGAATTTTAGCATTTTTTGGTCCAGGGTCTTTCCTCTCAGGTTTTACCTGCAGACACTTCTCAGGGCTAAAAAACGGACTATTAAATATGTTTTCCAAGATAAACATTTAATCAACTTTTTATTGCTTTTTCGTTTTTCTTGACTGTAGCCCCAGCCTGAAGTTATACTCACTCCCTCGTATTCAATGAAGTTCTTCTTACATAACAAGATTTGGCTCTTAAGGAGTTTAGGGGGTATTTGTTTTATTTGGCAGCTTTGGAGCCTGAACTCTCGGTCAGCAGAGAGGGTCACTCTGACTGTGATCTTTGAATTTCAGTGATGTAAAAGGGATAGGGAGGGCTGCGCCAACCTTGGACAACCTGCGAACCAACTCGCTGTTTCGCCTGCCGAAGGCCTTGGAGAGGAGGCCGCACAGACGGCTTTGATCGGTGAGCAGCTGCAGCAGCATGCGTGCAGAGAGAAGAAGGTTAACGGAGGAGGTGGAGGTTTAAAACTACACTAAGTGTCACTGACACCATCTAACATCCTCTCTTTAAACCTCATCAGCTTCTTCAACACAGCTGTGGCTCCACACACCTGAGGTTTGAATAAAAAAACAGAACTACTACAGGATCAAAGGGACAATTCACATGAATATAACATGTTTAAATGAAAATGGAACCAACTATTTTCTATTTATCAAAGTGCAGAGAGAGCAGCACACAGAGACACATTACCAGGCAGAGCACCAACAGTCACACCAGCAGATATAGACAGGAGACAGAAATCTCCACACAGAGAGCAGAAAGGTCAAGAGACTGATGTGCAGGAGGCAGACTCTCTGCTGGAGCAGATTATCGTCGGTGTTGACGTTACCTGCGTCCTGAGCTGAGCGCAGCTCCTCTGGGACTCATGCAGATGTGTCTCCAGCTCCCTCAGCAGCTGCCTCTGCACAGACAGCTGCTCCTGCAGGCCGGCGTTCTTCACCTGCAGCTCAGCCAGAGCTTTCTGAGAGTCGGCCGACTCCACCTCCACCGTCTGCGTGACATACTGAAAAACAAAACAATACACACTAATTAGACTTCATATTCGACTTCACAGTCCGATTGCAGAACTATCAGGTTATTAATAGTTTCTGTGACCAGCTCCTCCTCACCTTGACTCTAGGAGGCGACGCTGCCTGCCTGGCCAGCTGGTCCTCATACTCCTGCAGTCGGATGGTGAGTTTATGCTCGTTCTCTCCCTGCCTCCTCCTCGACTCCTCCAGCTGCCTCCTGCTGTCCTCCAGCTGCCGGGTCGACTCGTCCAGCTGCCGGCGGAGACTCTCCACTCTGGAGGTTTTCTCCAGCAGCTCTCGCTCAAGCTCAGCCAGCCGCCGCTCCCTGTGCCGGGCCTGGCCCTCCCACCGAGAGACCTCCCTCCGCAGAGACTCTGCATCCTGCACCACACAAGTTAGGTTTAATTCTAATTGAGTATTTTGAACTTTGGCTTTAAAAGATTCACTGATTATCAAAATAAAAGCAGATGGATTCTCCTTCCTTAAATGTCTGATTTATTTTGGCCCCTTACTTATGTGATAGAATAACTTCCAAATAAGCTAACATGCACGATCATTAACCTGGCTGTGTGTTCATGTACCTGACTGAACCTGGCTGTGTGTTCATGTACCTGACTGAACCTGGCTGTGTGTTCATGTACCTGGCTGTGTGTTCATGTACCTGGCTGTGTGTTCATGTACCTGGCTGTGTGTATATGTACCTGACTGTGAGGGCAGTGGCTGCAGCTGCAGGTCTCTGCCGCAGCGTCGAGGTTCAGCAGCTCTGAGCTCTTGCATGACTTCAGCTCCTGCTTCAGACGCTGGTTCTCCACCACCAGCAGCTCCAGCTGCTTCTCCAGGTCTGTCGCCCCCTACAGGACACAATGATACATTAAAACAGTTTTTTTTTAATTGAATACTGAAAAATATACGAGAAAGTGAAAGTTGCTAAAGAGAACGTTAATAAAGTGAAATGTTTGATATCATAAGGTGGATATTAGTTTTGACCCATCAATGGAGTCATTCAAAGGTTTCACTGGTGTCGTTCTTTTCCATCACCGTGACTACAGGGAGAAGCTGCAGTGGCTTACCTTTTGGCCTAAAGGGACAAAATAACAGGTGATTTATGCGACTTCAAAAAGTTATTGTGTTAATTTTGTACCATAATCACGTCACCATTGACGAGTTAACGCTGACACCCCGAGTCAATACATTTTACACCAAGGTAACACAACAGAACGATGCAGCCTTTACTATGTCGACTATTTGTCTTTGTGACACTTTATCTCTGCTCCTCTGTGTGGCCTCTCACACAACTAAACACAGGTACGCGTTCATGAGTGTGTCTGTGTGTGTTTGTGGTTTTTCCCAGGGTTCTTCTGGAATGTGATCCAGCAGATTCTCACCAGTTCAGAGCGGAGTCTCTCCACCTCCTGAGTCTGATCCAACAGCTTCTCCTCCAGCTCCACCACCTGAAAAACCACGACAACACGGAAACATCACAGTGAGTCGAAAAGAACTCACCCAACACGTTTTTGTTATATTTTCAAATCTAAATTCCATTTGTTTAACCAGGTGGAAAAAACATCCAAACCTCTACAAAATAAATCAACTTTACTGATCCCAGTGGGGGGGGGGGGGGGGGGGGGATTTGCTGTTTATAGAAATGAGGTAGTAAGCAGCATTTCACCACAGATCCTCTCCTTCAGCTCTGCAGTCAAAGATGACATCAGACCTGAAGGACGGCAGCAGCTCAGCCTGAAGGTTCAGTTTGAATCGTATAATAAATCTGTCAAAGTGGTTTCACAGGTGATGCTGACATGTGCGGATCAGTCTGACAGATGACGGCTAACCTGGGATTATGCACGTCAGGGAAAGTTTGTCAAAGCCGAGTGTTTGAGTACAGTGAGAAGCACAGATGACTGTGGCCCTCGACTCTACAACATGACCTTTATCATACATGTCAGAGGTTTGACAAACGTAGAGAGTAGTGAGACATGTGGTGCAAAGACTGTGTGAGTTTGGAGGAACTGGTGCATGCATGTGTTGTAAAGAAAGAAGTAGGAGTTTGGAGTTGGAGTTTGTCAGCAGGTGGCGCTGCAGCTGTGACACAAAGCTAATAGATGAGTTTATGACGCCTTAAAACATCACACTCCTCTGCCATCATGTAGCGCATTAACGTGCTAAACATTAGCATTGCAATAGCTGAAAACTTCCTGAAGATGAACTGTACAGGTGTGATTTGTTCCCCATCAGCTGTACGTACCTGTGTGCGCAGCCGAGTAACGAGCTGCTCTTCTTCTGGACAGTTGAGACGATCTGAAGGCTGCTCACCTGGCTGCAGTACCCGCACACCTGTGTACAACACACACATGATTAATGAAGAATAAGTACAAGGACCTTTTAGAAATGTTAATGAACAATATATCAGAGTAAAAAACTGCAATATTAGTTAGAGCTCAGCGATATGCAGGATGAGTGTTGTTGGCTTCACTAGATATAAAGAACTTTTTGTCCCAGAGCTTTGACTGTCATGGAGAACATCTGTCCTACTTCACCATTACAGAACATGCAGTCTGCTAAAGACCGGTGCCACAGCTGGATGTAAACAGCTGGGTGTCCTGTATCTCAGCTCCGTTCTCACCGTTGGGCACGGCAGACGTCTGAACTCCTCCGTCACCGACACCCGTCTTCTCGTAGACGCTCTGCTGCTGCAGCTGCTGGAGCAGCAGGTGACGGGTGACTTCTTCAGAGCGAAGACGAGCCTGAAACTCACTCACTTTGTCCTGTAGAGTCTGAACCAACACACAAACACATGTCACATATTAATAGAGTTAGCATAACTTTGTAGTCATCTTGAGCTGATTCAAAGGAGAGAAAGCTGCAGAAACCGAGACTTGTCTTTTACACATCTACAGCTCTAACACATCTGCCAGGCAGTGAAACCATGCAGGAAGGGATAGAACTACGAGGAAGCTAAAGGTAATATGTAGAGGAAGAGAAGGGAAAAGAAAAGCAGTTCTTAGTAAAAAAAAAAAAGAAAATACAAACTATGAGACACGAGAAGGTCAATGAAGGTTTTTACGTTAGCAGGTGTCCACAAGTAAGACCAGGTGACATTCTGCAGACATGAACAGCGTGGAAAATGAAGGACAGCACAGCATGAGAGGAGACGTATGAACAGAGACGCTGAGATAAGACAGACAAGAAGACATCAACACAAAGTCACATGCAAAATATCTCAAGTTCTTCCTGATATCAACATCAAATGCCCACATACGGCTTCAAACAAATTAGTCCCGGCAAGTACACCAGTCAGTGTAGTGATCTATTAACGTCATTTCTCAGCCAAATATCTGCCTCTTTCTAAAACCAAATGGTATTACGAAACCTGAAGTTCAACACAAGCCGATATCTTCAGGAGGATTTAATATGAGCTGAACTCAGCACAAATGTTCCCTTCAATTCTTGTGTGAGCGAACAAGATGCAGCGTGTGTGTGCATGTGTGTGTGTGTGAGAAGCATCATGCAGAGTGACAAAAAACATCAGACTGGATCAACAATGATGTCAGAGATGTGATGAGCAGGTCGACAGGACGTCTCCTCGAGGTGTAAGCAGAGATAGAGTTTGTGCTGATGTCGGCGATGAGTCAGCGCTGTCATTTTCACTCTCACTGCACAAATCACAAACACACACACACACTCTCTCTCACAGACACGGTTTCTTTCGGTGTGTCACCTGTATGAGCAGCTGCTGGCTGGGTGCGTTTGTTTCGTTCAGCTCTGTGGTCAGAGAGGGGCGCTGTGAGAAGGCGGCGGTTGGCAGAGACAGGAAAGAGCCGTCGTCTTCACCATCACTCATCAGGAAGTCCACTGAGCTCGCTACGGACACGCAGGAGGGACAAAAAAGTTTACGTTTAGGCTTAGCAGAACGCTGACGATGTGACAGCGTTAGCGTTAGTAGTAGGCTGTAAACATGTTCATTTCTGCTGTAAAAACTGCTTTTTTGAATGGGTGTGTATGTGACTTCTGCAGACAGCCTCAAGTGGACACTTAAGGAACTGCAGATTATTGCAGTTCTACATTGGCTTCATTTTTCAACACTGGAGGCATGCAGCATAATCGTGATGTCATTATCAATCAAAATAATCCTGATTATGATCTTTGCTATAATCGAGCAGCCGTGAGTAAAACTACCAAGACAACATGTGCAGCCGAACGGCACATTTCCACTGTTACGCAGATGATACACAACTGTTTGTATCTGAGCTGTGAGTTTAAAAAATAGATGTGTTCCCCTCAATGTCATTTATTCCCAAGGACCTGTGTTGTTTCCCTTTTTTGAAGAACTTTGCAATGACATGCAGGCCACCAAAGTAACAACAACATGCAGCGTAGACTTGGGAAAATGCAAAAGTAAAGTTACTTTTAGACGCATCAATATAATGTAAATAAATATTTAATGACAACGTCTGAATTGAAGAGTACAAGTCTACCTCAGCACACACTCACACATTTGCAGAGTAAATATGAACCACTAAGTGTAAGGTTTCTGCTCAAACTCCTGCAGCTCAATGTTGAGTAAGACACTGAACTCCACATACCTTCATCTGTTTGTGTGCACAAGGGAAAAGTCCCTTAGGAGAACAAGGCTTTTCCAAATAAACTGAATCCATGTAAGCAGATTTGCGATGAGTGATTATTCAAGTCTGGCACAAAAAGGAGAAATAACCTGAATTCTTGTCCTGACTCAGCTCAGACGTTCTCGCTCCGCCTGCTGCTGACTAAACCTGCACTCCTCCTGAAAACGAGGAAACCAGTCCGACCAGATAACAGGTGATAACAGCTCCGATACATTAACCTGCTCCAAACTCTGAGTGTAAGTGTGTGTGTGTGAGAGCATGTGTGTAGTCACAAGTTTTCTATAAGGCATCCAATCTTATCAACCAGAGAACAATCTGCACTCTGTGTGAGAAATCTGAGCATTACACAGACTTACCTCACACACACACACACACGCACACACACACACACACACTTTAAACACGGAGCTGAACCGACACACTGACTGACTAGAAAACAGGATTATAAGCACACACACACACACTTTAAACACGGAGCTGAACCGACACACTGACTGACTAGAAAAAAGGATTATAAGCGCACACACACACACACACACACACACACACACACACACACACACACACACACACACACACACACACACACACACACACACACACACACACACACACACACACACACACACACACACACACACACACACACACACACACACACACACACACACACACACACACACACACACACACACACACACACACACACACACACACACACACACACACACACACACACACACACACACACACACACACACACACACACACACACACACACACACACACACACACACACACACACACACACACACACACACACACACACACACACACACACACACACACACACACACACACACACACACACACACACACACACACACACACCACACACACACACACACACACACACACACACACACACACACACACACACACACACACACACACACACACACACACACACACACACACACACACACACACACACAGACAGACACACACGTTCCTGCTGGAAAACACTGTGTTTGCTTTCTCATGATGACATAGTTGAAGTTGACACGCAGACTTATGACAGTTTGTGCTGAAATGTTGGAAAAAAGTTGAGATCTCTGGTCGAAAACGTCGGTGTTTTCCCATCGCAGCGTTTTTAAATGTGCATTAGAGAAGATTGAATCAGTAGCAAACAAACATTTATCGACATATGTATCAGAAACACCCTTAGATTATTCTCTTTAAATTCCACAGACTCCGCTGACTTGTTGTACTTTGCAGGATATGGGATCTGCTAACACGGCCTTAAATCAGTTACTCTGTTAATGTCAGTGTCTGTCAGAAATACTGTACTGCATCGAAACATTACTCTTCAAACTCCCAATACAAGCAGACTAACCTACGGAGGAAGTAGTAGATCAGAATCAGAAAAATACTTTATTCATCCTCAGGGGAAATTTGTTTGTTACAGTTTCTGTTAAATACAACATGGCTGTAGAAATATCGAAATGTACAGAGAAATATGAGTAAAATAAGGAATGTAAATAAGATTTAAAGCAATAAGTACAAGAAAATGTTTTTCAATATGTACAAGGGCTTTGCATGTATGGATGCAGATGTTACAGAATCGATGCGGCTGCAAAGCTGTGATGACAGTTTAGAAAGACAACTGACCCGTCGTCCAGTTCACAATAACACCACAAGCACAGCTCGGGGATTTCAATATTTAAATGTATCTCTAGGATCTCTGAGGACCTGAAGTGAAGTGTTTGAAGTCGTAGGATCCTTAATACGCCTCTGCTGTTGTAGTGAATTCTGTGAAGGACATGGTCATTATCCAAACTCAATGTATATATATATGCATCGTATCCTCTGCATTGTGATCGTATCATGGGGCGGTCGGAAATACCTCGCCCTACTTTGTACTGTACAAAAGTGCACAGGTGTGCAGCAGCTCGTGTTCTGTGAGGTGAACTTGCTATTTTTGTCTGTGGAGTTTGTTGGCTTTGATGAGAGCGACATCATGACTGTTCCAGGTAAAAAAAAAAAAACAGAATCGTACTCTTGAATAAAAAGTTCAATCTCTGTCGGGATCATCGCTGTAATGCTTTTAAAACATTTGGATTACCAATCTCCGCCTTTCAACAGTTAAAACCAGCAGCTACTTTATTTCCAAAGGATTATGTCGTAACAGCCCGCTGAAGGAATCTAAAGAATGTACAAGATGTTGTTGGATCGCTTCTTTATCATTTACAACCCAAAATATTAATGAAAAGGGCCCGAGTTTAAAAACACAAGTTACCCTTCAACAGTGAGAATAAAGGATCTCTTCAACAGGTACTAAGAGTCTGAGTCGACGTTAACTATCATCCTGACTTTCACTCAGATCAAAATGTCCAGCAGCAGTTTATTGATTTTAGCATCAATGAGAATCATTTGATTTGTGCACGCGCTGAAACTCCGCTAATAAACGCAGTCCAACATCACTGATAGAAAACAACGACCGTTACTATGGCTACTCTAAGACGATGATGCAGAACTCAAGCATGTTTATAGAGTTGCATAGCTTTTCTGTGTGTAGCTGTGAAATTAGTCAGGACATGGAAAACATTTCCTCATTCATAAATCAGCTTTGGGTCGAGTTGGGACGACAGGTACCAACAAGCCGTCACGCTAATTAGCTGCAAACACATAGATGAGAGCAAACCCCTGAACAAATGCAGTAACAAAAGAAAACGAGCGGTGTGAATAAAACCTGCTTCACTGTTTGAGTTAGATTACATCCTGAAATGATATTAAGACACGGAAAATTCTGTTCCAAGTTTGTTAACGGTGAATACAGAACTTAAAGGCAGGGTTGGTAATTTTCTCCAGATCCACTTTTTAAGATTTTGGTTGAAATTGTCTTTAGGTCCTGACAGAAATTAATAACTCATGTTCTCTGAAAAAGGAACGAAGAGAATCCATCATCTGTAGCAGTTGTTAGCCTGTAAAAACTTTAACCAATGTCTGCCACGAGGTACCAATCTGATGAACCAATCACGCCTCACTGTCTCTCTGCTCGTTCTCTACCCCTTGCGTGTACGAGCCCACACATGAGTGAGAGACATGAGTGTCGATCAGGACTGAAAAAAAGTGGATCTCAAGTTTTGAATGATTTCATGTTTCACGTATCTCTTGTGCTTCTATAATAGTTTGAATGAAACATAAACGGAGAAAAGAAGTGCGTTTTCTAGCTCGTTAATTATCAATGATGAATCGATGATTGTTCGTTAACGTGTTCGACTATCGGTTAAGAAAACTGACTCGAATTTGCATCCCTAATCAAACCATTGAGTACACAAAGTGTTACGTGAAAGTTTTAAGCTGTCAGCATGCTATTCTCTTTTTAGTTTCATGATATCAATAAAGTAAACGTACAAAGAAAACATTGTTGGAGATTTTGACCTCATCGATGTCTTAGTTTGCTTTGACTCAATTCTCAGACGCCCAAAATAAAGTAAACACCTGATCACAGAAACAGTAGATGCTGATTATTGTTTGCAGCTCTGAACGTCGGTAACTTTTTAAAACAGATTAAAGCTGGAACAGTTTGAAACTGAAGAAGAAGAAAAGTTAACATGAAGAACAAACTCTGCCTGAGAAGGGAGAGAAAGAGTGAAAATTAAACTCTCTCTCTCTCTCTGACAAAAGCTCCAGTGTTGTAACCTGATCCGGGGTCTCTCCGGGGACTCGGACTGTAAACCGATCAGCTGAGAGAAACACTCAGACAGCAAAAGAAACATCAATAAATAAATATGTTCTGCTCACCTGTTCGTCCCCCTCACACACACACACACACTCGGGTTTCCTCTGCCTCCTCTCACTCTCCAGCTTCATTCATTACCAACAGGTCTGACTCACCTCTCTGTACACACACACACACCTACACACTCAAACACACACACTCTGCTGTCATGCCAAAAAATGCAGCCACACTGCTGGAGTTTTTTTTTTTTTCTGTTTAAAGCTCCCTCCTCCTCTGCCACAGACGTCTGACTCACCGTCCAATGAGATGTCTTTTTTCCAAAGCTCCTGCAGGCAGGGGGCGTGGCCGAGGTCCCAGGTCTTTCTGGTGCTGAACATGACCGCCGGGCTGAGCAGAGCGCTGGACCGCTGGACCGGCTGGAGACACAGGGAGGAAGAGTGTTGGACCTCTTTTTTTTTTTAAGAATCAGAGAAACTTATGGAAACATTCACACAGCTGTCACTTTCCTCTGACATTAGGCTCAAGGGGGAAAGATCAAACGCTGTGATGATTGATCATGTACTAGAATTTATTTGGTAATCAAACAAAGAAAGGGAATCTGAAAAATCAGAGAAACTACAAATCAACTGGGTGAAAATCTGAAGAGAAGCTCTGAAATAATTCACATGAAAACAACAACATTAAAAACCAAATAGTAGCCCTGTAACAGTATTAATTCATCTCAAACGATCATGGCAGTCATACAATGAATAAGTCTGAGTGGAGGAAAATGGCACTCACACATGGCAGCGTTCACACCCTAATCCAGGTGGCAGTAAAACTCATAAGTGTGTGCTGATCACTATAACAGAGCTTTCACACTTGCACAAACATCTTGAAAAAGTCCTGATCTCTTTCAGGTTGAGCTGTATGTCTGAACCCAAACAGCCAAATGTATCAGTCAGACTTTATCCAGAGTTTCTCCTGCCAGCCCCTTGGTTTTTTTTCCACATAAAATACTGATATATCAACTATTCGATCTGGCACAACATAGAGCAAGGTGTCACTTTGATCAAATCAGGGCTACAGCCTCTTTTTAGCCTTCATTAATATAGTCCAAATGTCTCAATCGTCAGTGTGCTTTTAGCTTTTAAAAGCCATTACAAGGTTCAAAGATTTCTTCCATACTGCCTAAAACAGATGATTCTTAGTTTTTTATGGAGCCCATCTATGGATCAATCAATAAACTGATTTTTAAACATACAATATGTAGAATTTTAAGACGTTTACATTAAAATATCTAAATTAATAGGAAGCAATGAGTAGCAGAGAGAGCTCCCATGATTCCCCACCAGCCTCGACCTCATCTTTTGTTGCAGAATGTACATTTTGTATTTTTAAGCCCTGAACTCGTCAACAAGAGGACATTGTCAGTATGTTTGATTGTATCTCTAATGAATGACACAAAGTTTGAAGAAGGGAAGAGCAGAGTTATTTTCAGATTTTGTAAAATTCCTGCAGGAGCGAGATACGAGTTACTCTCAACAGAAAACAATCGAACTCGTTCATTCATTCAAATCTTTCCACAAGCCTTGTAAACTTTCTATCACTGCAAAGATATCGAGTCTTCCATTTAGTGACCAACCTTTGTAAAGTCTTAAAGATTGTGATTAAAATACCTTTAGAGGGTGTCACACTTCAGCACACGTCTGCTAGTCTGTGCAAGTGTTTGCTTACTTGCATTAATCCCTCCGTTCAGGACTCTGCACACTAAGACAACAGTGAACCAGAACATGTTCAAAACAGAGCCATCCAACTCACCACAGAGACTCAGAGGATAAGAGGAGACCAAAGGTATTAGACACAGAACAGGCCGAGTGTAGAAGTGATTGAATCAGCTTTGATCTGAGTGTGTGACAGACCTCCACTTTTTCTACTTTGACCCTTCACATGTGGCCTCGTGAACTCACACTTTCACACTGCACGCCTGTCTTCAGTTAAGACTGTAAAGGGTTTAAGGCTCTGAATGTAGGTTGGAGGTCAGGACCGGGCTTTATGATCTTCTGAACATCAGTATGGTAGAACTGTCATGGCGAGATGGTTAGCATGCTAACACACTAATGTAACCCTAACCTGCTAAAAATTAGCATGTTAGCATTTTTGTTGTAAGTATGTTACACTGAACCAGGATGATGAACATGATAACCATCAGGCGATATTTGCACACACAAAAAAAAAATCAGCATGTTAGCATTGTGATATTGAGCTTGTTAGCATGTGTATGCTAGCTTTTAGCAAGAGGTTCCACTGTGACCAGGCACTGCCTCACAGAGCTGCTAGCACAGCAGCGACCGAGCATTTAACTACATGAATAATAACAAGCCGGTCTGTCTGAAGTTCTAACCTGCGTTTTCAACTATTTTTCATTAAACAAAAAAAACAATAAATTCAGATATACACAAAGAAAATCCTGAGTAAGATAAACCACAGGTAGAGAGAGAATGTTATTATTATTTTGTGCAAACTAAGGTCGTCGTAATTTACTGAGTAAAGTCTCTACTTAGATACTCTTTGATAGCATGTGTTTCAAAACATCTCTGTTATTTATTAAGCAATAGAATTGAAAAGCATCAAAGCTTTTGTTAAAACTTTAGATCTTCAGTCTTATTTCTAAGCAAAAACTGCGGCGAGCGAAAGAGAGCGAGTACTGTCTAGATTGCACAAATACGTTGCCAACCTATTCGTGCAATTTAAAACAGTGTGCAGGAGTTTGCCTGCAAATTCTGATAATCAAAAACAAGAACTTAACCATACCCGGTGCCTACAGCTTACCTTTTACAGGTATTTTATGCCCTTAGCACTCGAGTATGAAAATATATCTCACAGGCAAAGTTTGTCTTCTGAAATGGCCTCATTAGTCTACTGTCCAGTCTCACCTGTGGGACCCCGCTAATGTGATGACAGCCTCCTAAACCTGACCCTCTCTTCTTACCCATCTATGTCCACAGCGAGGTGTCAGCTCTGACGGATGAACGTATCGCTCAATGTCCAGCAAGCTCTTGTTGATCAGAGTTCCCACCCAGCCAAACATGCCGTCGTTCATTCCTCACATCCTCTGAACTGGTCCCATTCAGTGCATTCACACACAACCATTGTCCGGCCGCCGAGCTACAATTACTCTGTCTAGCCTGGAGTCAGTTAACCTGCCTGCAGTCTCTGTCCTGGATAACGTCAGGATTATCAACATCTGATCTGAGACCAGCTGATGGGAGAAGTTCCTGGTAAACTCAGAGCGAGTGTAATCTGTTAATCCTCGGAGCAGATGGTCCGTTTAACCCCTCGACTGACCGCGGGTTTAGACTGAGAGGTTAATGAGTGACTGGAACTCTCACTCTCCTGGTAGTAAAAAAAAACACTCAGCGGCCATCTAAGTTGGTATACCTGGGGGTGCCAGTGGTCTAGTGGTTAATTCATGCACCCCATGTACAAAGGCTACAGTCCTCAAAACATGCAGCCCGTCTCTCTCTCTTTCTCTCTCTCTCTCTCCCTGATTTCTGACTCTATGCAATGACCTGTGTTAAAGGTGTGTTTCTGTTTTCTGACGTTGCAGTGTGCTTTGTTTGAGAATTGTATTTCCTTCCATAGAAAGATGGATGAATATCTATTCTTAACAGATCCTACACTGGGAAAATATTGGGGTAACACCAACAGGAAGCAATATATTGCCACACCAATATTTTGTCCCATCCCAATACAAAGTCTGTGTGGAGAGCTAACTCAAAATCTGCCATAATTCAAGTCTGCCTTCTTGCAGGTTAACGTCCAAACATTGCTCTGCTCAATGAGCCAGTTTCCCTAAGTTTTCTAGGTCAAAACACTGCCAGACACGTTGCCCCTACAAGATGCTAACTGTTCTCTGTGCTTGTTTACATCCAGGTAGTAGAGCCAGAAGAATGCCCATTGGCCAGGTCTACAGCCCGTCTATGGTTGTATGTGACCTGCATTGTGGGTCAACAAATAATGCTACAATGCAATCCTATAACCTATCAACACTCATCTACAGTAACAATGATTTTGCATTAACTATTGTCCATATCTGCAAACAGGCGCAGCTAACAATCCGCTCTTAGACTTGTCAGTAAACAATGACAACGCACAGAAAAAGAAGTCTTGGCTGCTGGCTGCACTGGAAGTTCTGAAAACGTGGCCGTCACTCCCTGAAACTATTTTCTAATTCCCTGAAATGTCTTCTCATGCCATCATCAGGTCAACTTTTTAACGTCTACTGTACTCAATAACTAAATACCTGCAGAACATAGGACATTCCTAAAACCTCATTTTAGCCCAATGCTAATCAGCTACATCTTATGCAGTCCAAAGTATATAAAATAGACTGTTTTCTGCTTCAAGCAATATTTCAGCACCAATTCTTACAAGCACATCAGCATTCCTTTGATATTTAAACCCTCAGAAGAGGAAGGTCACACACACATACACACACACTCTCCCTAGATGTATTGTGAAAGTGGATTAAAGCTTAGAGTATGGAGTAAGATGCTTGAATGACACACACACACATATACAGTATATGAGAGTATTATTAATGTTGACAGCTGCTGACACATTTCTCCCTGCAGACTGCAGAGCTCAGGTTAACCATTCAAACTGACTGTTATCATACACACACAAACACACACACACACTCACACACACTCACACTTCATCCTCATCAGGTAAATGCAGAATACAATATTTGGACAGCTCCGACTGATTTTGTGTACATCTTTAGCAGGACCGGTTGTATGTTGCAGCTCCGAGGCTCAGATCAGTTGATCATTTCTTGCTGCAGTAAACGAACACGTGGAAGGCTGTGTTTTTCCATCTACAGTTTCCATCCAGCAGTTTAAGGTTTCCTGGCTGTAAAAAGCAGCAGAGAGACGTGCTGCAGTCTGACACCTTCACAGTCCAACAGTCTGTTCACACCAAGCGGCAACCTCCGGTGTTAAAAAATGAAGTGAAAAATCCTGCAGTTCATCAAGTGTCCCCTAGAGGCTGACTGCCGAAGCCCTTTAGGTCACATTCACACTCATACAAAAAAGCAGTTTTTACAGCAGAAATTAACGTGTTTACTGCCTGGTTAAAAAAACTGTATAGGTCTGATTAGCTCATGTCGTGATCGGCACACACTGTACGGGGGGGTGGATTGTTTTATAACTCATCCGTTTTGATTTGATGAAGGATATGAGTTATTCCCAATAAGGTGCGTAGCTGACCTGATTCACAGACGAGGCCCGATGTAAAGGTTTTTAAAGAGGTTTAAACCCCGCCTCAGCCCCAGCTCTCAGCCTGTCGTTAAGTTGACTGAAAGTTAGGCTGAGACAGCATTTCCAGCATGGAGACCACCATCGATGGGACTCTAGAGCCCCCTGCAGTAACAGATGGGTGACGTCACTCAGGCTTCAAACATTAATATTTACAGTCTATGGTCTACACACACCTCAACACACTGACCCTGGATCAGTCTGACACACAGATAGAGACAACAGTTTACTGATGGCTCATTGCTGCTCACAGGTGGAACTAAACACTCAGATCTGTACAAAGAAATGAAACGTGAAATGTTCCTTTAATTGAGTTCTCTTGTAAAATAACGTCTCTTTTAACTAGTGTGTTCTTCAATGAAAGTCCATTAAAATCACTAAAAGATATTATAGGAATGTCCTGATCCAATCTTAAGTACTGGTATTAAATATGCTAAAGCCTTATTCATTGTGTGAGAGCAGAGACTGAGCCACGCCCATGATGACACACAACACACCATAACCAGAGTTAACTGCAGAACACAGGAGTAGCTGTTCTCCCGCTGCCTTGACCTGAGATTGTATATTGTGTTGAAAACAATTTAAAAGTCAAGACAATAAAAGTACAAATATAGCTCAAATAAAACTGATGTGGCAGGAGAAGAGCTGCAAAGCAGTGCCATGCAACAGTTCTTTTCTTGTTGTACAAAAAGGTTCATCTCTGCAGAGATCATTTCTGTAATGCTTAGATGCTAAGAGCAGCCTGTGCTTTCAGTGGACGACAATGATCAAGTGCATTTCTCCCCAAGGATTAAATTACAGTCTTTACATCCTGTTTCACATCTTCGCAGCCTGAAGAAATTCACTGGTGTAATTTAAAAACTTTCTGGGCGCCGGTAGCCAAGTGGTTAGTACACGTTCCATATGTACAGAGGCTAAAGTCCTCCATGCGGGCAGCCTGGGTTCGAATATCGACCTGTGGCTTCTTTCCCGCATGTAATTCCCCACTTTCTCTCTCTACACAAATTCTAACTCGATCCAATGTCCATCTCTGAAAAAGACATAAAAAGCCCCAAAGTTGAGCCATTTTGAGGTTTAACAACATTTGAACTAGGGGTGTCCCTGGTTACTAGTTTTCTTGTCCCTTAAACGAGAATTTCAATCCACATTAACCGACCGTCTAAAGCTAAGACAACACTCGGAAAAAAAGTCAAAATTGAGAACAATTTATTTGAAATGGTCTGCAAGTTAAATTGTGTCTACCTAGCAGTGTTGGCACCACCAGCCTTGGGTCCTCCTTGCAGGTTCAGATCTGCATGCCCGTGCTAAATGTGGTTACTTATTGCTGTGGTCGATATGCGATAGATCAAAATACCAGAGGGGCTGCACCTACTAGATGCCAACCGTTCTCTGTGCTTGTTTACATCTGGGCAGTAGAGCCAGAAGAATGCAGATTAGCCAGGTCTATGGCTTTGTTTGACCCGCATTGTGGGTCAACAAATAAAAAATTAATCATTCGTTTAACCGTCGAGTAATTTTAAGTGCAGAGAGGGTGACATCTAACCACTTAATCGGTTAGTTATGCACATTCCTATTTAACCATTTAAAGGTGTTGTAATATTCATAAATATGCAGTCACCGTATTAAAACACAGATAACACAAATCACCAAATGAGCAGCACATCCTCTGTTTACCTCCCTCCAAGATACCCCCTCCCTCCACCTCTTCCCTAAAACTGGGTCAAATCATCGCTTTCTGTTTTCTCCATGTGCTCAGAGTCAAACCATGTTGGCACTCACACACAGACACACACACAGACACACACAGACACACACACACATACACACAACCACACACACAGCCTTTCTTATAACTGAACCACCACACTACAGATACTCTGCAGGACAGCTCTTTTATAAAAATGATATCCTAATACATACTGAGACATCAATTAGATTCACGATGTATTTCAGAGATCTGTCGTTCTGCTGTAGATTGCAGCGTTTCCAGACACACATGAAACAATTGAAGTCATTGAAAGCATCCGGCTTCTACTCAGCGTAGCTAAAAATATCCTCCTGTAGTTTGACCTACACATGCTGTCCGGCACGTTACCTCACAGAGACCCCGATGATTTTACAATTTTAGCGTGAAGACGACCTCCCTTATCCTCTGCTTCCTGATTTTGGGCCCTCACCTGCGGTTGGGTGTGAACACTATCCTGGTGTGAGACTTGGCAGAGAGCGATTTTTTAGCAGGCTGCTTCGTTTTTAATTTTAAAAAAAGAGGTCATTTTGTGATTATAAAAGCAGAGATCTGCTTTAGAGGAACAGAAAAAAAAATCTACATGTGGGACACGCTGAGGCAGAAAAAAAAAACGTAGGAGAGAGAAAACATTACCAGACAAAAGGAGGATTATCAGGGTGGGCGAGGGAATCCAAACAGATGAAAATAAAACACTAAATGAAGCTGAAAGCTGCTCTCCTCTGAACATACGGCGAATATATTGAGGTCATCAGAGGAAACACGACACTCTGCATCAGGTTACAGTCAGACCTCCATCTCACTGGATTACCCTCCGTCTCTATTCAACATGTCTGTTCCCTGTGCAGCGTCTCTACCCTCAGACCTCCGTCCCTCCATCTCTCCATCTTTGTGTCCGTCCGGTCGGTTCTTACCTCCCTCCCTGCGGCCTCCAGGTCCCCATCATTGCTGCATCCCGCTCCTTGCTGCAGCCTCACGCCGACACACAGCGACACACACACTCATACACAGCAGGATCAGTGTCAAAGCCACCAGCCGACCCCCTCAGCACACACACCAACAGCTTCCTCCCTCTCTGTTCCCCTAGCAACAGCACAGCAGCATCACACCTCCTGAAGCCCGCCCCCTCTCCCTCCCTCTCCCTCCCTCCCTCCCTCCCTCCATCCCATCCATGGATAAATATTTCAGACTCAACTGAAGCGTGAGGAGCTGCTCCTCCCCCCGCTGAAATATTCAACAGCCCAGTGTGTGTGTGTGTGTGTGTGTGTGTGTGTGTGTGTGTGTGTGTTCATACATGTGTAGTTTTAGGATAGTGAAAAATGGAAAAACAATAACCACTTGAATGAACTATACCTTCAGTATTAATTATTTAACCCTCTGTAATACTGTTTTTTTTATTAATTCTGTGTTCTACAAATGTTTTAAAGTTAACAGTTTCGTGTTTATTTTCTCAGTTAGTTTCATAATGAGTTACCACAACAGTGATTGAACTTAAGGTCCACTGTTGCCTTTGTATTAGCAGTTTTCTTTAGTATCACACACCGAGTGTCGAGCTGAGAGAAATCACAAACCCCATCAGACACCCAAAGTGGTTGCAAAAAGCGGTGTACTGATTTCATCACCGCTGAGTTACCAGTTGTCATTTACCATGGCAAAATCAAAGACAATATTGAAGACTACAGAGGATAAACTAGCACAAATACAAATCTATTTGTTTTAAGTTTAAGCCTCAAATCTAAACTGTAACATACACACAGCCCTGTACCACGGAGAAGCCATACACACATCCACTGACCTGCACCTCCTCAAAAATGTAACTACGCCTTGAAATGTCACGACTGCAAGCCCTGTGATTGGACCGCTTGGTAGCATCGTACTTCCTGTCTTGAGCTCCCTCACTCTGACATCTCTCCATCACTGCACGTTCACAGCATCCTGTTTATGCATGTGTGTGTGTGTGTTTCATCCTATGTGTGTGAAGCATGTTCAACAACAGAGAGTAAAACTGAATTTCCCCTCGCGGGATTATTAAAGTATATCGTCTTCTTCCTCTTAATCATCTGCTGTTCACTTTCAGTCGCCATGGTTTCCTCTTCACCAACAAGCAGAGAATGTGGAACTGAAATATGGCGATATAAAAAGCATAAAAATCAGACTGCCAACTCTGCGGTACCAACTAAACTTAATTACTTCCTCCTGCTCTAAGACACACAAGAGGGAAACAGAAGACTGAAAATCGTCACCAATGAGACGGAAGAGCTGCAGGAAAGAGGCCAAACGAGTCGATGAATGCAACGCAAACACTGATTCATTTTGAAATCCAGCAGTGTACATCATCTTACAAATATAGATTCAAAGGCCAGTAAAGAAAGCTTCTCCGTATCATTGTTTGTCATTAAACAGGGGATGCCTCATGACAACAAAACCTGCAGGAGGAGAGCCTTTATTCTCTCGTCAGCGCCCAGCAGTCAGATTATCATGATCAGATGATGATAAATCTGTGGTTATATAACTCCTGATCTGACTGACAGAGACTCGACCCCGAGCGCTGCAACATGTAACAGGATTTCAGACATTAATGTTTCACGTCATGCCTTCAAACGCTTCACACGACAGAAGAATGTCCCGCTGAGAACCAGACACGCCAGATTTAACTGGAATGTAATGACATTGACATAAAGTCCCTGAACACAGCACGGAGGTGATGAAGCTTCAGGTGACATTCAGAGCCCAGCCAGGCTTCAAAAGACATGAGAGACTAAAGAGGATGGTCAGGGTTCGTCCTGCACTCTGGACCAACAAAAGGCATCATAAAGGCGTCTTACAAGACCTTTAAAAAGACTCTATAAAGTCCAGAACGACCTGACTGTGTAAGGTCTACATCCTGTACTTGAACAAATCTGTTCATGTGAAAATCTTGGTTTCCTACATGACTTCATACAAAGCAGGAGTGTTAAAGATGTTGACACAATACAGGATAATTAAATGGGATGTGCACATGGTAATCCATCTATTTTATCAATATAGCAACGAATGATAACAAAAGTGTAGTGTTGTAGTCGAGACCACGCTAACCGAGACCAAGACAAGACCAAGACATTTAGGGATCTAGACCAAGACCATAAATATGAATGAAAAGTCGTTGAAAAAAATCATCTTGTGTGCAGCAGGTGCGTCTCTCACTCAGACAGTAACACTGAGAAGGTTGTAATTGTGATGCAATTAAGACCCAAAGTAATGCATACAATTAATCACATGCTATTTTGTCCCCTGAAGGCGCTCCGTCTTTGGACGGCTCATTTGACTTTAAAAAAGTCTCACACAGCTCGGCTGACAAGCCAAAAGTAAAATCCACCTCGTCAAATATTTTATTCTTTTTACCGTCCCCTTTAGCTATTTTCATTCACTTTTCAAACAGGTTCCTTTTTCCGTAGTCAAGTTAATGTCATTACCTCTCACGTACAGGAAGTTCCAAGTTTCTGTTAAAGGCTGTTTCTTCAAAGGATTACACCACAAGCAATGAAATGTACAAGGTAATGGTATAAAAGGTAGAAAACGTACGACATCAATCTGTTCTTGAAGTACGGATACTTGAGTATACTTAAAGTTATTTCCCACAGTGGTTTATCTCTCTTGTTCTTTTATGATTCTTTTTTAGGTGGTTGTTACCGCTGCAGCCTGAACCTGATCTCCATCTTCTCACCTGAACTCGCTTCCTGCTGTCTGGGATGTTGCGTACGCCACCTCCTCGCCTCCGCTTCCCTTCAGCTCTGCAGCCCCTCTGTCCTCCAAAGTCCACACTCTTCATCCGATCTACTCTCACCCTGTGAGACCTGGAAGTTCCCCATCCTCCACCCTCTGGACGACCTTCCTGCCCCCCAGCCTCCGAGCTTCTATCGGAATCCACCGCCTTGTTGGTCCAGCTCTTGACGAGGCTGTGGAGGGTCAAGACCGCCAGAGTGCACAGGACGTACATGACCCAGTCACACAGATCCAGTTCAGCTCAGGAGGAAGGCGGTTTTTGGTGGATGTTTTGCTTCATCGTCTCTGAATCCAAAACGGTTAAAAACAAGTCCAGTCTGTTCAGGTGGGAGCTGACAGGTCTCTCGATTACATCCTCAAGGTTTGTAAGAAGAAGGGCTCTGTGCTCTTCAAAATGTTTCCCCTTCCAGGTGAACGCAGCTCATCAGGTCTGTTTTTATCCCGAGTTCAGCTCGTATAATCCTCTGACTCTGTCACGCTTTGCTTTTGTTTCACCTCTGTCCTGAATCCCGCCCCCGTCACAGTCAACACCACTTTCCACAGAACTGATAAAAGCTGGTGGACCTTGTCCTGTCCTCTCTGCTGCTGCTGCTGTCACGTCCACGTTATTATTTATCCGACTGGTAACCAGAGTCAGCAGGCGACGGCGGCTTCTGTTTCTCAATGTAACTCAAGACACTCGACTCGACACGCTCTGTGTACAAACGTCAACACCTCAACTATCAGCAGACTCCAGGTCAAAATAAAGTCACAAAACTTCTCTGAGGTCCTTTTTTTAGCTTTTAAAGAGTGAGAGTATGGACGCTTGTTTTACCATCAGCTTTGTTTGTAAAATCTGTCACACAAAGGAACAAATATATAGTTTGAATGTGAGAGACTGGGACCAAAAACTTTCAGATAGTAACTTTTATGGTGACGATTAAGACCAACGAGAAATTAAAAAAGATAATCCATATGTCTGAGTTTAAAATCGCCCTGCATGACAGGAAGAAGCCAAAAATCTGCAAAGAGGTTCAAACTCCAGATGAGTCCAGAGTTGTGTCAGAATCTTTAGCCTAATTTTCCAATGCAAACTGAGTCTCTGTAGTAAAACAGGAACTTTTCAAATCTCTACTTACTGTTCTGTCAACTCGACTTACTTTCTACTCTCTACAACTTGATCCAGAAATCCAACAACAAGGAGACGTGACACCGCAAACATGTTCAGGTTTATAATCCAGAGCGACAGGAAAAGTAAATGTCCAACTCCTCTTAACAGTCCAGTTCACTTTCCTTTAAGTTCGTACGCAGAGCTCCCGGAGAGTCGTCTCTTTCCCATTTTTGCTTCGTTAGTTCGGTTTGCCTTCCCATTGGACGATCAGCAGGTCCAAGTCGGTCCGGGTGTAGACCCCGTACAGACCCGTCCGACTCATCTCTCCGTCCCATTATCCTCCATAACACTCAAACAGATTAGAGCTGAGGCAGGTCAGGTTTTCACCTCCATCAGGGGATGACAAACCAACAGAGAGAGAGAGCGTCCTACACTCTGTGTGCACCTCTCTCGCCCATCCCTCCCTCCCTCCCTCTCTCTGTCCTGGGGCCATCTGTCGTTGCTGGAGGATAAAACTCGCTGATGATGTAACACACGACATTTCATGATGCATTTATGTAGAAGTTCACTAACTACAGGTCAGACTTCACAGGCTTTAGTTTCATCATTACATTCAAATTTGCATTTTTACAAGATTTTTTAGGCTTTTGCCTTTTTTAGTTATGACGGTGCAAAGAGTTGGAAATTGGAGAGAAAGTGGGGAATGACATGTAGGAAAGGAGCCCCGGGTCGGACTTGAACATGGCCATTCGCTTGGAGGACTATAGCCTCCGTATGTTGGACACAACCTGACCACAAGGCCATCAGCGACCCTCAAATTGGCACCATTGATCACTTTGCCATCATACATGGGTTTGAACTTGAATACTAATATTTTATTTTATTCTCATTGTATCAAAGAGCACAACGAAACGTTCCCGTACAGCAGCATGAAAGACTTTATTGGAGATTGTTTTCATTTGAAGCTGTAATTCAGTTTATAGTCGTTGCTTTCGCCACAACATGACCGTCTTCATGTACTGAGGTCAATAGTGCATGCAATGGTCAAGTTACACTGCGGGCGCCCTTTGCTGGATCAATCTGCAGCCTGGTGCGCTGATGGACTGAATATTTTGAATTTGAACGGCTCATTACAGTTCCAACTTTCTCCCACAGGTTCGAATGAATGTTCAAACTTGGAATAAAAAATGGCCGCCCTAATGCTGACGAGATGACGAGGGGACATGAATCTATTAAAATACTTTCTTTGAATATTTCTTCTTCTTGTATTTTAAAAGATGTGTGTTGGATGTATATCACCATGGATTAAGAGCTCGTCAGCCTTATGGGAACATATTCATATTTCTGAGTGAGGACACGTTATGATTGTTAAAAGGGTCAGCGTTGGTTTTTCTGTTGATGCTTGAATTTGAGCACATGGCAGCATAACAGTAGTGTCACTTTTCTCCTCCAGTTGGCGTTGTTTTAAGCATATGCTGCCTTTCCCTTTGTCCATAAACTAAACATATGGATCTCTACTCGTGTCTTGTAAGACACTGAACATTAGAGCACCAGTTCAGCATGTTTTTTGACATGGTTCTGGTTTGTATGGTTTGAGTCAGAATCCCCTCCTCACACTCGCCCTCGTTGCTAACCGTGCTGGAAAACTCTTCCACTCCGTCCTGAATACGTGACAGATTCTGGATCGTGGGAACTGGACTCAGTGGGAGCTGACAGTCTGAATCACAGCCAGTGAATTATGATGCACAGATCCGTTTATAGACTCGCTGCGTCCAGTGGTGACCCGTCCTCAAACCGGACTGTTTCTGAAAACTGCTCTGGAGGAACAAAAGAGGACGTTTCCAGTCCACTGACCACTTTCAGGGTCCTAATGAGGAGGGGGGCGGAGTCACAGCAGGAAACACTTGCAGGAAGCACTCTCAGGATCACAGTTACTAGAAGGGTGACTCTGTTCTAATAAACCAAACGTGCCATGAAAATGCATTTCATTTTTCAGTAATTTATCTAAAGTAAGTCTATTTTTAAAGACATCATTCAAACCAAGGAGAAGCTGTACGTGCAGACTTGCAGTGTGTCCCCACTCTCACGTCATGTTTTAATGCTCTATCCCGGAGTAAGTGACCACTAAGAAAACAATGACAAACTGTAAGTGGACTGTACTTGCATTGCTCTTTTCTTGTCTTCTGATGCCTCAAAGGAAATTCACACTACACGCCACATTCACCCATTCATATACGTATACATACACTGATAGCAGAGGAGGCTGTGTAAAGAGCCCAACAGTATGATCCCATTCACTCCCATTCACACTCTGCTGGGAGCAATCTGGGATTCATTGGAGGACACTCTGACATGTGGGTTGCAGGAGCATTTCAATTAAAAGAAGGCCGACTCTACCACAGACTGAGGAAGAAGAGAGGCCCGCACACTTCCTCAAATGCCACAACAAGTTCGAACTGATCACAACGTTTCGACCAGAGGTCTTCTTCAGGTGATCATTTTTGTAATTTTTTTATCACCTGTCAGTCTGCACGGCCCTGCGCCTACGTGATGTGCGTGTAACTACCTCCTTTTTCTTCGACTCTACCACAGAACCACAGAAGGACGAAGAAGGAGGAGAAAGACGGGGAGAGAAGGAAGAACATGAACAAGATGTGTTGACATCATTATTTCTGATAACTATAAAGTGGTCATGCTCAATGTAACATAACCCTGTAAAAATGTAAACAACGTGCAGCTCAGTAGAAACTCGGACACACGTGTGCTTTAGAGCTGAATAGTGAGACGATGAAAACCACAACGTAAAAACTATTTAATGTACCAACTTGATTCATTTAGTACCCAAGCTTCAAATAGGTTTTTGGCAGTTGTAATATAGAGATGATGCTGATGAGAAAATCTTTTTTTCTCTAAGTATCTGATCCGAAGAAATGTTCACACTGAAATGTTGATCTCAACTGTTGAAGATTTCTAACTGAGATTAAAAACTCAACATGTGTCACGTCTCTCCAGTCTCAAAGAAATGTTTCACAAACATATTTCATTTAGGTTCAACAGTCACCGTTCATAGAAGCAAGCTGTGTAGTTTGTAGGTGACCTGCAAACTCTATCAAACTGTAACCGATCAAAAACACAACAATAAAATGTTCCAGAGAATAAAATAATCTGCTGAGTGCAGTTTATGTCTCACACAGAGATGAAGGTGTGTCAGTTATCGGTCAGAGTCAGAGAGCAGGCAGAGAAAGAGGTGCAGGGGAATATAAAACACACAGGAGGTCATCTGAGGGTCACCAGTGCTGCTGCAGGTGTGTGTGTGTGTGTGTGTGTGTGTGTGTGTGTGTGTGTGTGTGTGTGTGTGTGTGTGTGTGTGTGAGAGAAGGGGGGTATCAGGTGTGTCAGCGACTGTAAGAGGCTCACAGGCTCCAGATTAAAGCAGATTAATGGAAACTTGCTCCTCTCTTCATTTAAGGAGCTTTTAATGACTCAGAGAGGCTGCACTCTCTCTGCAACTGAATACAGAATACATCCCCACAGAATTAGAGATTTCAGATTTCCCCCTGGTGTGTGTGTGTGTGTGTGTGTGTGTGTGTGTGTGTGTGTGTGTGTGTGTGTGTGTGTGTGTGTGTGTGTGTTCTGGTTTTAAACAGCTGCTATAGAGTAAAGATGTACTAAAACCATGGCCACACAACAGAATAGAGGTGCACCGACATGACCTAAAATATACATCATGTTACTCCGGCTTCCTCCCACAGTCCTAAAACATGCTCGTTAGGTTAACTGGTGACTCTAAATTGTCCGTAGGTGTGAATGTGAGTGTGGCTGGTTGTCTGTCTCTATATCTCAGCCCTGTGATTGACTGATGAACAGTCCAGGGTGTAACCCCGCCTCTCGCCCGATGACAGCTGGGATCGGGTCCAGCCCTCTGCAACCCAGAACGGGAAAGCGGTACAGATAATGGATGGATGGTAACTAACTTGATCTTTGGAAAATTAAAAAAAGGTTGTAACATTATGGTGATGAGTGCTCGTGCGAGGGGGCTCGATACAGACGCTACTGTACTGCTAATACCCATTGTACAGTGCTGCATGTAGACGTTTGTTGTGACACTTTCAGTCAGCCACCCATAAGAGTCAAACATCAACGTTAGAGCTTTTCACACAGAGAGCAATAACAAGAATGGTCTGAGCATCCACCGTGTGATGAAAACACTCTGTGTGCTCCAGCTGTGTCTCCAGATGTGTCTGCAGCTTCAGATCATGACACAAAGAAGCAACAAGAAAACCAGAGAGCAAAGACCATGTACTGATTTAATCCTCCATTCATGTGTCTTTATAAAGCGGAGTGCTTCCTAGTCTCATGGAAAGCAAAAGGTAAACGTGTCTGTTATTTTCCCTTCCTGATGAAGAACAGCTCAAAGTGGAATCAATTGCAAATATGAAAAAAGTGATGCAGTCTTTGGAGAGAAATGTTTAAACTACGTCCACAAAAAAGGAGTAACAAGGCTATTTTCAGATTATCAGACTGCACCTGAACTCACTGCAGCTTTGTTTAAGGAGAGAAGGAGGAGTTGTTTGGGTTTTAGTGGTTCCCAAAATGCATTGCACACACCCGTCTCAGCTCCACATCTGAGCTATTTCAGGAGCAAATTACAGAGTAAGCAGCAGCAGGGTGGAAACACACACTGAACCATGTAACATGGCGCTAACATGACATCAGTCATCTGGAGAAAAAAAAGAGGGAGGAGGAGAAAAGAAAAAAGCTGACTGTGAAGGAAAGAACCAAAGAGGAGGAGGAGGAGGAGGAGGAGGAGGAGGGACCTTCATCCCCTCCTCTTCCTGCCTCTCTGTTCTGCATCTCTTTTCTCAAAACAAACACTGACTCTCGGAAACCTCCGACTCTGGGAGTCGATGATTTCCCACATGAATGTGTTTCATACAAGAGGCTCAGGAGCTATATACATGCAGCCTTGTTTAGCACAAAGACCCGCTTCTGTTGTCTCACAAGAGAACAAATAAATCTGTGCAAGTCTGTGAAGGTTCTTGTTTATCCAGAAGAGACAAAACATCCATCATCTTCAAAAACTACAACAAAGTCAGTTGACCTTTGAATTAAAATTGCAACAAATAGAGGTTAAAATCATGGTGCTATCTGTGCCGACAACAAGTAGGAGTAGAGTGATGGCAGGTTTTATGCTGTGTTCAGACTCAAGTTGATAGTTGGATTGTAAACAAGGGCAACAGAGAGAACAGGAAGTCTTGGCTGGAAGTCCTTCATCGCTATAATTATGGCTACACTGAAAGCCCCAAAGGTTGCTGATTGCTCCCAGAGAATATAGATTATCTTCACACGAAAACAGATTTGTTCCAAGACCAAATTGAGGCCAACAAATTCAGGATTTGGTTGCCTGGGGCTGACAGTTCTTATTCTAAATTCAAACATTAATTTGAACCTGAGGGAGAACGTTCACATTCATACTATCATGGTCTATCAGAGCATCAGGCTGTCTGAAGCAGTTTGATCCAGCAGAGGGCGCTCTCAGCGTGACTTGACCACTGCATAAACTCTTGAACTCAGTAAATGAAGACAGTAAAGGGGGCGCAATTCAGGAAATACAAACCTACATGAGGGAGACTCCTCTCTCCACAGACAGCAGCCCAATGCTTGTTTTGTGGAGAGACACATGCGGCGAGATATCCGCAACTCTCCACGCCAGCTGCATCAGTGCATCAAATTATTATCATCTATCAGTGGTTGTGTTAAACAACACAATTCAACACAAATGTTTGGGGTTTTGTGGCTGTGAATCAATCTATCAATCCTTTATTTATTCTGAAAAGACATGGAGGTTTCCCTGGTTTCCAATGTCGTCCAGATTACAAGCACAGTAAAACAAAAACAAACAACAAACACTTCAAATCAATTACAAAAACCACTGAGATCCATTAAAAAAATAGAGAGGCAAGAACTCTAATCTTTAGAGTTTGCTGGAGGGTGCTCCATGAAAGTGTGAGTGTGGCTGGTTGTCTGTCTCTAAATGTCAGCCCTGTGATTGACATGGCGTCCAGTCCAGGGTGTAACCCCGCCTCTCACCCAATGAGAGCTGGGATCGGCTCCAGCCCTCTGCGACCCTGAATAGGAAAAAGCGGTATAGATAATGGAAAGATGGATGATAAAGAGTAAAGCCGTGAACATGTGCTCTGTTTTCAGGATCTCTCTCCTCTGCAGATGTTTGCAGTGACGTCGTATTTATTTGGCTTTTTTCTGGCTCTGGCTGTTGTCTGGTTGTTTTACCTTGGACAGACATCTTTACTGAACACACATTGGTTTCACTTGATATGGGGTTTCTTGCTTTAGCCCTAAGACCACACAAGTCAAACACACTAACCAACTTTCCAGTTGGATCTCTTACTTAAATATCGAGCTGCATTTCCTCCCCTGCTAACATGATTTAGCTAAATCAGGCCCGACTGTAAAGGCCTCACTCAGTCTGGTGGTTTGTGGCTTTAAAGAGATCGCTCTGATATAATTACATGACATCATTAATGTGTTTAAAATCGGACTGTTCTCCTGCCAAACGTTTCTCCAAACAGCTTCTTCCTGTCTCAAAGGAAAATCACAGACAGCTCTGGAAAACTTTGAGGAACTTTGGGCGTCATGTGCGGTCGTGTACGGACTAAATTGTAATGACTCAAATAATTAAATATCCTTTCTGGAAATGTTTGTTATCTTTAATCAAGAAGAAGCTCATGTTGTGTTTCTGTACAGCAGAGCAGCAAACAAGCAGACACCCCACAGCATCATGGGAGATGCGGTTTAACAGCTCCACCTGCTGGTCTCAAAATGAACAGTTCTGACATGTCTGATGCCGTCTGGTTTCAATCAAACACATGTTGCATAACAGTTTCCCAGCTACACACACACACACACACACACACACACACACACACACACACACACACACACAATTACAATATACACTTTTACAGCTGCAGTATTTTTCCACGCACAGTTGCAGTCATGTTGCATTCAGAGTCTGTTGATGAAGCAGCTCTGACGTCATCATGTTTAAAAAAAAAAGACGTTACATTTCACACACCACACCCCAACACTGCAGATCCTGCAGGCTCCCTCTGAGTCCGTCTGACAAGTTAAACAAGTCAATCCTGGACCGCAGACACAGAACATGAACCACATCAGTACAGACTGTTATCAAGCCGGGAGACACACGTTACAACTCTGATAACGCCCGACAAAGCTCAACTAATATTTGACGTCAGGGATCTTTTTGTTTCACTTTGAAGTCTTGTGTCATTAGAGATGTTTCCTCTGGTGAACACATTCCAGAGTCAAACCAACAACGTGTTACGTCATGAGCACCAAACTAAATCCGACCCCCAAAAAAGGACATGTTACATTACAAATAAACATTGGTCAAAGCTGTGCTGCAGCGTGTAGAGATGAAACAACCAGAAGAATAACACAGTGCAGCAGTGTTTATAATAACCAGACAAAAAAACTCCACAAACACAGAGCTGAAGAGAATAGATCTGAAAGACGGATTTTCACTGACATTTACCAGATAGAAGCATCGATTATTGTTTGCTCAAGAAAATGACAAAAACAAACGTCAAAATTGATTCAAATTAATTTTTCCACAAAATCAACCATTTATTGAGACCGCATGATGTGAAGTTAAAGTTCATGAGGACAAGTTCCCAATACAAGATTGTTCATCTTTGTTACCATAGTAATTATAAGGATACCTGTTTTGAAAGTCCTAGGCAACAACTATCTGGTATCCACCCATCCCCTTATCTATACCGCTTTTGCCGTTCAGGTTCGCAGGGGTCTGGAGCCAATCCCAGCTGTCATTGGCTGGGAGGCGGGGTTACACCCTGGACTGTTCGCCAGTCAATCACAGAGCTGACATATAGAGACAGACAACCAGCCACACTCACATTCACACCTACGGCCAATGAAGAGTCACCAATCAACCTAGTGAGCATGTCTTTGACTGTGGGAGAAAGCCGGAGTACCCGGAGAGAACCCACACATGCACGGGGAGAACATACAAACTCCACACAGAGAGGCTCCTGTCCATAGGGGGTTTCCAAACCAAGAATTCTCCATGCGAGTCAACAGCGCTAACCACTGAACCACCTGCAGCCCCAAATTAATAATTATTTATTTGCAAGATAACCCCTTCACACATTGCACAAATTTGCAATTTTTATTTGTGCAATGTGGACAGTGTTCCCTCTCTTTTGCTGCCTGCAATATTTGAAAAGTGGACCTTGCTAATAATGATAGCACGTTTATAATGCATGAACATTTGAGGAGCAGCCATGTCAGACATCTCTCGTTCAAGAATCCTCTTTGACATGAGCTAATCACAATTATTTTGTTTTCTGATCCAGGCTGTGAACATGTTGATTTCTGCTGTACACACAGACTCTTTGAATGGGTTGAGACTTCTGCTGCTTCTGCAGCCAGCCTCAAGTGGACACTTGAGGAAGAGCAGGATTTTGCAGGTTGCCGCAGAGACAGTGGTCCTCCAAGCAGGCCCCTGGTTCCAAGTTTGACTTGCTGCTTATTCCCTCATCTTCCTCAAAGCCCAAAAGATATATGACTGAAGATCTGTGGTTTTTCTTTAAAGCTTGGGTACCTTTCGATACCAATCATTAAAATACCAGATGATGTTGTTTTCAAAACACAAGGTAGAGAAATGTATCAAGCTATCCAAAATGTTGCTATCCGTAGTTCTTAGAAACATCCATTATTCACAGACTGTTAGGGCTCCTGTCAAAGCTATGCACTCTATGAGTGAGTGAAGGTAAAAATAAGCAGAGGTCAGACAAAACACTACAGCTTAGACTAAAAGCAATACAAGTATTTTTTAAAAGTCATTCTAGTTTAAAGAAGAACAATTATTTGTCCTTTTTCATTCAGACAAACTCTTATCTCACGCTAATTCTTCACGCTGCTCAACTGAAGCTTTTCCCTCCACCTCACACGCGGTCTGAAACACGACAAACTGAAGAGCCAATCTGATAAAGAAGCACTAAATCACATTTCCTCAGATAAGTTGAAACCTCGTGCTGCTGCTTTGGGGTCAAATCAGATCTTCTCTACATCGTACAAACATCCTTTAAACCCTGACAGGAAAAAAAAGAAACAGTGGCTCGATTCAGAACCGCCTCCTACGTTCTACCAACAACAACTCTTTACGTACAGCTTTTCATGAAAGCATGCAGCAGTGTGAAATGTTAGAGTATGCTTATAGATGAGCTGTAGTGGGCCAGGCTCTTCCAGTTCAAACTCTTGGAAACAGGAAGTAGATAAAAACACAGCTAGTGTTACTGTGTAGTAGGGCTGGGTGATAAATCCATTTTATGAATACATCAGGTTTGTGGAAAATCTGGATTTTCTCTTCAACTTACTCCGCCGCTCCTCTTAGGTTCCCGTAGTTCACCTCGTCCCCCCTTGTTCACTTCCTGTTGGACGGCCCCAGGTATTCTGCTGGAGTTATTCTGCCTCATCTGAACCCTGACACTGCATCGTGTACCTGATATCCGAGCTGATATCAGAAGTCCCGCCCCATTCTTTATTTTGATTGGTCGATGAGGGAGAAGAGACATTAACGAGTGTGGTGCTGTTCTGAAAGTTTAACTTCTTTCAACTGAGCGCTGTGAGCACAGCAACAAAAAACAGAAGACGCCGAGGGCGATTTAGCTTTCAGGACGATGAGCGCTGAAAACGCTGAACAACATCGGTTTGGTATTGAAAGCGGGCGCTGCCAGCTCAAAGAAACGCCCGCTGCTGTCTGTGGACACAGGGCCTTACAGCTTAGCAGACGTCGGTCTGTAATAGAATTGGTTGACAGTTCAAAACAATCTGAATTATGCTTTGATCATTTGTTTAAGTAGAGGGCTTTTAGTCCGTGCAGTCATTGTACTGTACGTGCAAAAACACACAAACAAAAGTCTGGTTTTATTGCAAGTTAACTTTAACACAAAGGGCTAATTAAACTCATTGAAATCATATCAGTGTAAAAAATCCTCTCTGGTCAGGCTCTAATCAGTACAACACAGTAGCTTTTCCTTTTGTTTGCAAACTGCACACAGCACGATACATTTTGAGTTCTTTCCTCAAAAGGCTCCTCGGTCGTCTGGAAGTGATTCTGTTTTGCAGCATCTGGCCTCGAGCGACGCACTTTCCGCTGTAAAGTTTGTCTTCAGTCTGAGGCAACTAAAAGCAACACAGCAGCACGACTCATTTATTCCAGCGACTCAAACAGTGACACACTGCCTCACACTTCTCCCACTCTGCTGTGTGAGTTACACAAGACTGTGGTAGGATAATTACAACAGTTAATGGGATGTGGTGTGGAAGAATAAAAGGTTTTTTAAGTCAACCACCAGCACTAACTGCTTGTTTAGAAGGTGGTTCTATATATTGTCTTGTTTGCATTTTATAAAAAAGTTAGAACCTGCAGTTTAACACAAATTCCCCTTAGTTTATTAGCACACCTTCCAGCATTTTTAACCCTGAACTCAGCAAAC
The DNA here is from genome assembly GCA_020745685.1 of Tautogolabrus adspersus. Classification (NCBI taxonomy): domain Eukaryota; kingdom Metazoa; phylum Chordata; class Actinopteri; order Labriformes; family Labridae; genus Tautogolabrus; species Tautogolabrus adspersus. The sequence goes on along the minus strand of CM036535.1, from coordinate 32,979,068 downwards.
ACGCGGTTAATGTTTAAAGATCTGTGAGTGTCTGCAGCTCAGTGAAGCAGCCGGAGTGAATGGAGCTGGTCTCTGTGAGGACGGACCGACTGTTTCTGGTATGTGTTTGTCCTTTTACCATGTCGAGCAGAAAGATCTGCAGCACAGGAAACACAGCAGAAGGCCAAACGGAGTGAGAGGCCGATACATCCACTTCAATGAAATACCGGAGAGAGCATCATGTGATACTGGTTACTGTATGAATCATCTCTTCTCGAAAATAACGCTCCACTATTCAAACACGCCTGCTTATCTGTAGAACTGTCACAAAGAGAGGCACTCTTAGGAGGGCAACATGAGGACGTGACAGTAGCTCAGCAATTAGCCTTGTAGCTTCTCCCAGCTGGACAGTTTTTGTAAGAGCGATCGATATGGGATTTTTGGGTCAGATACCGGATATTGTCATCCATATAGCGCCCTCTGCTGGGGACAGAGAACTGCTTGTGTAATACACTGATACTCAAATTAAATGCTATTTGACTGGTGATTAAATCCAGTAATATCGGCGCATATCTGCGATAAAATAAGCCGATACCGATTGTCACTTGATATGCTAATATCAGTCAATATTATCGGCTGGCCGATTAATCTTACGGCTAAAGTTGTCTCTACAACGGGCTGTAGACCATGCAGAGTCATATTTGCGGTAATACGGTAATATTACAGTACATTGGTTCCTCGTCAGTCGACGTGGGTCTTTAGTTTTTAACAACACCTCCACTCTGCTTTTCAACTAATGCACGTTGTCTGTGAGAGGGAGGCATTAGCAGCACTGTGTGTTTTATGTGCAGTTGCACCCAGAGACCTTTAGTGGGCGTCAGAGTGCACCTAATAAAATTCCTACATAATGTTTCTTTAACAGTCTGGCTTTACTTTGAATTATTCAGAGCAGTACATTTTGATGTTTTACAAAACCAACACACTAAGTTTTCTCTTTCATGTTTTTAGCTTCACTTTTCTCTTATTGAAATGAGTTAAAGAACCAGATAAGGGAAATAAGTTTAAGCTGCTTCCACGTCAGTAAAGAATCAGATCAGTGATGTGGCTGCAGCTCAGCTTCTGGACAAAAACCTGCAGACAAAAAACAGATTTATTTATAGAAAATCCACTGCTGCAGCGGTCAGTCTCTGCGGACACACCCTGCAAGACAGCCGCCTCCTCAACCAAACACACTGACGTTACTATCATCATCACTGCAGTGATTTAACTCCACAATACTGCGCTCACACACAGAGACACGCGCACACACACAGCATGAACAGGAAATTGGGGAGAGTGTCTGTGTCCCAAATGTTCTCACGAAGACCGGAAAAACACATAAATCCTGCAGACTGGGAACGTCGAGCAGCTTCTTTCTGTGTGTTAAAAAATTAATCCCAAATTTAAACCCAGGCTTACAATAAGGAGTGGGTTTTAATCATGCACACAATTAAAGGAGCTCCTGGAAAGTCTTCACATGTTGAACATCTGCTTTTTTACAGACGTGTTTTCCACTAAACAGGATCAGGACAGTTTAGTTACAAGCCAATCCCTTCGCTGTAGTGAGAACCACAAATCTCTTAAACGTAGACTATGAAAACTGACAAGAGTTGTGTTGTGAAACAAGACAAGTTAAAAGAGGCTAAAAGGCTCCTTAGAGCTACAAAGATTGAGAAAAATTCTTTGTGGGTGGTCCCTGCAAAATAAGAGGGTTGCTTTATGAAGCATCAAACTGTCCTCTTTTTTACGGCTTTCCACTTTGAGAATGTGCAGTTGTTTTTTGTGGACGAGCGGCAACCTCCGGTGTTGGAAAATGAAGCCGATGTGGAAGTGCAAAATCCTGCAGTTCATCCAGTGTCCACTAGAGGCTGGCTGCAGTAGCACCAGAAGTCACATACACACCCATTCAAAAAAGCCTGTTTTTACTGCAGAAATTAACAGCCTGGTTCAAAACACAAAATTTGATTTGCTCATGTCTCGATTGGCAGACACTGTACGGGGGTGAAATGTTTTCATAACTCATCCGTTTTGATATTATGAAATATGAGCGTTGTTTCGAATAAGGCACATAGCTGACCTGATTGACAGGTGGGCGCGGTGTAGCTGTTAGTCAAGAGGCTTAAAACCCGCCTCAGCTCCAGCTCTCAGCCTGTCGTTGGGTTGACTGAAAGTTAGGCTGAGACAGCATTGCCAGCATGGCGACCGCCATTAACGGGCCTTTCAAAGCCCCCTGCAGTAAAAGATGGGTAACGTCACTCAGGCTTCGTCCATTCATTTTTACAGTCTATTGTTTTAGATTAGAGATTATCTGACAAAAAAGGACATTTGAACATGTAGCATTGGACTGGAAACCGACAGCTTACAAAACATTTGATAGTCAGTTTGAGTGTCATCAGTGCAGTAGTGCTACAATAGATTTAAAAATCACAAAGCAGAAATAAACAGCTGATCAGTTTGCAGTTCTGAGCCTGAATGTCAACATACACGCTCAAACCAAAGCATTATTTGAGCTTAGAAAGTGAATGTGTTTAGGTTAAGGTACGAGAGAGGAACCAAGGGGCATGAAAAATGATCAATGTATAAGTCTCTGTTGAAGGTGGTATTGTGAACTCAAAAGCAACAATACATTTATCAGACGCTTTTATCCAAAGCGACGAACATCAGAGAGTAAGAACAACACAAGCAAAGGTAACAACGTCAGTAAGTGCAAACAAACAGCTTTAAGTCTGATCAGACACACAGGTGCAGACAGGAAGTGACCAGAGGCAGAGCACAACATCGACCGCTGTTCTTCAGAGTTCTAATCAGACCATCCTAAATAACATCGTCATTATCAAACAAAACCATCATCATCAATATCATTAGGAGCGTAGGTGTTCATGAAGAGCTGGGTCTTTGTCTCTTTCTTAAAGCTGCAAAGGGACTCTGCAGATCAAATGGAGTTTGGTAGTTTGTTCCACCACCGGGGGGCGACAGAGGAGAAGAGTCCGTGCTAAAAGTCAAACCATGTCCAGCAGGCTACTTTTTGTTTTTCAAGTTACGTCACTGTCACGTTTAAGATCCTCATTGATTTGAACTTTCACTGATACATCCTTTTAGACATTTGGAACTTCAACTGTCAAAGAAACACGCAAAGCTACTGTTAGCGGATTAGCTCACAGCCCCCCTAATGTTTGGTGTCTGCAGAATATTGGCCTGTACTACTTCAATACAGTGTAGACCGTGGTTTAAATGATGGTTCTTGTTGTTTAGGAGTGGAGTCAACACCTCTACTAACAACACTGAAGGAATAAAAAGGAGCTACCCTTACTTTAGCTGCAGCGCGGCTCACATCCCAAATTGTCTTCCAGTTTCTGATGAAGCGCGTCAGGAGGGACAATGACTTCAATATTAAACTGCTTTACTAGCAGCTTATGTTGTTTGTTTTTAGGAAAATCAGAATGCAGCCTTCAGAATGTGGGAAAGACAATTAACTTTAGTGCACGTAAGTAAACTACGTCTTTGAATTTAATGAGTGAACCCTCAGGCTTCCATCGTTAAAGGGATATTATCAGGATACTCTTCTTTTAGTAAAACCCGACCGATTAATCGACCAGCTGATAATATCAGCCAACATTAGCATATCAAGTGACTATCAGTATCTGCTCATTTTCTCGCAGATATTACGAGATTTATTCACCAGTCAAATAACATTTAATTTGGGTTTTCATTGTAGAACACTCGCAGTTCTCTTTCACCAGCAGAGGGCGCTATATGAATTACAACAAGCACGATCTATCTGCAGAGTGTCGAGCAGAGATGCACGTACATGCAGCTACTTTCAAGATGAGTGACCATCTTGTCTTTAATATTACTTTTCCACAAGTGTTTGATAACGGCATTTGAGGGATCAATGCAATAAATGTTTCAATCTGTCTCTACAGATTGAAAATAGATCCAAGAAAGATATCGGCCAGATTTTTTCTCTCCCATTAGCCATATCGGTCCAAAAAATCCCACATCGGTCGGGCCCGAATTATTACTTAATGAGATTAAAAAAAAATCGATCAACATAGAAGATTTTATCCTACTTATATTTCTCCCATCCATATACAGAAATCATTGTTGAGGCCTAGTTGGTTCTATTTTGTAGCCTATAAATAATCTGAATCTGTAACTTTCAGCCTATTATTAAAGTAAAAGTCAGCAAACACACGCACATCACTTAAAGACTCGCAACACTATGGCTCCCACATATATACTTGTTTATTTGCTGTGTTCCTTAATGCACATAACTAATAAAGTATATCTTGTTTGCATCATAACTATTGAAGTTAAAGTCGCCTGCAATTGAGAAGAGGTGAGCTGGAAGTTTACAGCATCATAAAATATAAATAGCACAGTTCAGTAAAGAAAGTACTTTATGAGGCTATGAGGACAAAAAATAAAATAATTATTTAATTTTTTTTCTGCTTTTGAGTGACAGCAAATGTGCAATGTATTGGGTTTTACTGGACAGACTGGAGCATGCGTCATTACTCTGTTCAATAAATAGAGATATTTCCCAACCCTGCAGTCATGACTATCAGAGGCACAAACACGTGTGTGTGTGTTTGTGTGTGGCGGCCAGGTGAGGCCTCTTTTGTCACCGAGAGAAAAGAGCTTTGAAGCGCTGGAAACTGCTGGACGGCTGCATGAAAAGAGCCACAGGGTCACACACAGAGAAGTGAATCAGATCTGCACTGTGTGACACTTTTAACTGCATGGTTCATATAAAGGATCAACAGCTAAACAACACAACGGGGACAGCTGGGCCATCTGTGGACCTGCGTCCCAGTAAACCACCAAAGTCGTTTTTTCATGCACACTGCGCCGCGAAAGAGTCGGAGGACTACAACAAAGTTTCAAGACACCAAACTTTTCCTTACCTCTGGTCCCAAGCAGCGAGTCCTCTCCCTCCTCTTCCTTCACTTCTTTTTGGCGTTTCCTCGCAGTTAATTCCCTCCACTGTCACTCAGATAAAGTGTCGAAGTGTGAAATGTGAATGAAGAGTTTCAACTCGCTTGTTACTGTTGGTAGTTTCCAGTCTTCCAGCGGTGTAGGCTCCGCTGCTCAGCTGAGACTGCTGCTGGATTGTCTGTGCTGCCTTCACGGACTATCGGACATGTGTCAGTTCAGTGGGTCGAGCGCGCATGGGCAACAGAGAAATAGAGAAAAGGGCGGGCCGGATTTGTGGGAACGTCACTTGAAAAATATTGTTCCAGGATTCAAATGAAGGAATATTTGTTGACAATTCTTTTATATGACTTTAATAATTCAGCTACTACTATACTATTTAAGTTATATTGGCATCGATATACTCTGAAAAATAGAAAGTTTAAGGAGGTAATTTTACAGTATGACCAGTTTATTGTGATTGTATATATTACTGTATTGAAATGTTATAAAATCCAGTGTTGAGCAGAACTTTGAGAAGGACATTTTGTTATATTTGTTGAATGCCTTGGAAAAAAAATATAGGCTATGTATCTGTGTCTGCACTGTACCAAGCCCATGGATTTTATTCAAACAGAATATAATGAATGGATGGCTCACTTACTCTCTACCTTCATACCTATCTACCCGTGCACTCATTGCACATGAGCGGAGACTTCCTCAACGTTAAGATAGCGAGCTAGCCCTACAAGATTTGTGGAGTAAGGTAGTTGGATGCAGTTAGTGATGACAACAGTCCAATGTGTTTTCATCCTGCATGAGCGGCAATATTCAAAGCTAAAAAATTACGTTTTTGTAGAGGTGCCAAAATGTGTAGTTCCTCACGTGGCCACTTGAGGCAGGATCCAAAAACGAGTCGATCGCTGTGGAGCCACTTGTTGAATTTAACAGCAGATTTAAAAGTATTACAAAACAATGGTTTTGGTCTCTATTGCTAATTTCACTATGACAGCTGTCAGCTGTTTACATTTTTATTAAGGTTAGGAGATTGGAGGCGGAGCCCTGTTCATTCCTATGAAAGCTACTCAGAGGCCATGAAGCAAAAAAAGTCAGACTTCTCCGTGTAAAAGTACCACTACCTTTCACGTTACTGGGCCCATAGAGCATGTACACTTGGAGTTACAATCCCGTGGTTCTGATCTGCGATCATTATGTCTACAAACATTTCTCTAAATTCAGCTTTAATTTCATTTTACAACTTTTAAGACCGAATGATTTTTAAAAAGAGTTATTGAAGTGTTTGTGTTGGGAAGTTTATGTACCTCAAAAAATGTTATCCACCGCTTTATAGACTTCTCTGTCTCAATGTCAGGTAATGGGAAATTCTTTTTGGGCCCGAAATACCAGGTTCAGCCACCAGGTAAAATTGGCTTCAACGGTCTACGCACTTCCTGGGGTTTGGTGTGTAAACTTTGTGAGTGACAGATGGGTGCTGCTAGCTGTCTGCTATGCATGAGCTTAGCTAATTTGAGTCACTTTTCCCCTAAAGACCACACAAACACCTTGTAGGCTTTTGTTTGTTTTAATACAACACAATGAGAAATGTCAGACACAGGGATTTTGGTCCTAGAGAAATTTTTTTTTAGATAAAGATGTTAAATATTTGTATCTGTAGTGGTTCAAGTGCAGCAACAGAGCGACTCCTTGAGCTATATTTAGGGTTAGAAAAATCTTCCTTTGCTGCTCTTGCTAATCAGCAGTGGTGATAAAGCTTCCTGTATTCAGCAGCAGCTCTGCATTGTTCCTGCTTTCCCGCCTTTTTCTTGTTTTCTGCCTTTCCTCTTCTGCTCAGGCCGACACAATGAGAGCTTCCTCTGCTTCCTGAACATTTTCCTGACTTTTTTACACATGGGAAGCTCCGCAGAATGTCTCTGAAGTACTGACCTGTTGCAGCTTTTTAGATCTTGATAAAATAGCTAAGCTAGCCAGCGCCCTCCAGCAGTACAGTGTAAAAAGACCAAAGTGTGGGAGAGATGTGGCTAAAGTGACAATAAGGTCAATAATTAGCCTACTTTTTTAACAAATGTTTTACAAATGGAGGTTTTTATATTTGTAAGAACGCTTCTCAAGAAAAAAACATGTTTATGTGTAGGATATCTGTATGAGTTTGTGTGTTCTCGTTGTTCAAACTTTGTGTGGTATCTAAGCTCCCGTTTGCTTTGGAGGGACATTGCACTGATTTATTTTGTCGGTTTTGAAGCTTTTTTGTGTCTGCAGGTGTAGAAATCCTGTGAATGAAAGCCTGAGCTGCATCTGACCCTAAAATAAACCCGGCTCAGAACAGAGGACTACAGCTGAAAATGAATCCTTACACAAACATGGGATCCTGAGTGCTCTGGACTCCAGTGGAGTAAAATCATTAAAGTCATCAGAGTTTAGCAGACGGAGTTATTGAGTGGTGAACAGTGGATACAAATAACAGACACAGCTGGATGAGGCAGAAACACACAGACATATTTATACGAATAACAGCTTATTCATCATTACATAGCTGCACGTTCATTTTCTAAAGACAAAGGTAGACGTTTGTCTTTTTACAGCACTGAAAATAAACATAAAATCAACTTAAACATCACACATCTACCTAGAGATTACATGAAGACGGTTTAAAAACAGCGATAGTTCAGTGAAGGTCACGCAAACTTTTGTATTTTAATTCCTCATTGTTCATTGTGTTTCCTTTAAAAGAGTGAAACAGCGCCCCCCTGTGTTCACACAACAGATAAAGGTCAGCTGGTCCGTGTGGCCAGAGAAGGTACTGCACTCGAACTGTAAAGACATGAAATAAAACATTCCTGCGACTGATTTTTTAGGCCTATTCTTGATTATAGGTTCAGTATTTAAATTTGTACAATTCACAGAGTCAGGTAGCTAAACAGACATCATAAGAATAGAAGAATGAAGTCAATTAAACAAAAGGAAGATGAAAGGGGAAAGAAATACACAAGGCTAGTCTGTATTTCTAAACACTTTGGGAGGATAGCGTCATTATAACCTTGTTCATAACATAATAAACTCACAGTGACAATTAAATAAATCTTAGAAACATATTAGGCCTACTTCAATTCATAAAAAATACTTTTCTGCCATTGTAGATAACTCATGAGCGTACAAACTGTGGTTTAACTGAGGTGTGAACTGCTGTGGTCCAAGAATAAGTAATTATCCAACTGTTAATACATACTACAAACTATACAATTATTATCATACGGATAAATACCAGGACACAAACTGGAGGAGACTAATGTACCGAGGCGTAGAGCTGAGGTTAGTCAAAAAGTGGCGTCTGTCAGAGGCACGCAGGCGCTTCTGGCTCATCCTGCAATTTTAATGAGCTGATTGTATGTGGGTCTGTCATTTCTTATTTGGGGGCAGCAGTAGCTCAGTCTGTAGGGACTTGGGTCTGGAACCGGAGGGTCGCCGGTTCAAGTGCGGACCAAAATACGGAAGTTGCTCTGGTAGCTGGAAAGGTGCCAGGGCATTTTCTGACTCCTGCAGAGGTGCCCTTGAGCAAGGCACTGAACCCCCAAACCGCCCTATGTGTAGCAGTGTGTAGCAGCCCCACTCTGACGTCTGTCCACAGCTCCTGTTTGTGCACATGTGTGTTTTGGGCCTGTGTGTGTGAGAAGCATGTCTCTAAATAACAAGAGTGTAAAACCAGAATTTCGCTCAGGGATCAAATCAAAATCAAAAATGTGTCCAATTTGTTTGTAAAATTGTCAGTGAGTTCTTCTTTACGATGTTGTGAAGACTGTCCTTTGAGGGGTCCTGTGATTGTAAATTAGTTTGATGTTTTTTTGCCTTCAGGACTACGGATGAAATTTAGCTTTTGTGCTAATTCCGGCACATTTACATGGATGCTATTTGCTGGTGTGTTGGTTAATGTGCACTGTCCTAATTCAATAAATAAAATAAATAAAAAACGTCCTTTTTTTGTCCGTTTTGTAAAGGATGAAAAAGTAACAGTGCTCAAGATAAACTGTAGATCAAATAAATAAGATAAGATGATCAATAGGCTGCAGGTCACGTGATGTACTGTATGGAGGAAATGTGATCATCGATATTCTACAGATTCAGAAACAACCTGGCACTTTATTTTATGCTTCCTCTGCCTCTCACTGTATTCTAGTCTTCTCTATAAAAACACAGTAAGGTGTTTCTCCTGATTAACCCTTTAATGACTAACTACAACATGTAGTATGTTGATATTATTTATGCAAGTCCAACTAAAAACAGTTCTGTTGGAGGTAGAAACACAACAACATGTGGCAACGCAAAACAACGTCCAGTTTTTGATGTCACATATTTAACATAAATAACGAGAAGACATTTAAAGCTGTTTCTGTATCGTGTCATTTTTAGTTAATTGATACAGGGATACTCAGGATTTTTTTATATTTAAAGGAGCGATATGTAAAAAATCTACTGAATTTAATCATAAAGTGACCTTCCTATATGATCAGACATGAAGGAAACATGCTATGTTGAAGTGCTGGCTTCTCTGACAACAATGCAGCAGCCAGTAAGCATTGACTCTAGAGAGGAGGGGGGGGGGCGAGACAGCTCTCTCTAATGTTTTGAATTTGGACTGCAGTACCCATTTTAAACACTAGGTGTCAGAGTTACATATTGCTCCTTTAAAAAACATTTTTTTGAATATAGATTGTGAGTGCAGACATTGTTCATATGTTGAATTATGAAGTTCGACTATCTTATCCTATTGTTGGAGGTGAAAAAATGTCAAAACCACGTAAGACTAACAACTCCAAATAGTTGTTCAAGAAAAGCTTACATTGCAACCTCAAACTTTGACCAATTTCAAAGTGTATACAGATCTGTTCTGAGCTCAGCTGGTTCTATAAGTGCCGTGAAGGAAAATCCACTGTGGACATGAATAGGTTAAAACAGTGATGAGCTCATGACTAAGTATCCTGTGTTTCATTGTAGTTCTTCGTCTGATCCAGGCGGTATCACGTTGTCTCGTGCTGTATGAACACGCGTTTCCAAGTCCTTCATCTAATCAGTAACTATCAGTTCCTCCTAACAAGGGTTTATCCAATGAGCAGAAAGTAAATCAAGATTGTGACGGCCGCAATCTTGAACAAGAGGCTTCAAAAAGGTCCACAAAACGATGGGTAATGTTACAGTTGATTGTTCCTCATGCCCTCAGCTTGTTCTGTCTGAAACCCACATCTCTTCTTTGGACGTTACTGAAAGGCATTCTGGGAAGCCGAGTTTATCCAGTCGAATCAATCCTCCCCTGTCTTCTTCTTCTTCTCCTTCTCTTCCTCCCTTCGCATCACCTCCACAGTGAGCAGCTCCTCTCCTTCCTTTCGTGGCGTCATCCTGATGATCACAGAGCTGTCCGCGGTCTCCGACACGGCGTCGTCGTCATCTTTAACCCGAGCGTGGGGGATAGGCGAGCGACGGTGCATCGGAGACGGAGGGGGGACCGGAGAGGCGGAGGGAGGACCCTGGGAGGGGACAAAAAGATGGAAGCACGTGTCATTCTTACTCTTTTCTTCTTCCTTTCCTTTTCTCTTTATTGCTCTTTTTTCCCTCTTTGAACAACCCTGTGTTATAATGACAATAACGCTGAGTCACTTCTTTCCTTCCTTCCTTCCTTCCTTCCTTCCTTTCTTCCTTCCTCCCTCTGTTCCCTTCCTGTCTTTTACATTTAAAATAATGTTGACTTCCCAGGAACATAAACACTCTACATTTTTAACAGTAGTTTGGTTCCATTTGGAGGTCCTGAGAGGCAGGCGAGATAAGATGATGATTCATTTTCTAATTCTGATCCAAACTGTTTTCTCTCCTGTGCTTTTTGTTTTAGAGGAGACGTAAAAAGTTTTCCCCTGGGGAGCCAATGACCTAGTGGTTAGGTCGCGCCCCCCGTGTACAGAGGCTGTAGTCCTCCAAGTGAACCGACCTGTGGCTGCTTTCCTGCATGTCATCCCCCACTCTCTCTCTCTCTCTGATTACTGACTCTATCCACTGTCCTGTCTCAAAATGAATCTTGAAAAAAAGGAAAAACCCTCACAAACTAATTTTATGTTTTTAAAGTGTCACACAGGTTGACAATCCCAGCAACATATTTGTGCAGGGCCTGTTGAGGGAACATCAGCCTCTAGTGGCAGAAATGAGTATTACAACAACAGTGTGACAGTTTTCACAGAAGAAAGATACTAAAGTATAATTATTGAGGAGAATTTTGAACCTTTAACATCAAATGGAAAAAGGAACTTATTAACACAAAGACACAATAACACTCTTTAAAAAACATTTTTAGGTTATAAGCTCAGGAAAGAAAAATGTTTAAGTCAACCTCAGAAAACGAGTCACCAGAATCTTTGTTTCTGTCAGAGCTTCATTACTACTCACATTTTATGAAATATGTTTAGACAAACGACTGTCTGTCTGACGTCCAAAACCTCTTTGAAAAATCCTCAAAATGTTCACAGATCTTTTGATCCATCTTTATGTTTTGTATTTCTGGTATTTCAATATTCACCAGGACAGAGAAAAAAAACTCTAAATGTGAGACTGTCATTTTAGACTACAGGCCTTAGTGGGATGATTTAAAAACACCTTATGTAACAAATGTTTGTCTTTGTTGTGTTACACTAAATGAGCATTTTACTTTAGAGATGTATATAAATATAAATCAGTTATTAAAAAAGTCACCTGCTGAGTAAATTCTCTAAATCTAACCGAATGCATCTCCCTCCTCATTTAAACATTTACAAAGACATATTTCTATAATTTCTGGAGCCTGCAGAGCTAATATGATTTACACCTCTCGGTTTTTTTCCCCAGCAGCATGACTTTGCTGACTTTGTTTTTTTTGCATGTTAGCCCCACCTACTGTCCGTCAGTGGAGTTGCATGAAACCCTCAGCTGGCACGTGACAGCTGAAGGCTGCAGGTGTCTTACCTCTGCCATGCTCTCTGACGATCTGTAGGCTTTCTTCAGTTTGGTGAAGGTTCCCTCGATTCCCGCCTGCTCCGTCACTTTCAGCGCCGCCTTGAACATTTTAGGGGTGTCCGGTCTGGGCGGGATGACCTCCACAGCCATTTTACCTCCAACCTTCTCATCCGGCTTTATATCCTTGGTCAGCATCGTCCTGCACAGACACAGAGACACAACAACAGATTAAATATACACAAAAACTCACACCCAGAACAAACACACAAACTCCCTCAGCCCTGAACAAGATAACATGGGAAGAGCTGATTCACAACATGTTCTTTTTCAACAGAACTAGAATCTGACCCTGAAAAACAATAAAACTGTGGAGGTTTCATACCAACACCTACAGCACATCCATGCACTCTGCTGCAGCACCATGATCAGACTGAGGAGGAGGAGATACACTAAGAGCGTGAAGTTCAGCTGGATGGTCGCTCTGCTGGTCTGACCCTGTTCTCTAAGTGTCTGAAGCAGAAGGATTAGCGCCTTCTCTAATCCTGTTCAGGCCAAATGAGACAGATCAGTCGACAGGCGAGGGCGGAGAGGTGAGCACAACAGGAAACAAACTGGGAAGGCTTTTAAATAGTTTGTTTATTTTAGGATCAGACACAAAATGTCTACTTTTAGATGTCAGATTGTTTGACTTGTGTACACACAAGAGGCCACTTCTACAAAGCCAAGGTACGTCAAAGGTGGTTAACTTTTTACCAACGTAGATTGTCAAGCTAACTGAAGGTGCCCACATATCCTGTTCCTGAACAGGTGATGTTCAAGATGCTTCTTCCTGCTGACCAATCAGCTCTCTTAAACCCAGGGTCCATGAACTCGCAGATTGTAAGGCGGGACAAGGAGAAGTGTGCACAGACTAACAAGACACCCTGGCTTCCCTCAATAAGGTTTTTATCAGTGTTTCTTTTGGCTATTTGTCAAAAAAACTCACTGATGCTCCAGCTGGTTTGTACGCAGGCAGCAAGAACATTTAAAGTCATGTTGAGAATACCAAGCACACAAACATTTCATGCCCACCTCTCATTAACATTAACCCCTTCCTGGTGCGTCTCCATGTTCCTTTAAACGTTGCTATAGCCTGCTGATACGTAAGGTGCTTATTGCCCCCTGGTGTCCACAAAGAAAACTACAAAGCAAAAAACGCCCCCAGATGTCCCGCATACGATGAAAGCGCTCCATAGTAAAGGCCTTTGAGACGACTTATGTTATTGATTCATGATAAACAATTATGCAGATGATTCAGATTATGTATTTATTATGTTTTATTTACATCGAGCATATGTTCATCTATTGGTAAACTTGAGCTTGTATAACTCTTTTCTAGTCTTCTGACTACTCAAAGCACTTTTACACCTCATGTCACACATTCACACACTGATGGAGGTTTCTATGTGACCATCAGAAGTAACTTATCCCATTCATACACACTCATTTGGGGCCTTAAGTGTTTTACCCAAGGACACATCGGACATGTGTCTGCATGAGCTGGGGATCGAAACCCCCAACCTTCCTGTTGAGAGACGACGACTCTACCACTGAGCCACAGCCGCCCCTATTGTATTGTATTGTATGCGTTACTTGATGTGGTTTATGTTTGCCCGTCTTGAGTTGTTTGTTTTATTTAGTAAGCTTCACAGAGCTGTATGTTTTCTCTGCACTTTTGTCCCGAGGCATATTTCCCTCTGGGGATAGTAAACTAAGCCAGTCATCCAGGCATGTTGAGGCTTTCCTCCTCTGAACAGTGCGTGTCAGTGTCAGTAAGAGGACCTTACTACCGTTAGACCACAGCCTGTGTTTCAGCACTTTGGGGACAGAACTCTGTCTTACTTTGCCTTCTTGCGGAGGAGTTTCTGCGACTCTGGGTAATGAACCAAGATCTCTGCCAGGTCCTTTTTATCCAGGATGAAGAGGTTGGCGAATCCGTGCGCCTTCACGTTGGCTGTACGTCGGTTTCCTCCGCCCCCCGCCAGCAAACTGACCAATAACAGAGAATTCAGAAGTCAGACTTCTTAGACAAACAGAGTCAACTCTGCTTTAAAATCATCTGGACATTACTAAAAGGTTTTTGTGGGAAAACAAAATTTGAATCTGAACTCCAACATGTAGATTTTTCCAGTGAACTCAGGGACCCCCGCTCTGGCCCACATGTAGTTTATAAACGGGTTAATAGGATGACAGGAAGCAGCTCTGACCTGATCTCTCCAAACACAGAGCCGGCTCTGATGGTGACAAACACGGTCTGTAGGTCAGGACCGCCCACCACCTGGACCTCCCCCTGTTTGATGATGTACATCTCCCTGCCGATCTCCCCCTGTGACACACACACACAGCGGGTTAACACACTGCTGCTGCAGTGGTCTTTAACAGGATTAACAGTTCAGAGAGGTGGGTGATCACCTTTTTACAGACAAAGTCTCCGGGCAGATAGACGACAGATTTGAGCCTCGTCAGCATGTCGAACACCATCTGTCTGTCGCAGCCCTGAGAGACGGAGACACAGACGGACTGAACTTTTACATTCAGCTCTTCTTAAAGTTGCAGAAAAGTCAGAATTGTATTTAAAAGCCAATATCCATATTTAGTCACCTTTACAATAGATTAAAACATATATGTTTATTTGATTGCCTTTAAAGGCGACACAGATCAAGTAAAAAACAATATTGTTGTTGGGTTATTTTTTCTCCTCCTGACCTGAAACAAGGCAACTTTACTGACGATGGCGTAGTTTACGTCCACAGCGATGTCCATCCTCATTTTAGTGGGAAGTTGAACCAGCAGCTCCTGTTCATCTGCAGAGAAAACATCACAACGTTATCTATTTATTTATCATGCTTTAAATGCAAACAAAGTTTAAACACACGACCAAACAAACTAACAAAAAGATGAATTTAGTAGCTGATCTGGAGCCTTCAAATCTCATCTGTTTTTTATATTTCAGATCATGAACGGCTTCCTTAAAGACTTTCATGCCGTCAGAGATTAATTAAGGTTCCTCATTTTTTTCCTTACACCCCTATAGTCCCCTTGAGGAAGTGCATTATCACTTTTTTGACAAACCCTGATTTAATGACACAAGTTTGTCTCAGATTTAATCTTCAGTTCACGATATACTCTCGTTGCTTACCCAGCATGCCCTGGCTCTTCCAGGTGTAGTCGTACCAGGTCTTGATGCGGTTCTGGACCTCTCCGGGGATGCTGTAGGAGTTCATGTACTTGACGGTGCTGTCCATGCAGGCTCGGTAGTAGTTCTCACTGGCGGTTGCTGCTCCGACCACATCTCTCATCTGAGAAACAAAACGTTATGTTTATTCATCAAAGTTCTAACTATGCCATCAAAGTCAGAGAAACCTGTGTGCCCCTGTGTGGGAATAAAAGCAGTCTGATGGTGAACTAACCTGACCGATCATGATGGAGAAAGCAAAGACGCCGACAAAGTAGTTGATGAGTTGGAAGCAGATCTCAAACACGGTGGTGGGGTCTGGGAGTCCTCCGATAGTGATCAGCGTCTTCACAGCAAAATAGTAACACCGGATGTAACTGTTGGGGAAAAAAAGAGAGAATTTTCTCGCAATGTAGAAGAAGCACATTAACAGCCTCCGCTTCGTAAAGTTGTTCAGAGAGTGACAGTGGGTTCTTCTTACGCGTTGCCTTTTCCATTGTAGACCCACTTGGTTGATCCCAGGCCTTCGTAGTCGGAGCCCCAGTAGAAGAGGCAGGCGTTGATGTGCAGGGAGTAGAGCAGGTAGGTGGAGGTTCGAATCACCCTGAAACAAAACACCAACATTAAAGATTGAACATTGGAAGATACACAAACTCAGATAATTACATGTAGGGTTCTTTAAAGATCATTTGTGGGCCGTCACATCTTCAACATTCACAAGCTTCATACGCAGACGACACACTGTTTTACACCGGTGTGATGGATGCCTCTCTTGAATTGTTTTATTAATGCCTCGTCCTGTTTGTAAAGATCGAGTCAGTAGCTTTTCCCTAAAAATAAAATACAGACTTATAGAAAAGAAATGCCACTCAGTCATGACTGATGGGCTTCCATCCATGTGGTGACTGTCTGCAGAGACTCTGTGCTCTGCCTGGATTTGTTTGTTTTGGTTGACTCTGGACGTTTCTGGGCGGGGGGCTGGTGTGTTTCCTCCAGCCAATGACAGCGCGCAGGTGAGTTAAGAAGTGGATACAATTTAGCTATTGGACACCCTCAAACTGGTAAATATGAAGGACGTGGACGTAGTGACAAAGAAGAGAAATATAATCACAGTGAGGTGAAGAACTTTTCTTACCTGTAGATGTAGGCTTTCTTCATCACCGCTTCCATTCTGTCGTTGAACTCAAAGAAGGCCATGTACTGAGAGGGAACAAAAAGAGTCTTTGATCTTCCAAACTCAAGAGTAATGTTCAAATCTGATCTTTGCTTACAAAAACATCTAATCAAATCTACAGTAAGTGTGAACCAAGAAAGTGAACAAACCTTCAGCAGGCGAGGAAATCTCAGCAGAGAGTTCACTCCGGTGAAATAGTAAAATATCTCCATGGGAAACAGACTGATGACATCCATCTGTAAACACACAGACAACACAAAACCGAATCTCTTCTGTGTCATGTCAAACATGCTTTAATCAGAAAATACTAATTAGAAACACACTCAGTGCCTTTAAGTCATTTAACATCTCTTTGTCCAAGGAGATCAAACATTTCCACATATTTCATTCATTTGGAAGACCTTGTACATGATCCAGAAATGGGATAGAGCAGCTGAAGAGGGACAGGAAATGTTGGGAGGAGACCCTAACCCTAACCCACAGCCGCTGTGTGAGGACTATAGCCTCCGTACATGAGGCGCGCTACATAACCGTTAGGTTATCGGCGCTCCCTATCTTGTATATTTATTTATTAATACAGAGTGCTTGTGTAATTACTAAGAGAAAACAAAACCAGATAAACACTCTAAATCCTTCCCATTAATCATTCTAAACAGCAGACAGGATGCTGAAGTTCTTTTCAGCCAAATCCAATGCACACGTTTTAGTCCCACCTTAAATCTCTCAGTGGTCATGTAGTTTTCTCTCATGTCCTTTTTTTCACACTGAAATGAAAAAGTAAGACAAGGTTAAAGAAGTGGTTTGTCCTGAACTCAGATCAAAGAGACGGATTGTTACATTTCTCTTAATGCAACTGACCATGATGT
This sequence comes from Tautogolabrus adspersus, assembly GCA_020745685.1. Taxonomy (NCBI): domain Eukaryota; kingdom Metazoa; phylum Chordata; class Actinopteri; order Labriformes; family Labridae; genus Tautogolabrus; species Tautogolabrus adspersus. Next base: position 32,961,898 of record CM036535.1, on the reverse strand, counting down.
CTCCTCCGCGGACAAACTGCAGTCTGGGCTGGAAGACGAGGATGTCCGTGATGTAGATGAGGTCACAGGTGTAGTCCATCAGCAGCCACAGGTGGACGTTTTCAGGGGTTTGGTAGGGAAACGCCCAGCGGACGGGGATTAACCACACGTTCCAGTTCCACGCCGCCACGACAACGAAGAGCCAGATCACGTAGATCAGATCTGTAGACAAGAAGTGCTCATCAGACCAGAATTTACACATGTTCTTTAATTGATATTATAAAGACAAAATATTGATTTTGCTAAATGAGCTGATTTACTGCAATAAGAGGCAAATAAAATCTGCTGAGATTCAAACAGAAAACAGGTGAGACTCAGGATTCATAGCAAATGAGTCAATCTAAAAACGGACACTAACTAGACAGCTTTCTGCAAATGTTGAATAGAGATCTATCTGACTAAAAGTCTGACGTCAGACAAAAGAAAACAATCTCAGCGCACCGGTGAAGGGGTCAATGCTGGAGGGGAAGCGGAACTCGATGATGGCTCGCAGCCAGTCGGGCAGCTGGGGAAGTTTGGGCAGTCGTGGCAGTCTGGGAAATTTAACCGGTTGTCCGAGAACTTTGCAGGGGAGCTCCCACTCCTCTTCTTCTTCTTCTTCTTCTGCTGCTGCAGGTGCATCGTCCTTCTTCTCTTCTCCTGGAGGAGGTGGGGGCGGAGGCGGAGGTGGAGCTTTGCTTGGGGCTGCAGAGATGAAACAGAAATGATCATGATAAAACTGTCTCCCTTCTCTGGTCAAAACAAAATCAAACCATTCTGGACCAGAATCTAAATTTAGAAGAAGGACATACTGGCACTTCAACATCGCATGTTTCCTTAATGTCTGATGATATAGGTCATTTTATGATGTTATTCAACAAATATCTTACATATTGGACCAATTTATATGTGTCTGTAACGGGGAGTAGAAATGGTCATTCTGGCTGTAAAGTTGAGCACTATAACATGTGGGTCCACTGAGATTAGGAGAGATTGCCGCCTGTGCAGGATGAACGATTGAGCATAAGTGATGTTCCCTGTGCCTTTAATTCAACATAAAGAAATGAAAAAAGAGATTTATAGAAAACAGAACAAAAACGTTTAAATATGCAAAGTGAAGTTATTACATACAGGCTGAGGGACTCTCATCCTCAGACTCGTCCGGGTCCACCAGCCTCTCTTTCTGACGCTCTGTCCGACCTTTAAACAGCCTGACAAGCTCGTTCAAACGGTCCTGGACCACCAGGCTGCCCCCGCTTACTGCTGACAGAGGATGTGTCCTACAGAACAACCACAAAAGGACAGTTACAGGTCCAGAACAGAAACAGGTGATAGAGGTCGAGGACAGAGTTTGTTTGTGCAAGGTTCCTCTCACTCTTCATCTGCAGAAAGCCGGTCACCCTGATTGGTCTTCAGACTGAGCCTCATCAGCTCATCCTCATCTGCAGACAGATCACCTGCAGGACTGACAAAAAGATGGAGCAAAGACATTTGAATATTCTATAAGTGGTATTTTAGAGTGATAATATTTGCAGCACTTCTATAAGGCCAGGACTGTTACCTATGCATGGGCAGGGGGACGTTGGACATGTTCAAAGTGCTTTCCTCTGGTTCTGGGGTTGTGATAATTTGAGGGATGTTAAGGCCTCTTTCTTGCCACACATCTTGATCCACATCGTCCACCCTGAGCGCTGGAGCTTCTTCTAAACCTGCACCACAGCTCCCTGATGAACAGATCAGAAAAAGAATGGTTGGACTACGGGTAACATCTTTTATTAGCGGTGACGGTACAAGAGAAAACAGCGACCCTTCTAGACATAGAACAGCACAGCACAACACGGCACGGCACAATCATCAACTGCCTGTAAGTTCACCTGTTGTGATGTTGGCTGGTAGCTTGTGACGAAGCAGTGCAGAGCAGCAGAGCATGATGGGAGGGATGATGAGGTGGATGTGGGCTGTTATGGGTATGTAGGGGTTTGTTTGGCACTTTAAGGTTTTTATTTAATCTACAAAAACAATAGATCTAAAAGGATTTCTATAAGCAGCTTCTGGAGGAGGGCGGGGTTAAGGCTGCGGAGGAAATCTGGGCTTGAAGTTAATGTTTTCTGAGTAGGTTGACGATGCTCATGCAGCACTGTTGGGCCTGCTTTGGGAGCTGCGTTAGCTGCTGGGTCAGCTGGGAAAGTTCCGGCGGCGGGGTCGGCATGGACAGTTTGGGAGGGGTGAGGTTATGTTGATGCATCAGCTTCCTGCAGCTCTCCAGACGCCCGGCAGCGTGTGGGAATCGAAGCAGAAGGCGCTTTATCGGGGAACGACTGCGGGAAACTGGACGGAGAAACGTTCAGTGTCAACGATTACAAGCGGACTGTGAGATCTGTGATCGACTGAAAGAAGGAAACTAAGGGAAAGAAACTTCCTTAATCAGAAAAATATGTTGCAGTAGAAAAATGATGGACCAAGCCACAAAGTGAGACTGAACCAACATGTTGGAAGATGTCTATCATTTAAGAAGACAAATCAGATGGGATATCTGCCGTCAATAAACATGTTAACTAAACCGTGTTCCTTGAAGAAACGTGAGTATTAATAACTTTGTATCTGACCCGATCAAAAAGCTTTTTGACCCACCAAACTAATGTCGGTGAGAAGTCTGGTGGGGCTCTGTAACAGTAAGACATGATATATATTTGTTTTTATGATTTAAAATAAAGACCTTATTGGCTTTGTCGTATCCATTAGTTGAGTTTTTATGTTTCGACCACTGACACATACATTCATGAGAAACATCTTCTCTTGCTCTCACCTCCACATCCACCTTCTTCTTCTGCTGCTGCATTCTCCTGAAAGCACAAAACACACAAAAAGATTTACACTGATAAAAAAGATAAATGAGAATACCTAAGGAAGGTGACATGAAATGACATACAATATGTTAGATGGATATGGAAATTGGTCATGCTCTCAAGTTCTGTCACACCTGATTTGTGGGGCTGCTCTGATCTTCTGAAGCTTGTTGCTCTGGTTGTCCTCTGACCGGTTGAGAGACTGGAGACTCCAGGTCTCTCCTCTCTGATGCAGGCTCCACTTCGGTTGATGAAGGTGTGCTGTCAGCTTCAGCAAGAGAGACTTCCAAATGGCTCCTGAGGAAAGACGTCAAATGTCATGTATGCCAGAAGAGCAGAATAAACCTCCTGAAAAACTGCAATACTGATGCTTCTACTCAGAAACATTTAGAGACTCACGTTAAGGTGAGTTAAGGTGTGATTGCTAACAAAAAAAACATACATCCTGGTGCTGCTCGTCAACAGGCATGGCAGGCAACTTCTGAGGGCTGACAAACTTGAAACCACAGCAGTGGCTCAAAATGTGCACATTTTGCAATGACAGTAGGTAACCTCCCTAAGGGGGCCCCATCTGACAGCACTCCTGTTGAGTGTTGAGAATAAATAAATAAAAAAGAGAATAAATGAGCGAATGCTGCTAGTCTAGCTAGCTAGAACACAAACAAACCAGGAGTTACAGTGTTAACACTTCCTAACCAGTCAACTTGTCCTTGGGCATGTTACAGAAACAAACACTGTCCCTGCTAATAGAGTAGCTAGAGCTTACCATGTCTGATATTTTATAACATACTGGAGGGGCCCCCTGTGAATTCCTTGCCTAGGGCCCCAACATATTCTAACATTGCCCCTGATCCTGTGCATGTAGATAATGCCAACATTGGCCAACTCCCCCAAGACCCAAGAGACCCAAATGTGTGCAACCTTTGGACCTATTTTTGCTGCCATGTTTTGTGGATTTCGTCTCCAGCAAGCAAAACTTAGGATCTGGTTCTGGTTTCCAATCTTACATCTGGAACTACACCACGACACTCGATTGACTGCAGTGTCTTTCCTTAGCAGGAAACAAGGGTAAGGCAACCAGACATGTTGGTCTTTGTTTTTTTTTTTGGCTAAACCCCCGGCTCCCTAGGGCCATCACAACCGGATACCTATTAAGATTCTTCTACTCGTTTCCTCCCTCTTTTACGTTATACAGTCATATACAAAATGAATGCTTTGACACGACATGCATTTTGTAAGTAAACCGTTGTTCATCTACAAGCACAACCAATCAGTAGCAACGCATGTATCCGACCTGCCTGAGACCTTTTTAGTTGTCATAGAGGCTGCAGTAGTTGTAGCTACATGTAGGGTTTACTCAACAGAGCAGCAGTATATGAGAGAGAAACCGGGGTTTAGTTTGGGTTTCAGAAAGTTGGACTTACTCTGGGTCATCCTCGTTCTCCTCTTCCAGGATGTTGGGCAGTCTTTTGAGAACAAATAGAAGGACAGTTGTTGAATGATGTAACAGTGAGGTTGTACAGTTTTGTCTCTGTGTTATGTGTACTTCTTTCAACTTTGTTCATCCAGCCTTGGAGACTGGAAACGCTTGGATTTGACTGGACAGAATGTGTAATAGGGCCAATGATCTTTGAACATTCACGTGACTTACTGCTCGTTGGACTCTGGCTGCGTTTCAATGACAATCTTAGCTGAATGCTCCTCCTCCAGCTGTCGGACTGCCTCCTCTGCTGCCTTCCTGGCCATCTCCTCTGCTACGCGGGCCGCCTCCAGGCACTCCCGCTGCAATCTGCACAGCAAGGAAGAGCTCAGATCATCACCCAAATTTAAAGAAATATAATTTCTGAATGAAGATTAAAACAGAAGAATAAAAGAAACAACATAAGCCCTGATCTTTCCCATTAATGCTTCAATTTCTGAGATGCTGCAATTCTTAAGAAGCCAAGATATCTTAGTGTAGATTAAATCATCGTGCAGACAGAACAATTGGTAGACATTTTCATTCATAGTGCACGTGTAGGAATGAAAAGAATGATCAGAAAAGGAGTTAAAGGAAAGCAATAAAAAATGCAGAGAGATTGGTTGCTAACCTCTCCTCCATGTGAGCCAAAACTTCCACTTCAGCCTCCTTCATGGTTTTGTCCATCACTGGATTACATTGATCCATGTGTGCCTCTATATCCTGCAAACAAACATAAAAAGAGATCATTCCTTGAATCTGTAGCTTATATTGCCCAAGGCTTCACACGCTTCGAGGATAGATTGTAATTATTTACTTTAGAAAAACTAAAGATGAATTTAGACACCAATATTTTTTTTATTACTTCTTTATAACTTCTGTTTTTCCAATCAGCTGCGTTCTCTTGAAATGTCACTGGAACATGTCGTACAGACTGCATGTTGCTGATCGTTCTGAGAGGCTGAGTAAGACTGTCACACTGCAGACACTTTCTTTAACGTTTGTCGATGAAAACAAATCCGTTTGTCCAAAAGGTAGACTTCCACCTCCCAATAAAACCCTCTCCTCTGAATCAGCATTTACGGATACTAGCTTGCCAGCATTAAATTGATGCAACACAACAAATACACATCGGCTACTGTCAGTGGTGCATGCCACCAATGTCAGCTCAGGGTGGATTTTGTCTAATACCAATGTTCAACTGATGCATTCCCTAAACATCACAGATGAAGAAGTCATGAGAATTCGCAGGCCCCTTAAACGTTCACCTGCAAAGGATGTGTTTGGGATGTAAGCAACTATGGCCAACGAGACTTTGGTTCAGCACTAGTTAATCCAATTACTTCTATCTTTAGCCTCTCAACATCCCTGCACTACGTAAATACTTGGAAATCTGCTACTAGTTCTCACTCCAATCTTCAAATCTGGTGACCCCATTCCCAAATATAAAATTAAGCCCAATCAGCATTCTCCCGACTGCATACAAGGTCGCTGAGAAACTGGAAGTTGAACGCAAAACTTCTCATCTCAATAACAGTGCTGCTGCTTTGGAGTCAAACACTCAACAGAGCTCTCTTTGAATTCAATCAGAAAGTTCTCCTAGCCAAGCTCTCTAAATATAACTTCTCTTACCTTGCAGTGGAAACCACTGTACCATTATGGTAATTTAAAGTTTAATGCAAGTAGTTTCCATATCTTATCACTGATCCAAATCATTGCTGTTGCCCACCGGGGATCCCACAAGGATCTGTTATCGGCCCACTCGGTTTTATTAATGACCCTCCATCTGGTCGTTCTGAAGTTGAAACTCTTATGACACTGATGACAGAACTAAAGCAGCTGTTGCAGCAAAGCTCAGCGGTTCAAAGGCCGAGGTCACCACATGGTGCTGCATCAAACTTAATGCGTCTTAAACAGTCAGCATGTGCTTGTACACCTTATTCTCGTAAATTAAAAGATATACAAGTGATCCTCATAGACTTGGGGCGGCTGTGGCTCAGTTGGTAGAGTCGGTGGTCTCTCCTCGGGGTTGGGGTTGGGGGTTCGATCCCCAGCTCCTGCTGACCATAAATGGCTACATCTTTAGAGATGCACTTAAGTAATCATCAGAGAAGTTATGGGGACGACGTTGTCCAGGTTATGATCAAACCTTTTCAAAAGAAATGCACAAAAATCTATCGTTTGCCTGGAAGGGTTTCTGTAAGACTCGGATGTCCTTTTCAGTCTGATAGTAATCATCGTATGTTTCCTCACTGCCTTACTGGATGGGAAGAATCTCACTCACCTCTTTGTCCATTGGTTGCAGATTCTTTTGCAACTTCGACATGTCTGTTATCTGCTCCTCCTGCTGCTTAGCCTCCTTGTCCTGTTCCATATCCTCCAGGACCAGGTCTGTCTTCTCCTGAATGATGCTGACTGAACACCACATGGCAGGAAGAACACGGCTGAGGAATATCTGGGTATGTACAGTATGTGTCCTGTATACTGTTTCTCATCTATATGAAACTCTAATGTCAGGGGGAAAAATCAACTATTGTATTGATGATGGGTATTTAGGATAGTATTTCAATGTCTTATCATCTCCTGGCTGAGCTTCCTGTCTTTGACTAAATAAATGCATCCTTTTTAACGACTAAATTTCCCCCATTGGGGGATCAATAAAGTCTATCCTTATCCTTTTTCATAAAAAAAAAAGAAATAAAGACGTCGCTGACAAAAAACACGACATCTTCCATGCAAACACTTTAGATCTTAACCTTAGACGCAGACCTAAAACACACGTTTGACAATATAATTGTTGGTAGACTCATTGATGGATTGATTCATTGGTTGATTATTTTTCCTTGCACTTTCAGGCTGACTAATCAACTCTGCAAAAACACTCAAAAAGCACTGACTTCTTTACAAATGAATGTCTTTATTTTTTAATCTACAGCAATATGCAAAGTGCGTTGATAAATCCTTTTGTAAAATCAGCAAAAGTGTTAAAAAAGTTATAATAAGAGTTGACAGATCTGCAACTTAAAGCGTGTGCCAGTTTGCAATAAAAATAGAAACAAAAGTCGATTCATTACAAATGAAGCTGAGTTGGGATAACTGGTCTAAGAATTTATTTTGAAGTAACAAATAATTTTTTGTCATGATTAAACGATCGCATTGTATTTTCCTTATTTAAAAAATCTGAGCAGAAACTAAGGCCTAGTCCACGCGTAGGCGGGTATTTGTTAAATCAGAGGTTTTCCTCCTCCGTTTAAAAAAATAATCCCGTTCACACACGCTAAATTATCAAAAACATCATCATCATGTCAAAATGCAAAACACACTGTTACAGCTGTCATGAGCACGCCAAGTCTAAAACAATGTCCTTGACATGCTAAACATTCCTCGCCACTCCGCTGCAATGACCTTTTAATTTACAAAGTTGTCATTCAGGCGTCTCTGCTCGTCAACATAGTGGGAGAGTAACTGTGACATGTAAAAAGTCCAGTTAGCAACGTTAGCACTAGTTTGGTTACGTCTGCCATCGCACTAATCTCATGTAAACAAAAGTGACAGCGTCGCACAATGACGTCAAACGGAGGAGAAACCGGCGCACAGCGTGACGTTACAAGACCAACACTCGGTTTTCTCCATCTACACAGAAACACCTTAAACTGAGTTTCTGAAAATCTTCACCCTAAAAGGAGTTCTCCAAAAGGCTTGTTTGTTTAGAAAATGTTTATAGAGCATCATGGCTAAAACTAAATGCACTGCAGCTTTGCAAAGCAGTTTTTGAAACAGAGCGGCACTCGATTATCACGTCACTGTTTAAAAACAGCTCCATGCTGTGCCTCCTTCTTCAGTTAGTTTAAGAGATTAGGCGGCTCTCAGTGTCAGTGTGAGCGACTCTCTCCGTGTCCTCCTCCTTCTCCTTTTGTTTTAAGGGGCTCGCCGCCTTTCCCCCCTGAAACAGAAGGAGAGGGGGAGCTCGGTTAGAGTCTGCCTCGTCACTGACACCAGTCCTGCCAATGAATACACAGCAGGAAGAAACATCTCAACCAATGAATCCATTTATACTGCTGAATACTGCTGCTCAAGTAACAGAGACCGCACAAACAAGATTTACAGTTGCTATTTTTGTTTGTCTTTAATGCATCGGACAGCCGATAAGAGACAGGTAATGTTGTGAGGATAGAGCGGAGGATGACATGCAACGAAGGGCCGAGGTCGGATACAAACCTGCAGTTGCTGCATGAGGACTATACATATCCGCACACGGGGTGTGAGACATAACTAGTGTTGAAGTACTCGAAATCGGTCTCGAGACAACTTTTTGAAGGTCTCGGTCTCGTCTCGGTATCGAAAGCATTTTTACTCGGTCTTGTCTCGGTCTCGGACTGGCTGGACTCTGGATTTTAAATCAAGACCGGTCAAGACCACCACTGAGAGGCTATTTTTCCACATGATTACTGTGATTAGAAGGAAAACGCCTCTTTCTAAAAGAACAAATAACTTCATTTCATTTGTAGTTCTATTTTTTTCGTCTGGTTACGGCCGCAGTGAGTGACACGCCCCCATGCTTTCACATCATTTTGATGCAGTCAGAGGAAGCTCAAGCTAGCTGTTAGCTACTCTCAGATTAATTAGTGCCAATAATGTGGTGAAAAAGCCAACTTTTTTCTTTTTATTTTGGACTCAGCAGAGACATGTTGCAAACACAGGTGCTGTGTAAAATATGAGGAACAGCAAAATGACATGAACTGTAAGTTATAGCAAGCTTGCACTCCATTTTTTAAATGTATTTATCCCAGCCCATATCGTTATCGCAATATTGAACAATGTGATCGCACAGCACATATCTGTTCATAACGTGCAGGCCTGCTGTATATGTTAGTGTAAGCTGTGGAAGGTCTTACTCACTTTTCTGCACCTCGTCTCTGATGCTGTCCTGCAGGAGGAGAAAAAGTATTGTAAAAAGATGACGTTAAATGATGCCTCGCTGTCTGAGACTTGGTCCTGCAGTGACTCACCTGCTTGTGTACAGGCTGAGGCAACATGCGGCCAATCCCGGTAACGATCCAGCCCATCATTCTGTCAATGAAGCACAAAGTTTAAGTCCAGAGCAAACAATGTTTCTCTCCAAAACCTACATGTCCTGAACTAACAGATACTCTCTTGCACTCTTCACATATTAGATAGTAGTATATGGGATGTATGTATGTATAGAGCCTAGATAGTAGTTTACAAGTTTGCATATGATTTGATGCTGTTACTATTCAGTATCTAATAAACTAATCAGATTTTGGCAGCTAGGATTAAATGAACTAGTGTTTGGGATTCGAGGTAGTTTGTAGCTAGCATTGCATTGACTAGTAATGTAATCAGTTTCTCTTTCCTCTGGAACTGTGATGTTTAGAAAAACAGTTTGTTCTTACTTTGGCTGCTGCTCTGCTTCCTTTGAAGACCTGCGAGGACAAAAGAAAAGTTTGCCGTCTTGTCGTTATCTCAAGTGTCCTACTGTCAACATCTAGATCCAGTTTAGGACTAAAATACCTAAAATACTACTGGTCAGGGGCCCCAAGCAGTTGCCTGCTGTGCCTGTTGACATGCAGCGCCCCTGCTCACACCCTGTCTCAGCCTAAGTACCAAAGAGAATCCTTTCTTCCCTTGCTGTGCTACTCAAACGTTTGTATATTATGTTGTGTTAAATTAAGACATTCATTACTGTTCAAGGTTTGGCTTACTTCTCAGTGGCTGGTTTTGGAGCTGGAGGAGGTTCTGGTGCCTTTGCTGTTTTAAGCAGAACACACTGAGGTTAGCAATACTCATACTTCAACACCCAAAACATAACCTGTTTAACTACACAACAATGAGTAAAATACATCTGCAGTGAGGATTTGAGGCAGAAATAGAGCTGAAGGTACCTCCAGTGGAAGCAGAAGGCTCTGGCTTCTCTTTGGCGTCTGTGTTTGAACGGACATGAAACTCTGGCTGAGGAACGACCTTCTCTATACCCTGCTTTATCCAGTCGATCATCCTGTGAGTCACACAAACACACATACATTTAAATATCACACATTTCAAGTCAACTCTGTAACTAAAAACAAATCTACATGCAACAAGGCACTCTCTCCATATCCATCCCTCCTTTTTAATATTTAAATATCCTTCATTGATCGTGCACAAAGCCGATATAAAGCAGATCAAGACATCCATCCACCTACTGTATTATCTATACCACTGTTGCGGGGACCAATCCCAGCTGTCATGGGCGAGAGGCGGGGTTACACCCTGGACTGGCTGCCAGTTAATCACAGGGCTGACATATAGAGACAGACAACCAGTAATACTCACATTCACACCTACGGACAATTTTAGAGTCACCAATGAACCTAACGAGCATGTCTCTGGACTGTGCGAGGAAGGCTGAGTTCCCGGACAGAACCAGCGCATGCACTGGGAGAACACAGACGCACACAGAGAGGCTCCTGTCCGCCAGGGAGTCGTTCCAGGAACCTCCTCGCTGTGAGGCAACAGCGCTAACCTTTGTACTTTTTGTATGATGCATGTTTTCTGTAACACATTCATCCGTGTAACACATACAATATATTTTATTTCCAGACAGTATGGTTAATTTTTTTAAGAGGGGAGACATCGTCAGTAATATTGAATGTATAACCAAAAAGTTATCTGTGTTGAAAAAGTCACGCTTGTGATTAACTAAAAACGTTGATACTTTATAAGCCTACTTTACGTCAGACGCAGATCCATCATCATGAAAAAAGCACAAGAAATATAAATACAGGACACCAACAAAGGGATAAAATCACTTAGTGAGGACTTAGTTAGAGATATTATGATTCAACATCTTCTGAGTCAATTAATCCACACATAAAATGTCTCAGTACAGCATGAAATGTGGAGACATTATTAGTATCAAACATTTGCACTCGTCCATATTGGTAATTTGAGAAATATTTGAAATGCATCATTAGACACCACCTGCAACTTTCTCATTTTAGCTTTACTGTAAATGCACCACAAGTGAGCAGTGTACAGTGGAGAACAGTACGCTCTGTACTTTTTAACATTGTCCGTGCACAACAGAAATTTGCGTGCCAGCATATTAGCTTGAGCTTACAGTTTGCAGCACTGATGCTGCACATCATCATTATCATCATCATCATCATCATCATCATCACTTCCAAGTCTTTGCTGATAATCTGTCCCAGATATTTGACTTTGTCCACCACACTAAGGGCTTGATCAGAGATAAAGGAAAAATATATTGACTCATTCGAATGGACTATTTCCAACCTTGAAGCTAACAGGTGCAATAGATGCAGATGCCATATCAGACGCACACACACAGACACACAAACATACCTGGGTGGGTGAGGTTTATTTTCAGTTTTTTCCTGTCGGTGTGTGTCCTTCACAGTCGTCTGAGGAACTGCAACTAAAATACACAAACCATCAGTTACATTTCCAGTCTGAATCTCTGCTGTATCTGTGGAGGTATTTGATCTATTCTCACCTGGTGCAGCTGCTTTCTGACACACCTGAGGAGAGACAAACAGAGGAGTTCAGATGACAGCTGATCTGACTATTTCTCTGAGGGTGAACATCAAATGAGGGTTTTCAGAGCCAGAAACCCCAGAAAAAATAGAATAAAAGCCAAGATAAGAAATGTGTTTCTCAAGAATAAGTTCAGGTAAAACCGTATTAATCCTGAGGGAAATTGTTGTGCAGCAGTTGCAGTACGTAACCCTACATTTCCATATTTTGCATTACTGGGTTTTCTGTGACCTTTTAGAATTACTCCACACTCTTCAGGGTAATAGCAGACCTTTGAAGTTTGAGAGTTTACCTCAGTGGGCGGCTCGGCTGGTAGTTGTGGCGGCTCTTTGCTCTTCAGCTCGGGCTGAGGAACAACTTTCTCCAAACCCTGAGCGATCCAAGCTATCATCCCTTTTCTGTGGACAGAAACAAAATCACAGATTGTGTAGACGGCATCCTGCTTGTTGAATGACTCAAACAGATTTGGCATCCTGTATACTGATTGGTTAAAATATAAGCTTCTGTGTTCTTATTCGTTCATATTATTACCACTCACTCTTTGGCAGTCAACGAGTGGATGGGTCCACTACGTGTCTTTAAGTTTTGAATCCTAGGTGCTCAAGGTTTGGCATCCCGCTTAATCCAATCCAATCCAACTTTATTTATAGAGCACGTTTAAAAACAACAGAGTTGACCAAAGTGCTTTACAAGGAAATAAATAATGATTAGTTCATATGGCAGATAACTATTTGGCATCCCATTATTTGATGACTGACTTCTGACTCTGCTATGGATTGGTTCTTAAAGCAGGTCACTGTTTGGCATCTTATTTTTGGGTTAAGGTTAGCTTCTAATGGACATCCTGTTTGTTAGTTGGTTTCTAAAACAGCTCTTTATTTTGCATCCTGCATGCTGATTGGTTCAATAAGCAGCTTACTATTTGGCATGCAGTTATTCATTGATACTCACTTGTCTTCAGGATTACTGTCGCCCATAGAGGAGAAAAAACAAAGAGGAAACATCAGAACACTATTTTCACTTTGACACAACGACTTCATAAACAAGTGGTTCATAGTGAGAGTTCAACCAGGAATGTGTTTTTGCATCATACTTATGTTGTGTGTCAGCAATCCGTGACACACAACATAAGTACTTTGATGTTGAGACACGGTTCAGACTCTTATTCAAAGACCTGTGATATGACATGAACTTGTTGTCTTGGCGTTAACTTTCAAATCGTCATATTTCAAGGTACACTTAGATTTCAGTTATAATGAATCTGAGCCATTCTTTCGATCCACCTGACTCCGCACAGTTTGCTGAGTCAGGTGGATTAGTTATTATCGAGTTTGGTGAAGAAAGCTGGCACCACTCACGTCACCAACCAGATCAGCCAATAGAAAAATGTAATTACAGTAGCCGGGGTTCAATCTGTAGAGGGCAGTCGCTGTGCATATTTCTAACACAATATGTAGAATTTAAATAAAGTCCCAAATTGATCAACAACACTTCAGCTGAAGAAAGTGGTCTGGGGTTTAGTTACTCTTTAACAGTCAGAAACTTTGAGTAGAACCAAACTCATTGGGGGCCCGTCATCTGCTGTGACTGGCTGGGTTTTAATCGAGTCCCAATTTCTTTTAAATTTAGTTTGACATATTACCAATGCAAGTCTGAAGTACACAACTCCACTAGCCTACTGGTAAGCTGCATAATCAATACAGAGTTCAACTTAAAATAGTTTATTTGTCTTTTCTTTTACATTTCCTGGTTGAACTATTTCACACATCACTCACACACATGCACACTGTTTACCTGGTTCTTGTGTTTTCGTCCTGTGAAAAAGAGGCGTGAAGGAGGAAGGAGACATGGAGGAGCAGAAGATGATGGAAATATTAAAAGGGCATCGGCATTCTAACTGAACTTATGAGGAGTTTTGATTGTAAAATCTGATCCTAACCTTGGAGGTGGTGGAGTTGGTTCGACTTAACTTTGGTGAAACTGCAGGTTGAGGGAGAGCGCTGCTTATCCACACTAACACACCCTTCTGAGAACCTGGACTGTAAACATAAAAAATAAGGAGTTTTAAAATGTGACTTTCCTTATTGTTTGGTGTGAACAGGAGCAAAGTGAGCGAAGTAAATCAAAACTTTAATAAAATGGTGGTAAAATACCCCGTCAGGCGTCTTACGTTAGCCTAATCAAGCTAATGGCTAATAGATGTTTTTACCAAGACTGGTACCTCAAAATACTGAATATGACTCAAACATTTTGGTTTACTGTGTCACATCGTTACCAGATGTTTTTGTGGTTCAACACATTCAGTAGTGTTGGAATAGCTGCCAAAATTAGTTTTGTCCAACAGACCAACATACTTTCAGCCTAGCTAGCAAACAGTATAGCTGCTAACAAAATTGGCTAATGCATGACGTGAAGCGTTTTCGTTATTTTGATGGAAAGGCAGTTTTATTTACATTTTTTTATGTTAAGTAGAACTGATAAAGCCTTTAAAAGCTCAGTTAGCACTTCAAAAGCTGACTTTAAACAACCATTGATGTATTAGCTCTAAGCCAGCTAGCTCATAGGCAAAGACGAATTTTACGAACTAGCTTACAGTAACATGTTCTTGCTAGCTAGCATGTTGCTAGTCAGTCTTTGTGTCATTACGTCACCAAGCGGCCATTAACACCTTTGCTATAATAAAGGTGTGGATGAATTTTGTAGAGACGTTTTCTGGTGGGACCTTTAACAAAATGGAACTTGCTTGCTAATGCAGGCTAATTCATGTCTGTTCAACATTTACAAATGCTTACACTGTAACAGGTGTGAATCAGATGACTATTACTTAGGTTTTTTTGTGATATCTAGAGTGATATCATAATAAATGACGGAATAACTCACCCGTTTCCCTCTTCTGGCTGTGCTTCTTGCTTAGATTTGTCAGCTTTTGTAGCTGTAAAAGAAATAAAGAAGTCTAAGTGTACGATCAACAAGAAACAAACCAAACCAACTAATCTTCACTGTGTGAGGGAACTTACCTTCAGCGTTGCAATCATCTTTAAAAGTTACTTTCTTCTGTCAAAAACAAACAAATATGAAGGTTAATGTAAGTATAAGACTAAAATGTACATTTAGCCTACTTACATTTCATACAGGCCTATACTCAAATATCAAGTTTCAAAGTCAATAAAGACTCTGCTGAATAGCAATAAGACATTCTGCCTCTTAATATCTAAATACAGTATAAGCCTGCGCTCTGTCGAAAATTGCTGCCTTTTCTAAAATTGCTGCCACTCTGCCAATTAAAACATGCATTAATATGGGGGCGTGACGTACAGGTCCAGGGGTAGTGACGGCGACGGCAGCAGCTGCTTTCTCCTCCTTCTGCACTTCAATTTTTCGGGGCAGTGGTTCAGGCAGCTGGGGACTAACTTTGACCACCCAGCTAAACATCCTGGATGGGCAAAAAAACACAGAAACAGTGACTGTTACTGCTAGGGAAAAGAGATAAAAGTTAATCATGAAATGATCTGATCTAATTATTTAATTATTAAGAACTTTTATGCTTTGGCTTTTGGCACTGCTTGAGAGCTGGCATATTCTATCTGTCTTAACACTTTTTAATGTCCAGTGTTTCTAACTCTAATATGTGTCTCTAGTCTGTCTACAAACCCGCCAGTTGTGAGATCAGTCCATCCTCTCTGTCTTTTGCCTGCTCCACTTTTCAGAAAATGTGTGCTCAAACAGGCCGTTTGGAGATTTTCCCTTCATGACATCACAAAGGGCAGTAACCCCTTCCCCAGGTGGGTGACACTCCCACAGCTAGGTGTTTGTTCTGCCCTCTGAGTCTGCCTTCTCACCGTAAATAATAGGGCAAGGTGCAAGAAAGCCCGAGCCACCTGAGCCTTTCCAGAGAGGGACGTGATCAGACACAGCTCATTTACATTTAAAGCTACAGACACAGAAACAGCCTGTTCTGAGCAGGGCTGAAATAGAGGGGTTTATAGGCATGATCAAATACAGGATCAGAGTGGATTTAGAACAAGAAACTTCACACACATGTTTTGGGGAGCTCTTGGGCTTTTTTAAACTGGTTGAACAAAGAAGGACCTTTAAGGATGTATTTTTTGTGTCTGTGCAACCTTCTGTGTGGAACAACGCTGTGATAAACGAGACCTTATAAAGAGATCTAGTAATGATTACAATGTTGACATCCCAAAGATGAAAAAGATTGCCTATTCTTCAAAAAAAGCAAATACAGTTAGCCCTGTTTCTGAACAACTGACCTGAGTCTCTGTGTACAGTGCTTAATGGTGTTTAGATCAGGTGTAGCTGAATGTCAGCCTCGATTATAGCTGACTAGGCATGACCCTAATCCACCCCAGGCAGTCTGGCAGAAGAGAACAGCAATGTGTTGCTCTGCTTCTGGACATCCATTTATTAGACTGGTGTCCAGTTGCTCACTTGCACTTTCCAGTAAGCCCTTTCGCCATGTAGACACTCTCCAGTTAGTTTTCCAATTATCAAGGGTAAACAGCGAACCAGCGTAGTTGTAATTAAACAGCCTACGAGGTCATCAGCCAAGCCAATAATTTGCCAGTCATGAAGCCTGCAAGTTTAGCCAATCAACCTCACAATTATGTAACCAGTTCAGTAGTTATATAAACTGCAAATCAGGTAATAAGACACTTAAGTCAGTCAATTCCCAACGTCATTTACCCAGGTAAACATTCAGATAATAAATACATTAGAAAATTGACAGTCAGCTAACCAGTTAAAGCAACAATACGTAACTTTTCCATGAACAAAGTAGTTTCAAATGAGAAGATCACAGCAAACAAGATGGCTTAATTACTTCTTCTTATTAGTTAATTGGCTTGCCATGCAGGCCAAACGAGTTGTTTGTTTGACTATGTAATTAAATAAAAAGCAGAAGTAATTCAGCCATCTTGTGTGCAATGAATCTTCTCATTTGCTGTCACGAAGATGTTTTCCTGCCATCACCTGCACCAAGATATAAGGACTGACAGTGCTGTGCACAGAGCGTCCATGTCAACAGATCGCCCCAAGCTGCAGATCTCTCGCAAGAAGTGTGTACGACTTTACTGCACTAGCCAGTTAGCCCGTCTTGGTACTGTTTGATACAATGGCTGAGGCTAAGAGATAGAAGAGGACGGAGAATTACGGGGGAAGCTATGAAGAGAAAACGAGAGAGTGACTGAGCAAGACATGGAGTGTACATTCCTGCTGATTTTATTCATAACAGATTGTGGCGTAGCGTTAGGCTTTGTCGTTAACAGTGTCATCGTTGCCTCACGTTTTGCAGCTTTAACGGGTGTAGAAAGCCATCTAACCCATGTTATGTCTTAGGCGTCTTACGCCAAAAGTCCGACATCAATCAATAACAATCAGCCAGTTATTGGACTTACATTTACTAGCTAGCAAATTCAGAAGACAGACACAGACTCATATAGACAGGCAACAAGTTCATCAAAAGACTAGTCCGTAGGAGAGTTAGCTAATTCGTTAGCAAGTTAGCCAGTCAGACCTTTGGCAAGCTAACGTAAAAGCCATTGGGCATAGACATTAGGCCAGGCTGATTGAATGACGCCATCATGTGTTCCAATACAAAATGACTCACGGGGCCCTTTTGCGTGTAATATCCTGAAATAAGATGTTTATCAGAACTTGTCAGGTGAATGAGATACTTCTTGACTTTTTGCCGCGTACAGCATTTATTTTTGATGATGAAAAATTCCCAACATCGTCTCATTGTAGAGGAAAAGAGCCCTCAGCAAGTCAAGTACAAGTACAGCATGGCTTAAGGTCGTTGTTGTTGTTTTAGCTTTCTGTTTCTCAAAGCGTCTTAAATCTTTTGTTAATCAAACAAACCTGTTTACTGAAATTTAAACCATTGTCACTGATGACACAACAGTCCTTTACAATTTGAGAAAACATCCCTGATACTTAAGATATTTAGTAGTTTTTAAAGACTTGGTTGTAGATCTGCAGTTGGACCATTAAGAGAACTACAGTGTGAAAAGTGATGACTGTCAATACAGGGTTGGCATTAAAATGCTGAGTCACAGGATAATATTAAAGGACTTCACTGTTATCTGTCATAGGTTTAATGCAAGTTGCCATAGTCTCTTGTGGGGTTTTCAATATACTAGAAATGTTAACTTCCAAATGATGCTAAAAAAACATTATCGATACCTGTTTGTTTACCTCTGCAACAAAAATCGAATTTCTAGGCACCAAGTATTGGGTAAGTTCCTGTTTACAGTTATCAAACATTGCTGGCAAATTCCTGCACACTGTCTGTCTAAGTTGCAAACAAAAAAATTGGCAACGTTTGGGTACCGGAGTTTGCCTGCAATTTTGATGGATATTACGTTCCTACTTACATCTCTTATATACTAATACTATCGATCATCAACATAACAAAGATTGTATTGTTTTAAAATAGTGGTACCAAAGAAATATCAAAACTTTTGACAACATTATTCTCTTGTCAGTCCAACCAAATGTAGCTAAAAAACATGAGAAACAAATCACATTACAAGGTACTATGCACGCTTTCATTTCTATTTTTCTAAGCAAAGCAATCCAAAAACCAGCCATGCATATTTCAAATAAACCAAACAAAATTACCAAACACAACAACGACTCTTCTCTGCAGTAATTCCAAAGTAGCATTGTCCTGTCCATAAAGGTGTATATTTGGGGATGTCGTGTAGAGGTGTAAGTGGGAGTGGTCTGTTTGGGGTCTCGTGTCCTACCTGAGTTGTTCAGTCAGGGTCTATCAGCATTTCAACGAGCGACCCTGAAAGAGCTGTCAACACCAGGAGGGATCGAATCACTGTGGGAGGATTATGAAGGAGCACCACTAACAGGATTACTGACGAAATAAAGGGCAGAGCGGGACAGACTGAGATGGGACGGGGGCTCAGATTAGACTCCCAAAGACTGAAACATGAAGGGAACCTCATCACAACCAAACCGCAGAAGAGCCCAATGCTCAACAATACCACTTTACTTTTCTTTCCTGAGAAAGATGAGACAATGAACTTCACTTTAATCCCCTTTAGCTTCAGTTAAGAGGAAGATGATGTTCCTCGGACAAGTTTAGACGAGTTTAGCATTAAGTGGGAGTGGGGTGTGTTATAAGCAGTTTATCCTTAGACAGGGTATGCAGACACAAGGTAATACAACACCTTTGGATCAAGCTTGGAAGGTAATACAATAGGTAACTTTATATCAGACATTAAAACGAGATATTAAAGAAAACACATTAGTTTAAAGATGCCTATGCTGAAAAAGATGACCAAAAGCTTCCTGTATTTATCAAGATAACGGTCAGTGACAAACAAAACTAACTGAAAAGTTTGGCCTAGGTTTATTCATTCTGAGATAAATCTGTAGAAAATAAAGGAGCACTTAGTACATCCTCAGCGACATAATACAAACATATAATCTCTAAACAGTAACAACACAATGCTTTGATTTGTTTTCCTCTTTGGAAATGGGGATCGTGGCACTCAACTTATACAAGTCACATATGTACGTTAACCAGAGTTAATCAATACTTCTCTGTCTTCAACAAAGCCTTCTCCCAGCAAAACCAATTCTTCTATACTGAACCTTCAGAGCTCTGGGAGTATGCAGTAGAAGAGGCGTACGAGTGGACGAACTGAGGTACGCTGACCTGGCAGCCGAGGCTGGAAGGCATAGGACCGACTGTTTAAAGGGGGACATACGTATTATTAAAAATCCACTTTCACAGTGTTTTTGAACATATATTTGGGTAACCTGAGTGTCTACCGACCCACAAAATGTGAAATTAACCCGTCCAGTCCTTTGTTTGTGGTCTGCATAAGTCTTGAAACACAGAGAAAAATTGTTTCAAATTTGCTCTCCTTGTGACATCACAGTGGGATTCTGGTAAAATAATACCCTCCCGTCCTGTGTTGTCTCCGGCAGCCATGTTTTTCCCAGGGGGCATGCTGACGGGTTGTCATGGAAGCTCAAAGCTGAACTCGTCAGTACACCCCGTGGAAGAGAGGGGTGGGGTGAGGGGGAGCTCATTGCATTTAAAGAGACACACACACCAAAACGGAACGTTCTGAGAGAGCTGGTTTATGCAGGGTCACAAACCTCCTCTGGTGCTTGATTCATGTTATATTTTGACCAAAGCACAACACAGATGTTTCATGTAGACCACAGGGGACTGTTTGAAAAGGTGGAAAAGAGGTATATTATGTCCTCTTTAAGGTAGGCTTCAGAGGGTTGATAGCCACATCAACATCCAGGCTACAGCCGGAGATGGGAGTGCGAGGAAAGGCCCATCAGCAGGCAGTCAAAGACCTCTGCAGAGCT
This sequence comes from Tautogolabrus adspersus, assembly GCA_020745685.1. Classification (NCBI taxonomy): domain Eukaryota; kingdom Metazoa; phylum Chordata; class Actinopteri; order Labriformes; family Labridae; genus Tautogolabrus; species Tautogolabrus adspersus. The sequence goes on along the minus strand of CM036535.1, from coordinate 32,941,660 downwards.
TCTGAAAAGGAGAGTCAATGGCTCTGGCTGCAGAGAAAGGACTCCATCTGGGCCGTCAGGTGAGCAGATGGCATCTAGGGAGTGAGCTGGGGAAGCCAGGATTCACTGCTGAACCCTCTGGAGGTGTCGTGGGCCTATCAGCAAAACCCTTAGTGAGGAGGGCGCCCACTTGACAACCCATAGGATGCCATTTCTCTCTAGAGTATCCCACAGAGTCTTTGTGGCATGTAAGGGATATTAACACCTTGTCTTATTCAACGATCTTATTTAGATTCAATTCAGGGCTTTTTTGCCTTTCTTTCAATAGGACAGTGAATGGAGTCTGAAATCGAGGAGCGGCAGTGTGGAATGACAATCAGGAAAGGAGCCACAGGTTGGATTCGATCCAGGGCCGCCCGCTTCGAGGACTACACAGCCTCTGTATATGGGGCGCCCAATTCACCACTAGGCCACCGGTGCCCCACATGTCATCCTTTAAAGAAAGAATTGTATTCTGTCTTCAGTTATGTTTATTTTATGTTTATTGTCAATAAATTCTCTGTCCATTTTTTTGCCTATGTAAAGCAGTTGGAATAGCTTCATGTGTTTGAAATGGGCTTCTGTATAAAGTCGCCCAGCATTGTATGAATGTTATTTTTTACGAGTTTTTAAATATTTCAAGTGCTCTGACTCTGTCCCTGTGAGTGCAGAGCTCTTTGTTTGTGCTCCTGCAGCTCCTGGATCAACAGATGAACTGATCCGTGTGTTTTTAAATGTTAAAATGGGATTGAAGTTTGTCCTGAAGGTGTGACGAATGACTGATGGAGCTCCTAGAATTATCAAGGCAACTGTACAGCACAAAGCAATTCAAATAACTTCTTATAAGGAAGAGGGAGCTCATGCAACTAATGATTATTTTCATTTTTGAGAAACGCTGTCAGAATTACCCAGAGCACAAAATTACACCTTTACAGTGCTTATTTAGTTCTTCCAAAAGCCCCAAACCTGAACTTTTCTTTATCATTGCTTTTGGCTCCTCCCTCTATTGGTTTGACAGCTGGAGAGAGACAGCAAATATGGGAAAGAGAAAGTTGGGGATAACATGCACCCAAAGGTCACAGGCTGAGCTGAACCATGCAGCAACCTGTGCGTCGACGATTTAACCCGTTGATGGTGCAGCTGCTCCTCAGACTGAGCCAAACCAGCGCCCTCAGAACCTCTCTGTGCAGAACACACGAGTTTCTGCTCGACTGCTGCCTTGATTGGTCATTTTTTGTTCATTTACAGAATGTTACATACATTTTGTGTAAGTAACAGCAGCTCCTGTGTTCTGATGTGATGTGTTTTTAAGCCTGGTGGCTTTGAGGGCGATGTGACGCCTGCTTCTGGTTTTAAAGATGCATCTTTGATCGAACACTGTCGGGTATTCTTTCTTTAAGGTTGTCAGACATTTTAAATAACTTCAAAGCCTGTCAGTGACAAAAACAAGAACTTTTTGTGGACATACTTTGATGGATATATGAGCCAGTACAATTATTACCCCGTTTTTAATTTTATTCCACTGACATCAAACCAGTAAAACCAGTACTGTTTAAAGTTCCACATCAGGTCGGCTCCTGTTTTACTTTGTCATATTACAACATACTTCATTTCCTTCTGGCTTACACTAAAGTGATGTATGTTTCTAACACAGCAGCAGTCTTTCCTCTATAAATCCAGCTGTATTTTGGGCACAGGTTTCCATACAGCACCTTGGTGTCTTGTTTTCAATGTTTGTTTGATAGCTTCTCAGCAGGGAACATATTGTGGTGGCCTCAGCTTAAACTGTTAATTTGGCCCTGAGGAGGATTATCTGATAACGAGGTTAAGTCCAGCGTCAGCGAAACAGAGGATTTGAACTCAGGTACTCAGGCTACCTGTGCCAGATCACAGATCCGGCAATACTTCAGACCGGGTCTGTCACACTCCTCTCTGCCAGAGGGGACATATTGAGAGGTGTTACGTTGCTATTTAAACTTGTGTTGCATAACGTTTTGTTTCTGTTCACACACTTTGGAAGAACTCTGAACCAATATCATTTGTAATGGCCAAAAGTCACGTCGACTTGCAGATGTTTTGATGACATTTATCAGATACAAACCTCCTCCTGCTCTCTCTCTCTCTCTACAACCTTCAAGTTCTGACAAAATAATCAGACCCGCCGCTTCATGTGTTTGGATGAGAACTTGGAAAAAGAGATTTTATTTCTCTGGATTTGGCTTCTCTACCGTAGCTCCCTGTTAAATCAAAAATGTAAATCTGTTGTCTTATCTCCATAACCCTGGATGGTCAGGCACCATAGTATGTTAAAAAGGTTTTAGTTCCCTTCAAGGACAGTTTTTTATTTGAATCCTGCATTCACGTAATGAAATGTTTGATTCTGGTTTAGTCATCATGAAGGGAGTTAACTAAGACCTGAGATTCACAGTCAGCAGCATTTGTGAAGTGAAACGGGCCCATACTGCCCTCCTGTGGACAAGAGAAGAACTGCAAAATGAATGTCCCTGCAGAAGTTGTCAAACAAACCCTCAGAAGTGAGCCTGTGGTTTTTTGTTTGAGACTTTTAAAGGTTACAGCTTTTGTGCATAATGCTCATTATAGAAGAGGTACCAAGACTTCTAAGTTCAGAGTGCGTATTAATGTAAAGGATCTGCATCACAATTATAAATACTCATACAAGACAGTGTTTTTATGAAACAATCCTTTTAGATCAGAAAAGCAACAGAAAGAAAAGGAAGAAGAAAGACAAATAAACAGTCGGGCTGATTTGCAGGAAAGAAACTTAACGTCTAATTTTGCTCCTACAGCACAAAGCACTGGAAAGACTCTGCACACGTAGATGCAGAAGTTTGCAGACTGCATGTTTAAAAAAGCTTCACATTTGGCGACCTGTTCGTCTGTTCAATTGTTGTTACTGACATGTGAATGTAATTGTCTGAATGCTGCTGTGACTGTTTCCTTTATGTTGTCTTGGTTTCTTTCAATGGCTCGTGAGGCTGTGAAACTGAATTGCCCTTCTGGGATTAATAAAGTTGTCTGAATCTAAATCTGAATCTGAAATGTAACAACGATAAATAGTGCATGTTTTACTGCAAGTTAATTCCCCTCCACACTACTAGGAGACACCATGCAGTGGTTAGGTGTACTTGGTAGCACATCCCACCTTATAAATAGAGGTCAAGAGGAGGCCTTCCTCCCTTTGTTCCCAAACATTCCCATGATGGACTGTTACGCCCCATCATAAGGCGGCCCTACGGGGCTAACAACAATCCACAAACTGACCCAATAAAACACTTTAACAAAGTCAAAATGAAGAGATTATTATCATCACACAAACTAAATGATAACAAAGATCAACTGAGAAACCAATATGACAAAACACAACAGACTCCCTGACTGAGAGGCCCAGCAGTCCCAGCTCCAAAACGCCTCTCTCTGCCTGAAGCCAGCCATGGCGTCTTAAGCACTGATGGTGCACCTGGTCAGGTGATCAGCAGCTTCACCTGGGCAGAGCTGATGACAACAGAAGAGGAGAAGGAACAAACAGCGTATAGGGAACATATACATCCGTAACATGGACTCCATGTTTGCAGGTGTTTTGCCGTGTGTCTTTTGAATGACCATCAATGTGAGTTCACATTATGTGTTTAAAGAATTGACATTAAGGTGAATTAATAATATGAAGTTTTATCTTGTGACATATGGCAAATTAATATTTGAATGTTAACAGAACTGTAACCTTAAAGGTTCACATACTTAACTTGATTTAAAGTTTGTTATGATTTGTTTGGACAGATGTTGTAATCTATTGTTTCTTTCTTTAGATCCATTGCAATCATCAGTACATCCATAAATCTTCATTTACGTTAAAATAAAGTGGATTGATCTGAACTGTCAATGACCTACAACAGGAATCTTAAGATGGAGTAGTTTTCTTATGTGCCAAGACTCCATTTGACTTGTTAGATGTGAAACGTGTGTATTTAGGCATTTTAATCAGCCATAAAAAGAGTAAAAAAAATGGTTGAATTGAAATTCAAGAAAATTCCTCCATCATGAAAACCTAAAATGAAAAAATACAGAAGTATAGAGAGACAAAAAATTATCAAAAAGAAGAAACAAAACAACAAAAAAGAAAAGTTTGACAACAAAAACAAAGGACTATAGGTCAAAAGTTCCATCCATCCATCCATTCATTACTTTTACCACTTTTCCTGTTCGGGGTCGCGGGGAGCCGATCCTGGGCAAGAGGTGGGGTGCACCCTGGACTGGTCGCCAGTCAATCACAGCACTGACATATAGAGACAGACAAGCAGCCACACTCACATTCACACCTACGGGCAATTTAGAGTCACCATTTAACCTAACGAGCATGTCTTTGGACTGTGGGAGGAAGCCGGAGTACCCGGAGAGAACCCACGCATGCACGGGGAGAACATGCAAGCTCCTGGTTAAAAGTAAAAGACCTCAAATAAAAATGTGAAATGTAAGGAATAAAGTGAAGTTAAAGAGACAAAAAGAAAAAGTAAGAGATTGCAAGAACAAAACAGCCGGATGGAAAGTGAAAAACCGACCACAGAGAGAGGACTTCAGAAAACAGTGTTCAGTAAAACACGCAGAAACATCCAAACGGATTCAGTGTAGTTCAAAAAACATCACATTAAACACAGATGTTTTTATTTTCACAGAGCAGAAAATATTCTCCACATCTGTTTCCAAATCATCTCTCTGTAACAAACAAACACGCTCACACAGACATGACTCACACACACTGTGACTCTGCCTGTGTCTCCATGGTAACCATGCCAACAATAACTGCATTAACTTCAGACCTGAACTTGACCCTTAAGCGAGACGACAAGCCTGTCTGAGTGGAGCGTCAGGCTGTGAGATATGAACTTCTACATTTTCCATCCTTCCTCTTTTTATGGTTACTACTTTGCTTTGCATTGTGGGTAATTTGTGTAGTGTCCACAGCTTTCCACAGCTTATTCTCTCATCCAATCAAATGGCCTCCCTGTCCTATGTCCCTCCTTCACTTCCAGTCTCAAATCAACTTCTTCAGAAAGCCTCTTCACTTGAAACTGTCCTGGTTTTATTGCATACTTGACGTATCTGTGTTAAAACACGCAGCTTCTGATTGGGTACAAATTGCAACACAGTCTGAGTGTGAGTTTATTTTCTCCCTGTGGGGGCAGCATGAACTCCAGATCACATTCCTCTGGATTACTCCACTTGATGAACTTCTTCAGACAGAAACCTCTCCACTTTTCTCCTCTCTTCTAAAGTAGAGTTCTGCGCCGTGTCTTGCTTGCTGGAGGTTAAAAAAAACCCACCCAGTGAAGAAAACAATAGATTTCCACTTTCACACAACAGGAGTTTCCTCAGTAAGTGAAGAGTCATATGTTGCATAATAGGCTCCAGCTGATCGAGGCCAAACAGACAGACGACCATACTGAATACTGAGCTGGATTCTGACTTTGGAGCCAGGATTTTAATCAGCTGACTGTCAGCTCTTTATCTGTGTCTTTTATAGTCGAGAAACATTCTGTAAAATGCTCAAACCTACACAACCATAAAGGCCCTCTCAGAAAGCAGACATTCAAGAGCCTTTTAGTTTTGCAAGGAGACAGGTCAAGGGAGTTTGAGAGAGGGGACTGGGGGAAATTGTACCTCATTTCCTAACATCGGGATGTTGTCTCAGCTTGTTTGCAGATGATGTCATTCTGTTGGCCTAAGACCATTACCTTGCTGTTCATCTCCCTCCACTGGCTCCCAGTCACTGCTCGCATCAAATTTAAAACTCTGCTGCTCGCTTACAAAACAGCACAGAACACAGATCCTCCTTACCTAAAGTCTCTCATCCAGGTCTACACTCCCTCCCGCCCACTACGCTCTGCCAATGAAAGGCGTCTGATCCAACCTACACAACAGGGTCCCAAGTCTCTGACTGGACTCTTCTCCTCTCTCGGTGGTGGAACAAAATTCGAACTCAATTCGATCTGCAGAGTCCCTTTGCACATTTAAGAAAAAGCTAAAGACCCAGCTCTTTCACAAACACCTTCATGATGTTTTCTTTTTGATAATGATGATGACGATGTTTAGGATGTTTTGATGCTGATTAGAACTTTCGAGAACAGCTGTGGATGTTGTGCTCTGCTTCTGGTCACTTCCTGTCAGCACCTGTGTGTCTGATCAGAGTTAAAGCTGCTCATTTGCACTTACTGACCTTGTTTCCTCCTCTCTAGATCCTTGCTTGTGTTGTACTTACTCTCTGATGTACGTTGCTTTGGATAAAAGCGTCCGTTTAGTGAATTGTATTATTTTTTGACTAGCTCAAAATACTTTGCCCGTAACAGAAAATCCCAACAGCATGTCTCTTTAAAAGCTCTACACTTGCAGCTATAACAGGGAATCCTCCCGTGTATCTCTGAAACCCTGCCAAAGGTGTGTTTAACACCTTCCTGTTTTTGTTCTGATTTGCACAAAGGTTCATCAAGAGTTTCACTTTCCTTCCAGCTACTGTCTCAAGCTTGAGTTTGTCTCACAGTCACTCTTTCTTTAGATACGAAAAGGTTTTAAAGTAAAAAATCTGGTGTTAACCGGGTTTAGAGGAGATGCAGTGTAATCAGTGGGAGGGGAAGTTGGACCAGAGAGGTGTTTTCATTACAGGTCAACAAGCTCTGCTAATGTTTATCTACACAGTGAGTGATAAAGCGGGTGTGGTAGGGTGTAGGGGTTGGAGACAGGATTTTATTGATTTGATAAAGGTTGTTAAGTGACAGGAATGTAAGGTGAACAAGCCCCACCACTCCTTACAAACACAGTGTAAGGTGTCTCTCCGCAGGAAGTGACCTCACTGACAGAGGTGGGGATAGCTTAGACGTCTGGGTCAACACATCATGCTACTTTATGTGCTGAAGGACAAACTGAGGAATTGTCTTTTATGCTTTGCGGCCTCATCCAATCATTCATTATATGTTAAATGAAATGTTTTATTTATGTAATTCCACTTTCTTACTGTATGTGATGTAGCACATGCTGTTTTTCTGCAAGTCATCCATAGGGAGACAATAATCAGAACACCTCCTGTAATCTTAATTATCCTTACATGAAGAGTGAAGTATTATGATGGTTTGTATCGATGCAAAGAGTTGACCTGTATCACTCCTTTATGAAGTCCCTGCATACTACTTTAATGGAAACCTGACAACCAATCAGAAACCAGCATTGTCTCTGATCTTACAAATAAGACAGAAAGCAGGCGAGGCGATCAGAACCTAAGTGAGGAATTTATGCCCCTACGTTCAGTTTGATGTGTAAAAGTCCGTTCCACTGAGTCATCCAGGGAGTCAGGTTGGCTAGAGAGAGAGAGAGAGAGAGAGCGTGTGTGTGTGTGTGTGTGTGTGTGTGTGTGTGTGTGTGTGTGTGTGCGTGTGTGTGTGAGTCAGCTGGTATTTAAAACCACACCCTGTCCCGTTGTGGATCATAACGGAGCTGCTGCTTCTGCTCGCTGCCTCTCTGCTGCTGCCTCTCTGAAGGTAAGGAAACATGAAAACACATCTCTAACTCTTAGTTTGGACGGAGACTTTCAGCCACACTCTACTCAAAGCACGCAGGAATGAGAGATCAGCTTGCCAACACAGAAACTATTTGGCTGTTTGGCACTTTAACAGCAAGAAACATCTGTAAACAAGTCTCAGAGAGCCTTTCTTCAATGCATTAAAGGTTATAATCTCACTCGGGAGACTTTGGATGTGATAACAGGCTGTTGCTGGACGGGTGCGGCTGGGTAAAGTCTTCCCCGAACACCCACTCTGCTCTCTGCCCGCCTGTAATTACCAGAGTATCATGATCATGTCATTTACTGAAGGGAGGATCACAGAGAGGTGATGGAGCACCGTTATCTGGGAACAGGAGCAGAGAGTTTACGAGGAGCAGCCTGAAGCTTATCTGTTTCTTCATCGCCTGATTCTAGCGTTAGATGCCATTAGAAAAGACATTCGTTACAACTTCTAAGGACTTTTTTCTGGAAATATCTAAATGGTGCAGCAGGGAGAGGATTCATTAAAGTATTCTGCTAGCCGCTTGTAATCACCCGGTTCTGAGAAAACTGTTAATTTCAGGTTGCATTGAACATATACGTCAACAGAAGAAGCATTTAAAACGATACTACAGCTTAGGCTGCACGTAAACTTTGAAATAAGTGATCTCATTTGTTTCTCCAAAATGCTGGGAAGAAGGAATGAGGACATGGGGGAAATAAAAAGTTTTCCATTCTGTACGTACTGTACTGTACACAACCTCTTACATAAACAATGATGATTCTGTTTTATGGATAAAACTGTGCAGGGATTGTTTGTGTAAGCTGTTGCTAGGTGATGAAACACTGACCCTGACACGCTTCCTGTTAATGTTGTGTTAGAGGGTCAAAGAGATTTCCGGTGCTTCTCAATTGTGTTAAATTCACTGTAGAGTTTGATTTCTTTGAGTAAAGTGTGTGTGTGTGTGTGTGTGTGTGTGTGTGTGTGTGTGTGTGTGTGTGTGTGTGTGTGTGTGTGTGTGCAGAGGCGCTAACTGTCAATAGGCAAGGCAGGCAACTACTTGGGGCCCCAGGACAGTAGGGGGCCCCCCAAGGGCTGACAAACGTTTAAACCACAGCAGTGGCTCAAAATGTGCAATGACAGTAGGAAACCTCTCTAAGGTGGCCCCATCTTACAGCACTGCCTCTCTATGCTCTGCTAAGCATCACATACATTTTTTCTATGAAAACCAAAGTTTGTCAAAGTTGGCACAGAAAAATGAAGAGGAATTATCTGTGTTGAAAAAGGAAAGAGGAACAAAAGAGGAAGACGAGTAAGCGTTGGGACAATAGCAGACATAACGGTGAAGTTACGCTGGTTGGAGGGGCCCCCGATGAAATTTTTCTCAGAGCCCCGATAGACTCTAGAATCGCCACTGTGTGTGTGTGTGTGTGTGTGTGTGTGTGTGTGTGTGTGTGTGTGTGTGTGTGTGTATGTGTGTGTTACATAACATGCTCCACACTGTTTGCTTTGCTATCAATGTCCCTTATCTGCAGCCCCGGCTTCTCCTGCAGACACACCCTCTGGGATGTCCAGGTCAATAAATCAGACACACCTATCTGTACTCTAGCTCTGAGGTGTTTATTACCTGCTGGATCCTGCAGATTTAAACATTAACAGACTATTGATCACCTGCTTATTTCAGCAAATCTGAAAAGGAAAACCAAACAAATGCAAATTTTGCAATGCATTAGGAAACCTCCCTGAGTGGGCCCCATCTGACAGCACTCCCTCTCGTTGCCCTGCTGAACACTGGTTATTTAAACCCAAACCATGATCTTCTTCTTCTGCCTAAATGTTTGTGAGCAAGCTTAACTTAAGGGTCTAACTTCACATTGCATATTCATAACGGTTACCAAAGATGAATGCATCTTTGCCGAGCCAATTTTGTTTCGATGAACGACCCACATGTCTCAGCTCAGATGGGTTGATGACTGGACCTTGATCGGTTCTGTACAGGGCCCATGAGTAGAGTGCTACCCCCTTCAGACCAAACTGGTTCTCACATTTTCTGTTTAAGCAGTGAGCCCATTTTTAGCTCATTTAAAAGCCCATGGTGGTCCCAACACCATCCCACTTTAAAGCCCACCCTGAGTTAAAGCCAACATAACCGGCCCCATGTCGATGTGTGTGCTAGGTAGGTCGTCACATTTGAAGCTTAGAGCTGCTGAACACCTGACATTCTGATTACTGGACAAGCTTTTTAAATTTCATTTAACCTTTATTTAACCAGGTAATTAACCCATTGAGATCAAGATCTCTTTCACAAAGGCGACCTGGCCAAGAGGGCCTCAGCACGCGTCATAATAAACATTACATGATGAAGATTATTTTGACTAAGCCTCAATAAATCAAGGATGCTTGAACTCCTTTTTTCTTTAACTCAAGTAAGAATCACACTTACAACTATTTGGCTAAATTGTTAAATCCTTAAATCACAATTCCAGCAAATATTTGAAACATTTGGAAACCAAAGAGCGGTTTTTAGCATAGTTGAAACATTTGCTAGGTAAAGTTTTGAATGGGAAAATGACCTTCTTTCACTCTCCTAATGTTAGAGATCATTTAAATGTTTGACTTTTTTGGCGGTCAAGAACCGAGAAAAGAGACCAGCGCGTCCATGTTAAACACTCCTGAGGTGTAGCCCTAAATGCAACGTTTCCAATCATCTGTCTTTTTGGATATTATTGATAAACCATCAGGACGACTAAAGACAGTTCTTGTATCAGATCATAAATGTCTGACCTGTTTGTCTTGGCTCTCTGCAGGTCCACTCAACATGGCGCTAGTGTCTGAGTTTCTGGGTCAGCTGACGCTGTCGTATGGAGGGGTGAGTCACCTGCTGACACAGGAAACAGGACACCAGTGCTGCAGAGGGATTGTATTGATCAATTGTTGCAACATTAAGTTTGTCCACAGTCGGCGACCTCCTACTTCCACCGTCTGTGGCAGAGCTTTACTTCATCTTTCTTGAAGACTTTTATTTTGGGGCTTTTTTCTAAAGGAAAGTTGATAGAGTAGGAAACTGGCGGGGAGAGAGAGTGGGGAATGGCGAGCAGGAAAGGAGCCACAGGTCTAATTTGAAATTGGGACGCCAGCTTGGAGGACTACCCTCCACACATTGGGCGCGACCGAACCACTAGGCCATCTGCGCCCCAAGTTAATCTTTCTTAATTATATAACCACTTATGATCTGATCTTGTATCTTTACTGCCTTGCTCTGATAGGATCCATAGTGTTGAGACTCTTTAACGTTTTACTGCTGTTTCAAGCAATTAAAGGTGTGGTTTGTTCTCCACCAAGAGTTCACCTGATAAACTGAACACCAGGTCAGAGACTGCAGGCGGATCGATGATTACAAAGATTCATTCAGACACTGTGGGGGAGGGAATCCTAGAATGATGGAACTGTACAGCAATAGAACAAACATTTTTTGAATGCAGGACGTTTACTTTGATGCATTGCTGCGTTTTACTTAAACTGACGACCTGAACAGTTTCACTGTAACTAATGTTGGCCCTACAAACGTGGGAGACAAAGACTCGACCACTCTGCAGAAATGAATCCTGTTGTATTTGAACATTTTCAGGTGTCATTACTTTCATCTACCTACTGTCTCCTCATGAACAGCAGCAGACTCTGAGGTTAACATGTCTATTTCTCTCCGTCCTCTGCAGGAGGCAGAGCCCACATATCCCACCGTGGTGCCAGTACGGGACTTTGACCCGGCCAAAGATGCTGCAAGGCTCGAGACAGCCATCAAGACTAAAGGTGAGAGGGTGCCAGGACTAAGTCAACTTACTTTAAAGACAAACCTTGTGTTGATGCAGTCAGATGAAGCTTAAGCCAGCTATCAGCTACCTTCGCATATTTTTCTCATATCGTGCAGGCCTTAGTGTTTTTGTCTTTTTCTGTGCAGCTTTCACTTTTCTTTGTGTACAGTGACTCAGACTCTGATTCCATCCTGTTATAGTCGGATATCAGATTACAAAGTGGCTTCTATCCATGAATGAGCTGTTCAAACCATAACAGCATGTTTTTCTGGTCAGAACAGAAACCCTCAAAAGTGTGTGTATCTTCTCTGAAAATGCTTCTGACTCCTTAGCTCAGTGTTTGTGTGTGTGTGTGCGTGTGTGTGTGTGTGTGTGTGTGTGTGTGTGTGTGTGTGTGTGCATGTGTGTGTCTGTTTGTGTGTGTGTGTGTGTGTGTGTGTGTGTGTGTGTGTGTGTGTGTGTGTGTGTGTTTGTAACCTGCGAGGCAGATCTTATAGGTCTGACTCAGATACACAGACACAGTTTGGACACATGAAGGATTTTCCAGCTGCTGTATGTGAGCGGCTGCAGTAAAAGCAGGATGTTTGTAAGCAGAGTGAAGTTTTTACTTTTTTTTTAAAGGCTCGATCTGTTAAACAGAAGCAGCTGATTTTAATATGAGGATCAGAGTGTACACAACTTTGGAAATAAACTCTTACCCGCACAGACAGCTGAGACTAGTTATCTATTATGTAAAGCCTTGATTGAATCAAATCAAGGGTTGGTTAGGTTTAGTGAAGGAACATCGTTTGGTTTAAAGCTTATTTGTCCTCATTACTTCAAAAGTTAAAACCTGTTGTCAACAGGCAAGGTAAATGGACTTGAGCTTTTCTAGTCATCTGACTACTCAAAAAGAAAACCTCCCTAAGGTTGCCCCATCTGACTGCACTCACTCTCCTTGCCCTGCTTAGTGTGGCATGCATAATTGCTTTGAAAACGAAGGGAAATGAAGAGGAATTATCTTTCTGGGAGTGAAAAAAGACAGAGGGAACAAAAAGGTAGTGGAGTAAGCGTCAGGACACTGTCAGGCATAATGGTGATGGTCTCTGGTTGGAGGGCGCCCGAAAAGGATTTCTGCCTCCAACAGACTGTAGAATCACAACTGATGACATGACTCGTGCACCATGTACAGGGGCTGCAGTCCATGTCACAGCGGCTGTGGGTTCGAGTCTGGCCTCGGTCCTTTGCTGCATGTCGTCTCCTACTCTCTCCTCCCAACATTTCCTGTTTCTCTTCAGCTGTCCAATCCGTTAAATGCAAAATCACTCAAAAAGATAACTTAAAAAAAGTAATATAAGTAAATAAACCACTATAGTGTATTAAATTAAGATGAATAAATAAAATGGCATACCATATGTATTAAAAATAGACCCCCAAAAATGTACAAAATGTTTCTTAGCCCTTCTTAGCACAGGATATTCTTGATTTGTCTGAAATAACTTCCCCCAAGATTTTGATGCTGAGTCTATTTAATCTAAAATTAAATCTTTACTTAATTCTGCAGGTGTCGATGAACAGACCATCATCGATATCCTGACCAGACGCAGCTACATCCAGCGGAAAGAGATCGCCTTCGAATATGAGCGAATCGCCAAGAAGGTTCAAAATGTTTCTTCTGCATCAGCACAGATTTACCTTTCATATACAGGCCTTACTCAGAGGATGACATAACTATTAAACTAAATTTTAAGGAATTGAATTACTAAGTTGTGTGCTTCCGTATCGTTTCAGGATCTGATCACAGCCCTGAAGGGGGCGCTGTCCGGCTCTCTGGAGGCTCTGATGTTGGGTCTGATGAAGAGCACGTCTCAGTACGACGCCAATGAGCTCAAAGCCTCCATGAAGGTCAGAGTCACACCTTTAACTAAGTACATTAACTCAAAATATCATACTTATAAATGAAGTACTTGTTGTTTTCAGAAGTCTTTGGTTTGATATCACCTTCACTAAAGAGATGATTGTCCTCTAAACTTCTCACATGGTTTCATTGCAACGATCGCTTCCAAATTGATCAAATTAATATTTAAGATCATTTTAGCGGCTAAGCCACTGAAAGGGGCTCCATACAGGGGCTTATTTACTAATTGATGCACTTGCCTTGGCGTAACTTAAGTGTTCATGTGTAAAATAAGGAGTCTTACCTGCTGGGTTTTGATGTCTCAGGGACTGGGAACAGACGAAGAGACCCTGATTGAGATCGTCTGCTCCAGAAGCAACGAAGAACTGGTGGATATCAAGAAGGTTTACAAAGAGAGTAAGTGAGACAATCTAGTTTTTTAAATTATAATCTATAAATATGCAGGAAACTGTAGGCCCTATCCGTTATAAAAAATGAAACATAAAACACTTAACAAATGCTAAAAATAAATCACTCTATGACACCATCTAGTGGCAGCTGGAGGAAACTACAGTACCAAACCCATGTAAATGAAATATGTATATTAAAAGATCTTGATTTACCTTTTTAATCTGCTGGATTGACAGACATTAGGGTGAATTATTTGGACTTTTCTACATGAAATGTTTCTGGTATATAATATGTCGATATTGAATTACAAAATCAATTTTATCGTGATTAAAAAACACGTTTCTATCGCCACATCAACACAAAAGTGCCTAAAACTACAACTATCGAGTGCTACAGTTAGCATGCTAATGTTTAAGGCTCCGCGTCCACCTAGCGTTTTTTTTCGGAGCGCTTGCTGAAAGTGTTTGTGCACTGAGAAGAAAAGCGCTGCACGTCCCTCCTGTTGTAGTTCTTCAAAAAGACCATAGTTCTCGGGGATAGTTCCTCCGGTGGAAACGTGGCTTATGACAACAGTTTGTTAACATTGGCCACCGTATGACCGACACAGTTTCTGTTACTTTTTACTGTATGTTTTATTTTTTAGATCGTTTTTAACCCGATCAGACACAGAGCAAAGAGGATGTGGGTACCAGAGACGATCCGTAGGCGACAAAACTACGGGGAATATCCCATACATTCTGAAAAGTTGCGCCGGTGACGTCAACAGCGTCCTTCTGAAAAGTTGATTTTCAACTTGTGTGTTTTGAGCGGCAACACAAAAAAGGCAGAGCGCTCAGGAAAATGACACCGAGCGGTGAACTTTTTCTTCAGGCGGCCACTTTCGTTCTCTCTTCATTGAAAACAATTGAAAATAGACGCTGGTGCTTACAAAAACAAAGCGAGATGGATAAGCTAGCTGTCTAATGTAAAAGTGTTACGAGCACTGTAGCATGTTAGCTAACTGCTGTGTGCTGCTACCTACAACAACAAAAACGATCTGGCCAGAAGCTTTTGAAGCACATTAGCTCTACTGCAGTATTACAGGTGTATTCACCTTGAATTGTTTCATAATGTCTGTTTTTTTTATTTCACTCTGTAGCATTTAAAAAGGATTTGGAGAAAGACGTGGCAGGAGACACATCAGGAGACTTCCTGAAACTGCTGCTGGCTCTGGTGCAGGTATGTTAGCTTTCCTGATGCTAAACGCTAACATCCAGAACAACAGCCTTTTTACTTTTACTATATTTATTTGTAAATCTCTTCAGCAATATGTGGTCATAGCTGGATTATAAATATAACATTTTGGTATTGTGCAAATTGACTCAGAGCACATTGACGTTGTTTGATTATTATTATTTTATTATTTCTACAGTAGGCTACATGTAACTACACCAGAGTTAGCTTATTAGCATCTGTTGTCCCTGGGCAGGTAGAAAACGAATACAAAACAGCAAGTAGGCTACATCATCTAAAACGATGTTGGACATTTCACTTCATAAGACATAACATAACAATCCATAAATATGAACACACACAACATTAAACAGCGCCATGATAAATGTTTATCAGAATAAAAAGTAGATCATCATGATAAACAGAAAATGCAAGGCAATCATCGGTGCCTTGATTTTAGCCAGACCTTAAGCAGCTCACAGCGCACACATCACACTAAAGCCGTCTTCACATATACACTGCTTAAAAAATATCTAGATAATTTCAGGAGGACTGCTCCAGATATTGTCCCGACCTGGCTGTTCACATAGCTCCTCACAGCGAGAGACTATCCCTGTTAGACAGGAGGGGGGGCGGGGGTCTCCTGAGGTAAGACGTGACGTAAAAAAAAAAAAACGATGACGACGAAGCAACAGGGTCCGCTCTATGATGCTATAATGAGAATGTTTGCCTTTCTATCAATGCTACATGTAGTTCAACAGCATCACAACATCAACAAAAGAGTGGAGAAGAACAGAAAACATAATGCAGCCGATTAATTACGTGCATGGAGATTGTAGTGGTTGCGTGCAGACACTCAATGCCATGGCAGCAGTCAAAGTATACAAACTTAACTTCCCCCTCCCATTGGCTCGAGGTGAATTCTCCGGACAATATCCTGCTTCTTTCTCACATCAGCTCACTCTGACTTTCTGCTGAATAAATACTAGGGCTCTGGCAGGAGAAACTCCGGGTGAAGTCAGAGTGAAAATCGTGGCTTTTGTGTTCACACATACAGCTCCGAGTTTTCTGCAAGTGTGAAAGCCCTAAAAACACCAGGTTGCTTTTAATTTGAACACTGATCAAAATGTTTTTCTTCATTTACAGACGAAGAGAGATGAGCCCTCAAATGTGGTCGACTATGAGAAGATCGACGAGGACGCCAGAGTGAGTCAAACTATTCAGTGTATTTAAAAAATGTTGTTTCTTCAAGACAAAAATAGTTGTTTTAGTGCCTACTGTTCTCTTTTTTAAAATGTTCTCTTCGTATAACTGTAGACTGTATGTGAAATGTTTACCTCACTGTGTCATAATGTTCATCATAATATAAGTGACTTAGTGCATGCTTCAAGTACTATTTTATTTCCACCGTATCTTTCTTCTTATATTTAATTACTGTAAATATGTTTGTTTATAACTGTTTTACTTTTAACCACTAAAATTCTCCCAATGGAGGATCAACAAAACGTTATCTTATTTTCTCTCCTGTGATCCCGTCAGTCTCTGTATGAAGCCGGGGTGAAGAGAAAGGGAACTGATGTGGCGACCTGGATCTCCATCATGTCTCAGAGGAGCGTCCCACACCTGCAGAAAGGTGAGCTACGACTGTAACAAGACACTTCATGAAACTTAGATTCAGTGCCGATGTTTTATACATTCTACACCGATAACATTTTCCACGCTCACATGCTTTTTCATGTGCGTGTTTTTTTGCCGTCAGTGTTCCAGAGGTATAAGAGCTACAGTCCATACGACATGAAGGAGAGCATCAGGAAGGAGGTGAAGGGAGATCTGGAGAAGTCCTTCCTCACGCTGGGTAAGAAAAGAGTCTCTTGTTCTAAATCCACTCTGATCCTGTATTTGATCATGCCTATAAACCCCTCTATTTCAGCCCTGCTCAGAACAGGCTGTTTCTGTGTCTGTAGCTTTAAATGTAAATGAGCTGTGTCTGACCACGCCCCTCTCTGGAAGGGCTTGGGTGGCTCGGGCTTTCTCGCTCCATGTCCTATTGTTTACGGTGAGAAGGCAGACTCAGAGGGGAGAACAAACACCTAGCTGTGGGAGTGTCACCCACCTGGGGGAGGGGTTACTGCCCTTTGTGATGTCATGAAGGGAAAATCTCCAAATGGCTTTTTTGAGCACACATTTTCTGAAAAGTGGAGCAGGCCGAAGACTTTTCTCATCATTGGTGTTTTTTTGACAGACTAATGACACATATCTGAAGTGGTGAAGTGTAGTTTGCATAAGATGTGACCTTTAATCAAAAGTGGAATCTTTAATGGACCTGTGTATTCTCTCTTCACAGTGGAGTGCTTTGAAAACAAGCAGCTGTACTTTGCCAACAGACTCAGTGAAGCAATGAAGGTACATGTTATAGTTTTGTACAGTGACAAACTTGTACTGTTTTTGGTTTACCTATACTTTACTTTTTTCATATCCTGTGTATTAATTCTTTTTTATTTGTGCACTGTATTCATTTACTTTTATTCAAATGTCACTGGTTTGTCCATCTTGTTTTTTTATCACTTAAAAAGAATCTTTGCACACACTGGCTCTAATGTCATTCATCCTCCATCTTGTTTTTCCTTCATCCTTTCTCTGCAGGGTAAAGGAGCGAAGGAGAAGGTGGTGACCAGGGTCCTCGTTTCTCGCTGTGAAATCGACCTGATGAAGATCAGATCAGAGTTCAAGAAGCAGCACAAAAGATCGCTGTACCAGACCATCACTGTGAGTACCAGTCTGTGTGTTTGTTGTTATTGTACATCAAGTATTTAAGGTGACATTTTCAGGACATTCATTAGGCTAATCATTTTGTCTTTGTTTTTCTTCCAGGAGCACACTAAAGGAGACTACCAGAACGCTGTGCTGAGCCTGTGCGGTGGAGATGACTGAGGCCTCAAATCTGGCTGGACTCAGTTTCCCAGAAGCCCCCTTGGTTTTCAACTGACTGCAGATCTTCTAACAGTATTAGAACCTTTTTGTTTTTAAGTCAACATGAAACAGATGATGTGATCTCCATCTCTCTGAGCAGCTTCCATTTGTGAAATAAAACCTTTTCACCTGTTTGTGTTTGTTTGCTTTTTGATTATTCGGCCAGCAGAGGGCAGCAGAGACTCACTCTGAGTTTAAACTGAAGCTTTGAGGAGACACTAATGACTCAGGTCTCTGCTGCACATGATAGCTCCAGTAATAGGAAAAAAACCCTCACCTGGTCACATGTGAGTACATAACATGTAAGAGAGTGTTGGACGTAACTAACACAAGAACACCCTTCAAAATAAGAGTTCCCTTTTTTGAAGACACGGTTTTTGAAGTTGTAGGAAACTGGGGAATGAGAGTGGGGAATCACATGTGGGAAGGGAGTCGAGAAGTAGTCGAACCTGGGTCACCCGCTTTGAGTACTGCAGCCTCTAAACATGGGTGACAACATCGGGAGCGTGACTATGTTTCCACAGCCCTATGTTCCACATATGTTCCCCTAACCCTAACCCCTGTGGGACCATTGGGCTGTGGGAACATAGGGCTGACCCCACAACATCAAGTGAGATGGATTGTGTGTATTTGTGGTGTATGTGTTGTGTGTATTGTTAAACCTATCAAGAGCCTTTTGGGTATTTGTAGCATCGGCCATACACAATTATCCATCTAAATGAACTTGCTTTTTATTGGTCAAACTAGGAATTACAACTGAACCCTACATTACAAAGCCTCATTATTTCCCTTCATCTCCACATTCCCTTTCTGTGTTTTATTTTCCGCGCCTCAAATTTTTTTTTATTGTCCCTGTTCTTCTGTGTTTGAAATGAGAAGCACCCTTGACTTCCACTGACCTGACTCCGAGTTTTAACACGTGTTGTCTTAATGTTTATGTGGCCGAGCGAGTCCCTCTCTCACTGAGCTGTTCGGCCACCCAGAGCCCAAAGAGAAAATCTGTAAACTGTGACTGAAAGTGCGTCCAGGCTGGATTTCCTCAGGTGGTTGTAATATTGATAAAAGAGGAGACAGAGATGTGTTTTGAACTCTTTGTCCCGTTTTCACTTAAAGTCTTGGCAGATTTCAGAAAAGTGCTGGCATCGAATGAAAGTCAGGGAGCGGCCCACACGTTGTGATGGACAAAATGCTTATTCAATGCAGAATGAAAGACTCACAACAGAGCTGCTTGGCTCTTTTCTGAGACACAAAACATAAAGTGCAGCCAGTTAACATTCTTGATTTCCTCTGGCACCGCTTGTGTTGATTCAGTGTGCGTGTGTTTTTGATGGAGACGAGAGAGAACCGACGTCTAATTCCATTTTGATGCTAAAATAATGATAACTCTGAGGGTATCGGCTTACATCTTATAAAAACTAAAAGCATCCCTTTTGTTTTTTGTTCATTAAAACATTCTTAATAGTCACATTTATACCCCTTTACAACCAGTTTAAGACGATTCGGCCAGACCGCGAGACCACACACCGGCCGTTTGTAGTTACGTTGTAACGTGTAGTTCGTAGTGTCTGTGGTGATTCCTCAGACACGAGATCTCAGAAACTTGACTTCAGGAGAAAAACAAATATGGAGGACCATCGACGTCGTCAACTGCATGAGACATTATACTGTCAGGGCACTCGTGTGTGTTCATGTTAGCTGCCATGATTCTGACCTGTAAAAAGACACAACATCTAATTGTATAGCTCTTTTCTAGTCTTCTGACTACTCAAAGCGCTTTTACACCGCAGGTCACACATTCACACACTGATGGCAGAGGTTGCTATGTAAAGTGGCCATCAGAAGTAACTATTCATACGCTGACGAAGCAGCGGGAGCAAATTGGGGTTAAATGTTTAGCTCAAGGACACATCGTACATGTGTGCTGCAGGAGCTGGGGATCGAACCCCTGACCTTCGGGTTGAGAGACGACCGACTGTACTAACTAATCCACAGCCGATTGGTGACGCTACTCGGTCTGCTCGCTCTCATTGGCTATTGCGGGTATCCTATTTGAGGAAGCCTCATCTGGAATTGTTGATATCAATAATGTTTGATATTTACGACTGGGCCCAAAATCAAGCCTGAAATAGTCAAGTTTGTAGCCAGAATAAATCGGAGACGCTTTACAAAAGAGCATATGGGATAATATGCAGGAAGGATTTCTCCTTTGTATTCCTCGCGTTCATGTTGCCCACACTTCGTTGTCGCTGAGGTGGAGGATGGAGTTGGCCGTGCATGAATGAGGATGGCAGTGGCTGTGAGGACGACACAGTCGGATTGTGTGATACTGGTTAATTATAAGAAGCATATT